>QEPC01010034.1:5625004-5636298 GCA_003113815.1 Sphenodon punctatus | reverse complement strand
GGCGGGGGTTTTGGGGCCGGACGGGGTGTGAAGAGAGGGGGGCAAGAGAGTCAAGGGTTGAGGAGAGAGAGGTGTTGAGAGCGGAGATGGTAGAGTCAGGGGAGGAGGAGGAGAAAACGGAGGGGAGATAGAGAGGAGGCAAACTCCATGGGGGTAAAAGCTTGCATATTGCAGAAGGGGCGTGGAAAGGGGGAGGAGGATAGGGGTTGGTGGGAGAGGCCGAAGGAGGCAAGGAAGTGATCAGAATTAGGGCAGGGATCACAGGAGAGGTCAGCAAGAGAGCAGTTTCATGAGAAGATGAGGTCGAGGGAGTGGTCATTGGTATGGGTGGCGGAATCAGTCCAGAGACGGAGATCAAAGGAGGAGGTCAGGGAGAGAAAGCGGGAGACAGAAGGCTTGGAAGGCGAGTTGACATGAATGTTGAAATTACCAAGAATGAGAGCGGAGGTGTCATCAGAGAGGAAGAAGGTGAGCCAGGATTCAAAGTCTGGTAGGAAAGAGGAGAGGGAACCAGGGGGGCGGTAGATGACAGCAACACGAAGGTGCAGAGGGGAGTATAAACGCACAGAGTGGGACTCAAAGGAAGGGAAGGAGGAGAGGGAGGGAGGAGGGAAAAGGGTTTTGAATTGACAGGGCTTGGCAAGGAGGAAGCCCACGCCACCCCCCTGGCCCTCAGGGCGGGGTCAGTGGGAGAACGACAGGCCCCCGAGCATAGAGTGGCTGGGGTAACAGAGTTGGCGGGTGTGATCCAGGTTTCTCTAAGAGCAAGGATATGAAAGGGGCAAGCGAGGAAGGGATCGTGGATGAAGGGGGCTTTAGCCATGGAGGAACAGCAGTTCCAGAGAGATCAGGAGAAAGCTAATTGGTTTGGGGGAAGGCATGGGATGCGGATGAGATTGGAGGACATGGAGTGGCTGGGTATGCAGGGTTTGGGTCTCACATGGGCTGTGGAGTATCTGGGTGTGGAAGGTCTGGGTGAGGGGAGGTGGGGGTGGGTGAAGGCTTACAGGGAATGGGCAAGGGGGGATGAGGGTGGGGAGGGGGAATGGACATGGGTGTGAATAAGGGGTAGGTTGGTTGGAGAAAGGCCACTGGAGGAGGGAGAGGGAGAAGGAGGCGAGCATTGAGAAGGGTGAGAAGGAGTGGGGGATAGAGGGTGAGGAGGCGAGGGAGGTATGGGAAGGCATCATAGGTGGTAACAGTCTGGGCAGCAAAGGGAAACCAGGCCTGAGGGTGTCACGGGAGCGAGTGCACGATGGGCGGCGGCGGCGATGGTCAGAAGCGGCTGTGTGGCGTGGGCTTTGTCAGGGGGGTGGCTCCTCGCTGTCCTCGTACCGACCTCACAACGGCCACAAAACGGCCAGCGCCCTTTTGTCGTCGCCCTTCGGGGGCGGGCGTCCAGCTTTCAGTGTCTGTCCCGGGGGGGAGTGGCCTCTCTCATCTGAGGGGATTGGAGCAGGAGGTCAGCTGCTGCTGTGGGGGGCAGGGCACCCAGTCAGTCAGGGCTCTGGGCACAGGGGCGGGCGTCCAGCTTTCAGTGTCAGCTATGTATTTTTTGAGATGGGGCGACCAGAACTGCACACAATATTCGAGGTGCGGTTGCACCATCGATTTGTATAGAGGCATTATGACATCCTCAGTTTTATTCTCTATCCCTTTGCGAATAATTCCTAACATTCTGTTTGCTTTTTTGACTGTTGCTGCACTGCACACTGGGCTGAGGATTTCAGTGTATTGTCCACAATCTCTCCCAGATCCTTTTCCAGAGTGGTAACTCCTAGCTTAGTACCCAGCATTGTGTACTCATAGTTTGGGTTATTTTTCCGTATATGCATCACTTTGCACTTGTCCACATTAAATCTCATCTGCCATTTACATGCCCAGGCACCCAGTCTCATAAGATCCTGTTGCAGTTCTTCACAGTCTGCTCGTGTTTACTTCTGTGATCAGTAAACCCTTCCCGAGGACTGCTCCTGAACCAGCAATCACTCAACTCCAGTTGCTGACTGCATGCAAGATAGTTTACTTCACGGAGGGGGGGGGGGGAACACACACAGACACCCTCAACCACGGCCTCCCTATTAGCTCTTTAATTCTCTTCTTGTTTCTGTTTATATGGCAGTGTTTGAATTGTACCGGCAAATTGAATCCTTGCCTTTTTACATTCAATATTAAAAGAGTTGCCTTTGTTTCATCTTCAAATATCCTATTCTAGTAAGGGACTCTTACTGCAAAAGGAAAGAACATGTTCTATTGTGCATTACGCTTGTTCTATATGAATTATTCCCCACGTCTTTCTTGCCTTCTGATACTGGGGCGGCATTAAACATTTGTTTGATAATGGAACTTTACAGCTGTTTCCTTATCTCCCCTACTCAATCCTTCCTTTGTGAAAACACAAGGCTAAACAAACTCTATACTCATGCTAGCACACACAGGAATTCCTGAGTGATCTTCTGCAGCAAATCTTTATCTTTTTATCTTTAGCAAGCATGCATTTATATAGCACAAGCAATGTACCTGGTGCTTTACAAAGTAATGGAATAGACACGGTCCCTGCCCTAGCGATTACAATCTGAGACACGGGGGGAGGGGAGGATGAAGGAAGGGGAACAGAGGGAAAGACGGGGTGTAACATTCACAAAGATGCGACGTCTCAGGTGCACGTGCTTGGCTTGGTTACATTGAGAATGATGGCTGGTTGGTCCATGTGGTGAGGATATGAGTACACAGACCTCAGGTAACAGATTGTACTGGATGGAGGATATCAACAGGAGTTAGGAGAGGGGAGCAAGGAGTCAGGGAGGGCAGAGCGGAAGAGGTGGGTCTTGAGGAGGGATCTGAAGGTACAAATCTCGCTCTAGCATACGAATGAAGAATTTCAGTGCAACGTTCACAGGTAAGGCTTGGGTGTCAGCTGAAATACTAAACTACGTATTGATGAGATGGTCACTGACTTTTGTTACTATGGAACCTTTGGTACAGAGAGGAATCGAAGATGCTTGTACAAGGCGGAGAGTCGAATGGTTTTCATGGAATCATATAACTGTAGGGTTGACCGGGAGTTCAGGGATCATCTGGTCAAATCCCCTGGTTCAATGCAAGCTATCCTTTGCAAACAGCAGCATCACAATCCAATGCAGGGAATGGATTTCTCCATGATGACCTGTTAAGTACTTCTCCAAAGGAAATGAGAGTGGCTGTTTTCAGAGACAGGATGCTGAGCTCTATCGTCTAACAGTCTGACCCAGAATGGCATTTATCTTCTTGTCTGGCCAGATTTTGAAAACATCTAAGGAAGGTGATTCCGCAACCTCCCGGGCCAAATTATTCCATTGCCCAACAGTGCTTATAACTAGGAAGGTTTTATTCCTAATATCGAATCAATATTGCCATTGGTCCAATTTTGAAGACCATTTCCTCTTGTTCTGTCGTCTGTGACAACCGAGGAGGAGTGGTCATGATTTATTTATTTTTATTTAATTTATTATTATTGTTATTATTGGTGTCTTCCTATTGGATATTTGGATACTGGTATCATATGCCTCCTTAGATGTCTTTTCTCTATACTGAATGAGCTCGATTCTTTCAGCCTTTCCTTATGGTTAATCAAAACAGATCTGCTATGGGGGAAAGAGAAGAAAAGTCTACAGGAAAAAAAGATGTCCCTTTTGCATATTTATGAATATAAGCAGCAGGTCTGAATGGCCTCTAAGTTCCTATTTCACTCAAGTATCAAGCATACATTTGGGAGAAAAGATTTCTTTGTTAAAGATTTATTCTTGTCTGTTTAGGGTTCTCCAACACAGGAAGGTCAGCGTTTTTGAGGAACTAAGCTTGGCAATTCTGCATCAAAAAACCTGCTATATTTTGGAGTGACAAACTCTTCAATGATCAGGTGTGGTCAAAGTCTTTTTTCAAAAAATGGCAGTCCTCTCCACAACACAATCCTTTTAGCACCATGATGCACACAGGAGTCTGCTAAATTGCAGGCTTTCATATCCAAATCTAGGTCATAGGTTTCGGGTACTTCAATAAGGCCATAGTCCATTAGGGGCTCGAGCAGAATCAGAGCTTGGAAGTCAAAATCCAAAGTCAACTCAGAAAAAGCCCAAGTAGTGATCAGAGCATTGTCAAGTCAAACCAGAAAGTTTTCAGCAGCAGAACTAAGCCAAATTAATAGGCAGAAGTCAGGAACCAGAAAATCCAAGTCAAGTTGTGGGTAGGGTGGAGAGGCCAGGCTAAGTTTCAGGAGTGTAGATCAAAGCAGGAGGTAGGAGTAAGGTCCGGTCCAAGCAGGAGGCTGGACCAGGACATCGACAGTAGCATACATCCAGGTAGCTGCTTCATTACTGGACAACTTCCTTTTCCTGTTCTCAGCCCTTGCAGCCAATGGCAGGGCAGGCAAGAGAGAATGGTCAGTGAGTGCCTCCTTGGTGGCAGAGGGACTAGCACGTCTGCCTGGAGCTCCCAGAGGCTTGGGTTCAAGACTTGCATGTCCTCCCAGGAGGCTGCTTAGCTCATGAGCTACCGGCATGGTAGCCCAAGGTGTTATAAGCTACAGGCTGTTTAAAAGGGTTTCACAAACCTACAGGAAAACACAGCCTTTGGTCAGAACATCTCATAAGCTCCATGGAGGGAATGAAAATGACAAGGAAAGAGGAGTATTGCAAGGCCTTTCTGTTTGATGCCTAAAGCCTCCTCACTTTTAAACATGGCACTGTCCCCGAAGGAGGACACTTTGCACTGGGGTGGGGATTCCCAGAATTAGGGAGTTGGGTCTGAGGGGCTTGGGTGGACAGAGCTGCCAATGAAGCTCCATCCTGACAGGTCTAGTTGGGTCATATGGGGCTCAGATCAATTCTCATCCTCTACAGTTGAACCTGCTTCAATTGATATATCAGAAATTCTACTTAAGCATATCTTAAGAAAATAGACCTGGAAAGGGAGAAAACAGATGCTCGGATTAAGTTAGAACCAGGTTTCTTTGTCTTCAGTCACATTTTCACCCCTCAGAAGCAGAGAGACAAGAGTAGACAACAGGGAAGAGCTGCGTGCGTGCGTGTGTGCGTGTGTGTAAGTGTAATCCTGTTGATACAGACTCTGGGAGGCGTCAGTGGGCCGGAGACAGAGAAACCTGGTGCTCGCTCCCCTTACAGGGAGCTTGAACTGACAGGATCTCGATCTCTCCAACATTGGGCATTTTTACACACACCTTAATGTTCTGGATTTTTCAATCTTCTGGGTTTACAAGTCCACAAGTAAGTTCCGGATGCATTCTTCACACACACACTGCACTGAGGTGACCTCAAGTAGCCACAGCTGTAGACGTGACAGGCTGTCACAGAAACCAAGTGACTGCAGCTGCCTGGAGCAAAGCAGTTTACCAGGAGAACCTTTTACACACACAAGTTCTGGGAGAGGTTCTACGCAGAAGTTCAAAGACCAAATGTTTAAGATCTAGATGAGTGATTTAGACACACAGAAAGTTCTGGATGAAACAGCAAACATGCAGGAGAAATGTGTGTGTAAAAACACCCATTCAAACACACACTCATGTTTCTGCCTAGCTGTCAGTGTGGGTTGGCAGGTCTGGGGAGCTGGAGAGAAGTAGGGATGGGCGAACACGGTTCGGATGTTCATAGTTTGGACCGAACTCGGTCTGTTCGGATGTCTGAACTGAACGTCTGAACCGAACTCCCAAAAGACCGAACAGTTTGGTCGTGTTCGGACGAGTTCGGAGGCAGGAAAAATGTCTTTCCAGGGCTGAAAATTAGGTTTCGATTTCGTTTCGTTTCCGCTATTTTTGAATGTTCGGCCAAGTTCAGCCAAACCGAACTCGGCTGAACCGAACCATCGGGTTTCGAACCGAACGACCGAACATCCGAACCGCGTTCTGTTCGCCCATCCCTAGAGAGAACTAATGTTCCCTAATGCCCATATCCATCCTGTCTGACATGAAGACTCTCCTTGAAAGGGTATATACTAGTATCTTAATCACATGGTGCCAAGAAATCATTAATAGACACAAAGGCCAGGATATCTGTCAATAAGTAGGTGTCCTCTGTAAAATCTGAATTATCAAGGAGAAATTCCACCCTATTGGCCTGCACCTGGGGAATTCACAGACTTAACCCCAAATTCAAGTTATGGAAGTTCTACTTAAGTGGATTCCACTGTATTCACAAGTCCATTTTGCAAAGGAAAACACTTCAAATTACACACACAGACACACACAATCCCACAGCCCCCGGTCTATTATTCTCCTCTCCAATGCAGTCCTACATGACTCACTGTGTGCATTATTTACGTCGCACTATTGTTACCTTCTGAGCGGGATGTGATTTTAATTCTTTTTTTTTTCTTTGTGGGTTTTCTTTTTTTTTTTTAATCTGCTTTATTATTCTTTTAGTGCTGCCCAAGAGCTTTGGAGATGTAGCATCTTGTTTGTGGCAGCGTCTCGGTGACAAGAGAAAGAGAAGGTCGGTGGAAGGGAAATAGTGTACAAACAAAGGAGACCAGACGGAAAGGTTACAGTCACTTGACACGGCAGACGGTAAACAAATGCAAACAGAGGGCCTACACTTAGCATGAAACCTGGCCATCCAGACTGTAGAGAGCAGGGTTTTATGGCTGATGTCTTACTTAGAAACGGCCTTCCTAAGTCACTCTGAAATCAGGAATGACACGTTCAGCAAAAAAAGAGAGGAAAAAGGAGTTTTCCTGTTAAAGCAACTTCCCCGCTATCTAAATGAGCAAACTCAATATTGTACGACGTCCATAATTAACATATCAATATGACCGGGGGAGGAGCGCTACAGATTGAGCCATTTAGCAGAAGACATTTAAACCATTCTGCAGATCAAGAGGGCTTTGCATTGAGCTATTTCAAAACAGCCAGCTCCGGTGCTTTCCCTTTTCCTCTTTGTAAGCCTGTGTCATGCCAATCTGTTGTAGTAGGAATGGGGCTAACAGGAGTCAATGGCCATGATCCCAAAGACTACAGAGCCCCTGCGCAAGGCTGTGTGTGGCGACCAACCAGGTGATGCACGCACAAACCTCATGCATGCTGTGTCTCAGGCCTCACTTGGCAAGCTGGCAACCCACACAATTCCCGTGCAGTTTCCTCTGTGCATGTGGGGTCCTTGCTGAATGCGAGAGTTCTGGATCGTGTTCATTGGCTAGAAGTTAACCAGCAGAGTTCAAAGTGCTGAGGGGCTTTGTGTAACGCGTGTCATACTCCCCCCCCCCACCTATTTTTAGCACCCTCACCCCCTCCTTATCAGTTTGTCCTTTACTGAAGTCTCCCCCCTCCAAAAAGTATGACACACAAATCTCGCACTCACACCGTGCAGATATTTTAATACCAATAATGTAAAAAAAAAAATTAAAAAAAATTATATGTAAGGAAATAAAACATTTTTAATTTGCTTTATTATTCTTTCAGCGCTATCCAAGAGCTTCAGAGATGTAGCATCTTGTTTGCAGCAGCATCCGTAACATGACAAAGAGAAGGCTGGTGGGAGGGAAGTAGAGTATGAACAACGGAGACAGGATGGGAAGGTTACAGCCACTTGACACGGCAGATGGTAAACAAATGCAAACAAAAGGCCAGCATTTAGCACACAGACTGGCCATCCTGCCCAATCAAAAAAACAAAAAAAAACAATGCAAATTCTTTGAAACCGAAACTGGAACAAGAACCGAAATTTCAGATAGAACCGTAACAGCCATTTTTGGCTCGTTTCAGTGTTATATGAAACCAAAATTCCTATCCCTAATAAAGGGTATGGAACAGCTCCCTTGTGAAGAGAGTCTGGATAGTAGGGGTGGGAATATCGGTATCGGATAAATCCGATACACTTGATAATCGAGTATATCAGATTAATCCGATAAACACTGGTATCAGCTTACCGTTTTTTTAACATTGGCCGCTTTACCGTCTTTTTTACATTGCAGCCATTGACTTCAATGGCCACAATGTAAAAAAACAGGTACACTGCCCAATGTTAAATAACCGGTTTGCCGATACCTGTAAATCGGATACCGGAAAGATCTGATAAATCCGGTATTCTCCCCAGTGTCCGATCCCTACTGGATAGGTTGGAGTTCTTCAGCTTGGGGAAGAGACGACTGAGAGGGGATAGGACAGACGTTTATAAAATCACAAGTGGTGTGGAACAAGTTAATAGGGAACAATTATTTGCCCTCTTAAATAGTACTAGGACTAGAAGACACCCCATGAAACTACCATGTAGAAGATTTAAAACCAATAAAAGGAAGTTTTCGTTGTGGGGTTTGTTTGCTTTTTTATTAATTATTAATTATTATTATTATTATTAACAAACATTTATATAACGCCAGCAGTGTACCTGGCACTTTACAAAGTAATAAAATAGACACGGTCCCTGCCCCTAGGGCTTACAATCTGAGAGACAGGAGCTGGGGGAGAGACTTAGGAAGGGGAACAGAGGGAGAGACAAGGGGTCTAACATTCATGAAGATGCAAGGTCTCAAGTGCACGTACTTGGCTTGGTTACTATGAGAATGACAGCAGGCAGGTCCATGTGGCAAGGATAAGGGTAAACCGATCGTAGGTACAGGAATAGTGGCTCAGCAGGATAAAGAGTCAGACAGAGCAGAGCGAAAGAGGTGAGTTTTAAGGAGAGATTTGACCTGCCGTGTCAAGGTATGAAGGGAGGGGGCAAGGCGGATGTGGACAGGGAGGGAGTTCCAGGCATGGGGGGCAGCAAGTGAGAAGGGACGAAGGCGCTTAGGGGAGCAGGGAAGGCGTGGAAGGGTGAGAGAAGGGACAGAGGAGGAGCGAAGTGCACGGGCTGGAGTATGGAGGGCGATAAGTGCAGAGAGGTAGGGGGGAGCAAGGTTGTGAAGAGCTTTATAGGTGAAGACTAGGAGCTTGTGCAGGATTCGTTCAGGAAGGGGAAGCCAGTGAAGCGAAGAGAGGAGGGGCTGCACATGGTCGAAGCGACTGGCGAGGTAGATGACCCTGGCCGCAGAGTTTTGGACAGAGATGAGGGGAGAAAGGTGAGACCGGGGAAGGCCAGTGAGAAGGAGGTTACAGTAATCGAGGCGAGAGATGACCAGAGCATGAACAAGAGTTTTGGCAGACGAGACAGAGAGAAAAGGGCGAATCTTAGCAATGTTATGGAGGGAGAAGCGACAGGATTTAGCAACAGAGTCAATGTAGGGTTTAAAAGAAAGGGGTGAGTCAAAGATGAAGCCTAGGCTACGGGCTTGGGGGACACTCAAAACACAATTTGTCACTCAAAGCACAATTAAGTTGTGGAATTTATTACCAGACAAGGTGGTCAAGGCCAGTAGTGTAGCTGGGTTTTTAAAAGGGTTGTAAAAGTTTCTGCAGGATAATTTGCAGGTATTAACCAGGTAGCTTTGGGGGTAATGTAACCTCTTACCTTCAGGAACTGGGAGTGAACAACAGGTAACAAATCCCCCCATTGACACCTGTTGGGTACCTTTTCCAAGCGACCGAGATTGGCCACTTTAAGAGACAGGTGCTGGGCTTGATTGACCATTGGTCTGACCCAGTCTGGCACTACTGATGTTCTTATGTTCTAAACTGGATAGATCACCCGTTTCTCCTGGACTAGGTCTGTGTGTACCCATGGACCAGCTCCACTTGAATTCTGAATTTGCAATGGATCTTCTCTGCCCTTCTGCTTCTGCCCTTGGACCCAGTCTGTTTATGTTCTTGGCTGCTCTGAACCTGTTCCGTTGGTTTGTTTTGAAACCAGTACGTCTGCCTGCCTGCTTGTTTTCGTCTGCATTTCCCTTGGTTTATGTCTGTCCCCAATCTGCCCTAAACTCTTTGAATCCTGAACCCCAATCCTACTCTGTCGCTCTTTGGCCCCGATTCTGTGTGACTCCTGAGGAGCCTGAACCCCGATGGCCAGAAGCACCTGATAGGGAGTCTGAAAAATACCAGCTTTATCATTGTGAAATATCATTTCAGTGTCTTTCTCACAGTATGTTGAAGACCAGAAACGCTTCTTTTTGAGGCTTCTTTGCAGAACGGTATTGGTTGACTTCCCTCCTAAGCTCCTGTTCTCCCAGTTTCAAATTACCCATACTTTAAAACTGCCATCCTCCCGTTAGCAGACAGCAGCAAGGATATTTGTGCTTTCCAAGTTATGAAGGAGAAATGCTGCCACCATGATGACCACTTTCTATAACAAACCTTGCAGCACCAACCAACCTGCTGTAATTAAGGTTACACACCTCA
Organism: Sphenodon punctatus; assembly: GCA_003113815.1. Taxonomy (NCBI): domain Eukaryota; kingdom Metazoa; phylum Chordata; class Lepidosauria; order Sphenodontia; family Sphenodontidae; genus Sphenodon; species Sphenodon punctatus. The sequence goes on along the minus strand of QEPC01010034.1, from coordinate 5,626,037 downwards.
ATTATCAGTAAGTACATCATATTGTGTTTTCCTGCTGCTGCTCTGCGCGTACAGAAGGTGTGAATTGCCAAACCCATTCAGACAGAAAAGCAGCAGGAAAACAAAAATGACACTTAAATATTACGATGGTTTATTACTGAGATCAAGCCAACATGCCAAAAAATGGAGCGTACTCTTAAAGGTAAAGTGTCAAATTTATCTAGTGGTCTGGTGCACTACTAAACCAGTTTTTTTTTAAAAAACATCCACTAGCTGCATTTCAAGCATAAACGAAGGGCCTTAACAGCTAACAATTACTCATCCACTTGGAAAACTGATGAGAGAAAGCCACAGATCCAAACGAGTACTTGAGATTTCAGTGCTCACAAATAACTAAGGGGCACTAGCAGCAGGTTATTGGCCATCAGAGTATTCAATGTTGGTGTCAACACACAACCATAAATAGAACTGACCAGCTACTCTCTGCAGTGAGGCCACGAGTCACATGGGTCACAGACAGGGAATTTCTATTCTTCCTGAATGCAGCAAAGCAACTGCACTGAAGCAGGCAACAACCCCTTTTTAGCACCGTGGTCTCGCTGTTGGATTTCTAGATCCATGACCCTGGTTCCAGTCTCGCCTTAGACAGAAACTCACGGGTGACCTCAGCCCAGTCACATTATTCTCTCAGGCTAACCTACCTCACAGGGTGGTTGTGAGGATTAAAAAGTTGCATTAGTTATATGCAAAGCACTCCAAGTGGCATGGCAGGAGATATATTTATTTATTTATTTTATTTTACAAATTTATATCCTGCCCCCTCCTGCAAAGCAGCTCGGGGCGGTTCACAACAATAATAAAACATTAAAATTCAATTTAAAATATAAATATAAAATACATCATATAAAACATGGCTAGCAAGACAAATAAATAAATGGGTGGGGGATTAAAAACATCCCTCCCCACCCTCCCTCCCAAAGGCCTGGGCAAACAGCCAGGTCTTACAGTTCCGCCGAAATGTTAAAAGGCTTGGGGCCAGGCGAGCTTCCTCCGG
>QEPC01010034.1:5610700-5622590 GCA_003113815.1 Sphenodon punctatus | reverse complement strand
GGTCAAGGTGTTCCCCCTGCAGGCTCCTGCGGCTCCGCCGCTGTCCCTGGGGCTTTAAGCCCCCGCTACTTCCGGGTGGGGGGGGAGGGGAAAGGACAGCCCACGTGGCTGCCCTCTGCGTTCCCCCCCCAGCCCCCAACCTCACCGTCTGATGAACTATATATTATATTAATTCATTAATTATTATTATTATTATTATTATTATTATAGCAGCATCGTTGAGAGACTGACAGGGGAAGTTGTAACCAGTTGATCCTTTTAGATATTTCAGCTGCCTTTGGTACAGGCGATCAAGCGGTGTCGATAACATGACTGCTGAACCTGGTTCACGGTACGGCTCTTGAGTGGTTTCACTCGTTCCTGTCAGGGAAGCCTCAGCAGGTGGCGATAGGTGATTTTTGTTCATCGCCCTCCTGTCCCCTCTCCTGCGGAGTACCAAAGGGTTCCATTTGACTCTCCTCCTGTTCAACGTGGGCCTACGTCCCTGGGTGAGATCGTGTGTAGATCTGTGGTATGTTGTCATCAATAATCAAATGACTTATTTAACAAATTTTGGTGCCCCGCTCCTCCTGCTCCAGGCAGCTCGAAGCGATTTATATACAAAAACAACGACACAGCAAGCTAAAACACAAGAAAAGGCAAAAAAAATAGATCTCCCTCCCTAACCCACAAGCCCCCCACCCTACACCCCATCTCCTCCACCAAACGCCTGGCAGAACAGCCAGATCCTTTTTTGCTGCCTTTACAGCTATGGCATAGGCATGTAAACTGGCTCTAGGTTGCAATCTGTCAGCTTCAGCACACGAGTAACGCCACCATCGCTCCAACCACAGCCCCTTCGCTTCAACACCCTCAGGCCCTCTGTGAACCACATCAGCCTGAGGAGCCGTCGCCGAGCCATCCAGTCGATGGCCTCCATCAGCAAAGTGTTCCATAAGGCCACAAGGTCATCAAGTGGGTAGCCGTCAAGATAAGAGGGTAACGCCTTAAGAGCATTCCGGAATCTTTCAGGTTCTATTAGTCTCCGGGGGTGAATGATCCAAATGGGTTCTACACCTCTCCGGGGGCAGACATGCACCAGGAGACATGCTCGTAGGTGGTAGGGATCCATCCACGACAAGGGCTCTGTTGCCACCTTCCCCAATAATGGATGCCCATCTCAAGGCAGGTGCAAAACATCAGGTCCAAGATATGCCTCCCATCATGCGTTGGGCTGTTAACAACTTGGGACAGGTCCATGGTTGCCATAGTGGCCATGAACTCATGCTCCGCACCGCCAAGGCTGGCGTCAGTGTGTATGTTGAGGTCCCCCAAGACTAGTGTCTTTGGGTAGTGCAACACCACGTGGGACACCAGCTCCGTCAGAGCGTGCAGGGAGGCTGCCGTACACATAGGTGAACAGTATACTAGCAGCACCCCCAATCTATCGCCCACCAAACAAGATGGAGTCCCTCAACACCTGAGGTGGCCTGCACCAGATACCTCCTGGCAGACCATGAATCTCTAAAACCAGTGGCTGCATGGCCTCCACGTCCCTCCAGCCAAGGTTGAGGCTGCACGGAGTACCCAGCCAGAATAGACACCGACTCTTCATTCAGCCAGGTCTCCATAATACACATGAGGTTGGCGCTATGATCCAGGATTAACTCCCTGAGAGTGGTAGATTTATTGACCACTGTCCTCGCATTCAGCAGCATCAAGTTCAAGCCGGGGGCCCTCTGATCATGAACCACCTCTTCACTGTCTTGGGGGGGGGGGGACATGAGAGAAACCAGCAACAAGCACCTGCCCCATCTCACAGATCTCACAAACACCCCAGAGGGACCACCATACTTCCCCCAGCCCACCACAACCCCAATGGCTATTGCTCCCTACCTAGCCGAACCGCCCACCTCCCAGCTACTCCGTCGAAGCGGCAAGGGAGATCACCCCCACCTCCCCCACTCTCACTAAGAGAGTTCTAATACCCCCCTCAATGAACTTCTCACCCCCTCAGACCGAGGGAAAAGCCTGCCCCGCCCCCCCAGCCCAGTCCCTCTCCAGCTCCCCTGTCACAATGGCAGGAGAAAAACCTTATAACCCTCCAAATAAAAATACATTACAAAACAAAAAAAACAAAAAATGTTCCTAACTTCCTCCCTCCCCCAAAAACATTACCTCCCCCCACAAGTCTTCCCTAACTAAAACCAAAAACTCTCAAAACCCCAGCCCCCACAGTCCCACGCCGTAGGGCCCTTTAGCGTGGCCCTTTGGCCGGGTGCCAGGCCACTTTTCAAGTCCCTCAGGCCATCAATCCCAGATGCCTTGCCTCGCTGGGGAATCCTGGCCCTACCCCCTCTCCTCCTCTAAGGTAGGAGGGGGAAGTGTTGGTACCTAGGGTAGCAATTCCTCCCAGTGAGGGGCAGTCCCAGCAGAAGGGGTGGCGACAACAGCAGCAGCGGGCAGCGATGGGGCCCAGGGCAGAATGTGGTGGAACCCAGGGCAGAATGTACCGGGGCTCCCTACGTAGGAAGTCCCAGCAACAGCAGTGGGGTGAATAGCAATGGCAACAGTTCACAAAATCACCGACAATCAGAGATTCCAGGCGACACCGCCACATCCACCCGCCAACAGCCACCAAAGGCCACCACCATCCGGGCAATAGGCCCACTTTATGCTCTCTCCCAGAAACAGAGAGCACAGAGCCATCGGTGGAGAAGATCAGGCAGGGATAGCAGCAAGCAAGCAGCAGTCAATGAATGGCAGCCCTTCTCCACCCCCACCCCCTCTCAATCTATAAATAAATAAAGGGCAAATCTATTTATCTTTTTTATCCAACCCAGGCCCAGGAATCTTGCTGCTTATTCAATGTGTGGCTGCTATTGGGGACTGGATGCAAGTCAGCCATCTGAAGGTCAATCCAGACAAAACCGAAATGATGCTGGCCAGCCAGTCGTGCGACCTGGGGAGAATTGGGACACACATCATTGATGGGGTCCAGCCTCCCCTGGTTACGTAGGACTGCAGCCTGGAGGTGCTCGCGGTACCGAGCTGCATCTGAAATACCAGGTTGTGGCTGTGGCCAGGAGTGCCCGCCACCAACTCCATCTTGTGGGAAGGCTTTGTTCCTTTCTTTCAGATGTGTATCTAGCCACCGTCATCCATGGCTTATTAACTTGAAGCTAGACTACAGCAATGCGCTCTATACGGGGCTGCCCTTGAAGACGGTTTGGGGGCTGCAGGTTATGCAGAACACGGAAGTCTTCCTCTTGATTCCATTCTTACCTTACGGATAGATCCCAACAGGCGGTGCTCAGGGATTGTACATCTTCCCTGCAGGGCCTCCCGTGTGGGGTGCCGCAGGGTTGGATCTTGTCCCCTCTCTTGTTTAACATGTAGATGAAGCCGCTGGTGGGTGGGTGTCATACACAGCTGTGGGGTCCGGTGCCAGCAGTACATGGATTTTACCCAGTTGTGTGTCTTTTTCATCAGACCCAGGTACCGCTGTTTCCTTGCTTTCCCGGTGGCTGGCAGCTGTTGGAGACTGGATGAAGCAGAGCTGGTTGAGGCTCAATCCCGGTAAGACAGGTGCTAGTTGGTGGGGCCAGTGACCCGAGCAGGTCACACCCATTATTGGGGGCATCTGACCTACGTTGGCTCCATCTTTCTGGAGTCTGGGGTTGCTTCTGGATCTGCAGCTGCGCCTGGATCATCAGGTGTCGAATGCCGATCTTGCCACTGTCATCCACTCATTCATTACCTCAAGGCTAGACCACTGCAATGCGCTGTACGTGGGGCTGTCCCGGGTGACGGTTCAGAAACTGCAGCTAGCGCAGAATGCAGCGGTTCGTCTCCTTACGGGGAAGGGCCACAGGGATCACGTAACACCAGTGCTCTGTGCACTGCGCTGGCCGCCAACTGTGTCCCACGTTTACCTCAGCCGTCGCTTTGGAACGCCCTCCCGGTAGAGGTTCACCTCAGCACGGATCTCCCGACCTTCCGATGTAATTGTAAAACCTGGCTCTTCAGTCAGGCTTTATGCAGGGATGGTGAGGGGCAGGTGGTTTTTATCTATGGGTGAAAACAGGCATGACGCTAGCCACCCTTGGTGGTTATTTATGCATGGTGCAGGGCTGCATAGGGCACCAATACAGCCCTGAAACATGCATAAATAACCACCAAGGGTGGTTAAAGGGTGGTTAGCGTCATGTCTGTTTTCAACCTATAACTAAATTTAGTATCCATTACAGCTCTACTCTAAACGGCCAGGGTGCTACCTATATAAAGGACCGCCTTCCTCCTTATGTCCTTTCGTGACCCCTAAGATCAGTCGAGCGCACCCTCTTGGAAGTTTCATCATTGGCTTTATACAAACAGAGCTCACAAAGAGGCATTCTCAGTGGCTGGTTCATGGCGTTGGAACTCCTTTCCCTTGGAGGTTTATCTAAGCCCTACCCCTTTGGCATCTTCCAAAGGCAGTACAAGACATATTTATTCAATCAGGATTTCAACAGGGGCAGGTTCTTTTGGTTTGGAGTGAAGTTGGTGGGTGGGTGTCTTATTTTATGGGTGGGTGTCTTTTATTGTTTCATGGGTTTACTTTTAATGCAGTGTTTTTAAGTACGCTGCCCTGGGCCTTCAGGGATCGGGTGGAATAGAGATCAAAACGAGTGGCTCGTCAGCTTGTCAGAACCTGGCAACATGGCAAAGGTTACTAAGTAAGCCTCATACGCTTGAAGGTCAGAAGGAACCATTAAGATCATCTAGAGCATTTCTTCCACAGTCGGATGCAGCAGAGTTTCACGGTCCCTCATTTTAGCAAGGGAACTTCAAAACGTAACTCACGTGCACATCCAAGAGGGGCAGAGAGGTCAGGTCTTGCTCAAAGCTATTCACAAGTCATTCCGGGTTTACCTGTGTGTCACAAACACAAAGGGACTGTGCTAGGTTAAAAATCCTATTTTGCCCTTTATCAATGAACACTTGATTCTCAACCAGGAAACATTTGCTATTTTCACTTTTTGGGGGGCGGGGGGGTGTTTGTTTGTTTGATATTAAACCCTAACGATGCTCCTTCTTTGCTACTGGAACTAAGTGGAAAATGGAATAACTAGCTAATAGTCTATTTATTTATTTATACTCAAGCTTCAAAATTCATACGTGAACAACCTTCTTTAAAAAAACTGGAGACTGCCCCTGGACACCTTGTCCTTCTATCTAATCCTGAGTTTTCCAGAACCCAATTCCTATCGAACCCATTGAGCTTGTAGTAATGTTCAAAGTGACCCGTGAGGGGGAAAATGGTCCTCGCTCCTGATTTAAGCAAACAGCACTGATTTAGTTTGGATAACCTTTACTTTAACCATCAGACAGATTTTGGGGTAAATCAGGCCTCAAAAGGGTACAAAATAACTTTTTAGCAAACCTGTATCACTTCATATTCCATGTACTCAGCAACAGTAATGGGATCGATTGTCTTGTGTTGGTTCATCCCCCACCAGTTTTATTAATTATTATTATTAATTTAGAATTTCACTAAAATGGTTCTGGGGTAAATTTGACCCCAATTGTAATGAATGGGAAAATGGAAGTACTACATGCCTACGGTATTGGGGATAATATTAACCCCCCAAAATCAATTCAACCCTCAGTCAGTTCAACATCCAGTACTGTAATTTTGGGACTGTTGGGGTACTATTGACCACAAATTCCTTTTGTGTTAGTACCGTTTCGTATTGCAAATAACAACTCTTGATCAAATTTTAAAGTATTTGATGAAATCCTACCGCCAGTTTACACCAACAGCAGGTGCACTATAGAGCTGGACAGCAGGCACCCAAGTCCGCATGCGCCCAGCGAGTGCAGCAAGCCACATAGGGTAATGGCATGTCCCCTCCGCCGCATCCCCCTGAGCCCACACACCGTAGAGCCTGGAGGATGGAGAAGGAGCCATGCCTGCTCCATCTCCAGGGCTGCGGGATGTGGGGGCTCCGGGGGTGGGGTCACAGCAGACGAGACGCGCCGTTGCCCCACACATCTTGCTGAGCCGGCAAGGTGTGTGCCCACCTGAGCGCCAGCATTCAGTGCTTGTGGCGCAATTCAGTGCTTGGCACTATTTGGAAGTGCTTTCTTGGCATTTCGATCTATGTGGTAAACCTGCCGGCACTCCAGGTATTTAGCCAAACTGTACCCATTATGTTAAACTGGAGTCATTTTCAAATCAATCACATTTTTTTTCCCAATTCTGACTTAATTGGGGTCTATTTACCCCAATACCAGATAAATACACTGCATTTTTCAATCATCTAAGGGTTAAAAGAACTTCTCCAACATCAACCCATAATTCTGTATCTGGGAAAGGAGAGGAAAAGTGTCAGGAAAAATAATTTAATAGGCCATGCTGGGTTTTCAAGCCAACAGGACTTTGTGGAGCGATTACGTGTAATTTAATCAACCACCAATTTTTTAATATTTTTTTTTTAAAGTCGCTTTTGGATATTTCAACAGCCAGAGTCAACCTAATCCCAAGCAGTTGGGCTAAATAGCTGAAGTGCTGGCAGATTAACCACATAGAGCAAAATGCCAAGAAAGCACTTCCAAATAGTGCCAAGCGGGTTCAATCCAAGACCACAAAACAGTTTTCCCATCCGTAAAATCCCCCACCAGAGCCATAGAAGCAGGAGGACTCTCTCCCCCATATCCTAGCTCTGCCGGGAGCCAGGGGGGATGAAGAGGGAATGCATGCTCCCGTCCTCGCTTCACTTTTCGATTAGTTAATTGGTTGCATTTATGAAATCACATTTTACAATGAAAGGGCGAGTCAGCCGTAATGGCCTTCTCCCAACATATGCCTAAAACCTGGGGAGGACCAGAGGGCAAAGTAATGGATTACGTGGTTTCTTTCTTTCATCCGATGATGACAGGGTAAGTTAGCTATATCAACCATGAAGAAGGTTAAAGCGAGTGCTTTGTAACGCAATTACAACATCAAAACCCAGTTTATGACCGAGTTGTAGGGGATGAGAGCAATACAATTGGCAGCTCGGCATCATATCAGAGGTAGAAAGTAGTCCTCGGTACATACCTCTTGCTGAGCACTTATCAATAACTTTGATGGTTGTGATTGCTAACTGGTATGGTGAAAAGTGGCCGGGAAAACAGACAGACCATATTAAGCACCTACAGTTTCCTGGCCAAAACACCATAAATTGAACTTGGCAGAGCTGTGATTAGAGAAGGTAAAAGCTTCAGAACATACTGAAGTCCCCAGGAAAGCTGAATTGCTCGTAACTGGCAACTGTTCAAACACAACCGTCCACACCCTCTTCCAAAAGTCCACACATAAGATCCTCTGTTCACGTGATGTAGTTGTCGACAGATTTTAATGGCCTCTTCCTACTCAATTTTCGTATTACTACTGGGCAGCTTGTCAACCAGCTTGTGGCTTCAGTCTGAGGCTGTGTGTATCAATTATTTTAGATGAATTCACAGAACACTCTAATTAGAGCCACTAATGGTAGAAACTCACATTCTGGGAATTAAATTTCTTCCCACTTTCAGTGTCGCTTCATGATCTTGTATTCTCTGACACTCAGTGCAAAGTGTTTGCAGGGCTGGTTCAAAGCATCAAACAGCTACCATTTTGTTGTAAAACGGCAGCCATTTTGTGCATGTGCAGAACGGTGGGGGACATTTTGCGCATTAAAAAACAGGTGAAAGTGTTTTTCAATCGATCATTCTCATCGGAAATCCGAACAAAGAATTGTTCCCTCCGTTTTCCAGTCAAAACAATCAAAATTCAAAACACCTGTTTCTGACATAATTGGAACATGGATGGAATTCCAGTTTCAGTCCTATGCTGAATTTGATTCTCTTAAGTTACAATGGTGTTGTGTGAATAGTTCTCCCCACCCAATAGCAATAATCTGTTCCTCTTACATCATTTCCTCTTGTTCCACTTGCTACCTTCAACCTGTGGCCGGAAGGCAGTGGAGCAATGACTGTCAGGCTTGGTTGCGACTATGAAATCTAGATGGCTGGTGACAATGTAATTTGGAAGTGACAACCAGATCTGCAGATCCCAGGAGGGGAATTCATTGCCAGCTCTAAGGCTGAAACGAGAATCTGTTTAGATTCTCACAAGAATCAAGAACCCTTAGCAAGATTTTGAGACGATCTCGCTAACGGTGTGAGAATCTCGTGAGCACCTTGTTTTAAAAGAAAAAAAGCAGCTGTGAATGCGTAAAATGGCCAGTGGGCTTTTCTGTGGATGCATAACCCTTTTCTAAAATGGCATCAGCAGCGCCGCCGCCATTTTGGGAAAGGGCTACACATGCAGAGAAGAGCCTGCTGGCCATGTTGCACATGTGCAGTTCTTTGTATTATTTGTTTCCCCCAGCATGGAGTTGGTGGTTGCAGAAAAGAAGAGAAAGAATAGGAAAGAGAAGAGAGGAGACAGATGCAGGACATGAGACTCGGCACAGGATATGGCAAACGTGTAGCTCTGGTAAGCAAAGCAAGAAACAAATCTCAACCGAGAAAGGGTCAAGAAACAGGACTTTTCTCAACTCTCGATTCTCTCAGAAATCAAGCCAAGAAGCTTGACTCTCGACAAAATCAAGGGGAAAAAAATGAGATCGAGTTTCAGCTCTAGGCAGCACCACTAGCTGGGGGCAGGGGGTAGGGGAATCACATCCTTTTCTGGTCTTGCAATCCAAGCGCACTTGAACATCATTAAGGTAGAAGGAAAACTTCTTTGAACACTACACCGCAATGTCAGGTTTAGAAAGTTACTTTCCTGACTGCAACTGCAGCTTAAATGGCAGCTTTAAAGGTTACCTGAATCCCCCTTTAGCCATAAAGTCTCATCTGAACTTTGAACAGCACACAAAAGACATGCACAAACAATTCACTCAGCAACAGCAAGTTAAGGACAAAATTCCTTGCTGGAGCTGGGAGAGGCACCAAGTCCCTCGTAGGAACTCTTTGAGGAACAGAACTAGGCCTGCATCCCACAACATTTGCTTTCACTCCATGAAACCTATAGCATCCCCTGAAACATTTGATGGAGAGAAATGAGTACACTTTAGTGCTGAAACTTGGTATTCAAAATTATTCGGTTTCTCTGTATTTGACTCAGTTTTACTGAATACCGAGTAACCAAAGAATTTGGTATTCGGTACTCAGTCCAGTACTCGAACCAACATACGGGACTTCTCCTACCCCTATATAAGGTGATTCGGTATTCAGAAAATACTTAGTACTCTTTTTTATTGAGTATTTTACAAAGTACCAAACGAGTATTCGGAGCCAGTCATTGGAAACTCAGAAGTAATAGCGAATATATGTTTTACTATTCGTTTCAGCCCTAGTACACGTCATGCCAGCCGCAATTTGCATATTTTGCATGTGTTTATTAAAATTTGCAATAGACCACTGACTAACTTTGGGACTGAACGGGAGGGTGGGGGTATCTGTGTGAGGAACTCTGTGTATGCACATTTTGTACGTGAAGGAGTGATGGATCAAGGTAAATCTGAGCCTATTAAAAAGTCAGAATTTTTAAAGAGGGGCATTAATTTCGGCTCAAAAGTTTTCATTTTAAAGACACCTAAAGGATGCCAGATGGAAGCAGTGACGGTCCCTTTCAGCACACTACAGAATCATCTTTCACAAGCACTCACACCTCCACTATCTTATTTAGTTTTCATCTTGATCCCAGGCACACAGCTCAGTCCTGCCTGGGTGTTACCTTTCTTTGTTCTCTTGATTGTGGTGCTTACCCGAAGTTTGTTAAAATGAGAAAAGGTGCTTAACCCACAGCAATAACGTACAGTTAATGATTCCTTAGTTTCAAGCCCAGTGCTGGTACAATAACAGCAGATACTGTATATTGCCCAGTAAGATAAATAGCTGTTTGCAAGACTGCTACACCAAAAGTGGCAGCGTGGCTGGACGGTTAAGCTTCACAGTTGTTATCCCAAGGTTACTGCATTCTAATCTGTCCTATGTCATTGGGACTGATCTGTGTTAGCACAGGTGAGGAGGAGCAGGAGCAGGAGGAGGAGAATATTGCTGGTGGTGGAAGTCCTACAGCTTCACTAAGAGTCCTGGGTTCTATTTACTTATTTAAATTTTGCATCTTTCCCGCCCCAAAAAGCATTTTAAAACAGTAAACCCCCATAAAAATAGAACTACATAAAAATACTTGGAAATTCCTTTGTAGGTCTCAGGTTATTCTGCACTTCCACTATTGTCAATATCATCCCCCGTGATTTCTCATCATTACATATTAATTTCATCACTTTCTAGCATTTTTTGTCATATTTTGTCACTTTCCAGCATTTTCCATCACTTTTCAGGACTTTTATGGCAGTTTTCCAGCACTTTCGTGGCAATTTCCAGCACTTCTCTGGCACTTAGCTGGCATTTTTTGCATCTCCACAACTTTCAGGGGTGCACACAGGGCTTGAGTTCAGTCCCATAGCAGCCCTGTTCAACTCACAGAAAGTAATGACAAATAATAAAAACAGCAGAAAAGCCAAAGGTTTCCACCACATCGCGCACATGAAGGTGAATTACCAGTTTCCGAGAGAAACCACATTCACCATGATTTGTTATTTCAGCCCTAGTTTTGATTAATATCCAGGGAGCAGGAGTTTCACAATACGGGGCAGCAACCGAAAACGTGCTCTACGCGGGGCTGTCTTTGATGACCGTCGGGAAGCTGCAATTGGTGTGGAATGCAGTAGCCCCATGTGTTCCCTCTCATGACCCATGAGCCAAATCCATTCTGCAGCTGTTTTTAATTTCCCCCTTTCTCAATTCCTGGATCTGGTCCATGGGCCCAGCCCCTACCCTCAAGCGCTAAAATGGTGAGGTCTGTGGAAGAGAGCAGAGATGAAGGATTTTGAGATTTGTTTGGAAATGCAAGACACATGACATAGTTTCTCTTCCTTGATTGGATAGTTTGACAGGTGGCCCTAAATGGCTGCAGAACTAGGACCTGGATAAGCCCTGGTGAGGACTTGGGAGTGACTGTCCCTTTAAGGGAGTGAGCTGTCTCAACAGGCCTGTCAGGAAACGCTATCGCTTTCGCCTACGCCGCGGCGCGAGCCACGCCCGCCGGCGTGCGCCGTTGATCACAGGGCCGGCCCCCACGCCTGTGGGCGCTGCGGAGCCGCCTCGGCGGCCGATGAGGCTCCCCCAGCTGAGGCCAATTAGGGTGGAGCCCAGAGGCACGCTGCGGCGCTCGGCGCGTATTCGCGCGGCAAAAGGGGCGGAGCTAGGAAGTTAAATAGGCACGAGACCGGCTCAGCGTTGCCGGAGATCAGTTCGCTGTGAGACCGGCCCCTTGCTGCTTGACGTTGTTTTGTGAAGGATTACCAGGAAAGTAAAGCGTGGATATAGAGTGACTGTGACAGAACGAGTGTGTGAGTGACAGAGTGAGTGAATGGTGAGTGGGGATTTCATACAGTGGTGGGGGGGTGCGAGTTGGGATTTTGGGGCACTGAAACCTTCCCTCTTGTGGGGCCCTTTCCTTCCCCTGGTTCCATAGCTACGCTTAACTCCTCCCTGCATTCCCAGGTTCTTATTCCCCATTCCTTCACTGTCACCCACTGGGGTTCTACCCTTAGGCACAACTTAGTGAGTTGGGTCAGAGCACGATTGAGGGTGTGGTTGTGCGGGGGCCATTGCTGGGCGTTCTACCTCCTTACCACCCCTATGATGATTTGGCTGTTACTCCGTCTGGAGAATTGAAGCTACACGAGATTCTGAGGGGTCATATTCTACTACTGCAGTACAGTGGCCCCTGGAACACGATTGTGCTCGCGCGATTGTGGGGGGATAGGCAACGAGACCTAAGGCTAGGTCCATTTCTTCCCTTCCTACGTCCCCTAACCCTAACAGT
>QEPC01010034.1:5583468-5606539 GCA_003113815.1 Sphenodon punctatus | reverse complement strand
GGCAAAAGGGGCGGAGCTAGGAAGTTAAATAGGCACGAGACCGGCTCAGCGTTGCCGGAGATCAGTTCGCTGTGAGACCGGCCCCTTGCTGCTTGACGTTGTTTTGTGAAGGATTACCAGGAAAGTAAAGCGTGGATATAGAGTGATTGTGACAGAACGAGTGTGTGAGTGACAGAGTGAGTGAACGGTGAGTGGGGATTTCATACAGTGGTGGGGGGGTGCGAGTTGGGATTTTGGGGCACTGAAACCTTCCCTCTTGTGGGGCCCTTTCCTTCCCCTGGTTCCATAGCTACGCTTAACTCCTCCCTGCATTCCCAGGTTCTTATTCCCCATTCCTTCACTGTCACCCACTGGGGTTCTACCCTTAGGCACAACTTAGTGAGTTGGGTCAGAGCACGATTGAGGGTGTGGTTGTGCGGGGGCCATTGCTGGGCGTTCTACCTCCTTACCACCCCTATGATGATTTGGCTGTTACTCCGTCTGGAGAATTGAAGCTACACGAGATTCTGAGGGGTCATATTCTACTACTGCAGTACAGTGGCCCCTGGAACACGATTGTGCTCGCGCGATTGTGGGGGGATAGGCAACGAGACCTAAGGCTAGGTCCATTTCTTCCCTTCCTTCATCCCCTAACCCTAACAAGGCCACACCCATTTTGGGGATATAATGTGTGGAAGGCTCTACTGGAGGGTCAGTCTGCATCTGGTTGGGGACAGAGAAGGAGCTCTGTAGCTGATAGGGATTGGAATTTCTGTTTTGGATAGAACAAAATGACCTGAAAAATGACCGTTTTGGTTCTATCCAAAATTCCGGGGCAGCAACCGAAAACGTGCTCTACGTGGGGCTGTCTTTGATGACCGTCGGGAAGCTGCAATTGGTGTGGAATGCAGCAGCCTCATGTGTTCCCTCTCCCACCTCTTACACATTAATGAACACAGACACACAGGTTTCTCCTTTTACAGCTGGAATTGATATCCGAACTAAGCAAGGATGAAAAGCAGGATGTGTTCACTTCACTCAGGGCGGGTGGAATAGAGCTATTGCAACATATATTCTATTAACCATACAACATATTAGCGTGAGCAGTCCACTTACAGCTGGTGCTGAAACAATTCGCTTTGAACAATGTTTCCATTGGAAACAAACCATACACCTGTTTTTCTATGATGAGGAACCCTATCTGTTTTTTTCTCTACTTTTGTTTGTTCCAGTTTGGTAACTGCCTTCATTTCGATCTTTCTGTAATGCTGATGGCAGTGACTTAAAAGGATAGATGTTGTCAGGAGTCCACTTCAGAAGCATCGGTGAGAGTGGGCTAGGGCCAAGGCCCTAACCTAGGACCCAGTTTGGAGCTTCCATTAAAGAGCATCTAGTCCTAAGGGGGTGATCCAAGAAACAAGGTCAGGGCTGTAATCAGGTGAGCAGTCCATGGGGAGTGGAGGGGCAAGATGAGTCCTAATAAGCTGAGACGCTAATCCAGTCTGAAACTGAAATGGCCTCTGACCTGAAAGCTTTTATGGACCTTCTTGGCCAATCCCGTGGCAGAGTTCTGCAGCCAATCGCAGCAGGAAATCCAGGGTACCTGGGAAGGGTAGAAGGTGCTCCCTTTGCACTTATCTTCATACTAGCGTTGGCAGTTGGGAGGATTAGGCCATGCCTTGGAGCCCTGGTCACCAATTCCAGATCCTGACTAATATAAAATTGACAAGAGTGATGAACAATGGAAATAAGTTGCGGAAGTCAATGGAAAAGAAAAACTCACAGGCCCCAATCTTGACAATAACGGAAGTGTGGAATCAGCTGAGAATGTGAAAATACCAATGAATGCTTGAAAGCGTTCCCGAAATGTTGGGATTTTCCAACAGTTTGGGAACAGCTGTTCTCACCTCAACGCTTCTTGTAGCTCCTGTGTGGTGGAAGACCTGCCCCATCATCTGTTTGATTGGAGCTTTTATCAGTCTCTCTGAGATCAGGAAATTTTGTCTCCTTTGACAGGAAGAGTTTTTACCATTGGCGCAAAATCTCAAATTGTTACTCTCTCTAACTCTGCAATCATTAGCTCAGTGACAATTGTTTCCACCCGTGCCGGCATGACAGAGGAAAAACATGCGGCAGAATCCCCCCGCTAAGCGCCTTGTGCGCTGCGGGGAAAGTTTGGGCCCGCCTCTAAAGGAATGAGGCTGCAGGGTGGTTCCTGTTCTTTCCCGCTGCGCGCGGGGATGGAGCAGGCTGACTGGCCGCACGAAGAGCAAGCTGCAATCCGTCCTGGATTGCAGTTTGCAGCGGCAGGGTTGTGGCGCGAAAATGCGCTCTCCTAATTGGCCGGTTGAGGCCACGTGGTGCAGCGCGCCGGGCAGCCCATCACTTGGTTGGCGGCATGCTGCTGAAGAGGACGGTTGTGTCGGCGCTCCGGGGTTTCCCGCTTGACCGCCCCCCCCCATTGGCTACACGTGGAGCTGTTGCAGGGAA
Organism: Sphenodon punctatus; assembly: GCA_003113815.1. NCBI lineage: Eukaryota > Metazoa > Chordata > Lepidosauria > Sphenodontia > Sphenodontidae > Sphenodon > Sphenodon punctatus. Next base: position 5,604,070 of record QEPC01010034.1, on the reverse strand, counting down.
GAGGGGATTGTTTGAACTGGGGTGTTTTGTTTGTCGGGCGGGGGTCCCCCCTCCAGAGGACGGTTGTGTCGGCGCTCCAGGGTTTCCCGCTTGACCGCCCCCCCCATTGGCTACACGTGGAGCTGTTGCGGGGAAGAGGGGATTGTTTGAACTGGGGTGTTTGTTTGTCGGGCGGGGGTCCCCCCTCCCTCCGGTTGAGTTCGGGGCTCGGGGAATTGTCTCGCGGCGGGGCTGAGGGGGCAGTCAAGCGAGGGTGCTCGCTTAAGGGGCTTAGTAGTGGGGCAGGCTTGCCCATAACCCCCCTCCCTCTCTCCCTTTCGTTGTGGAAAGGCCCCCCAAACAATCTATCCTGCCATCAGTGGTGGGGCAGGATCAGGCCTGGGTTGGGGTGAATTTGCAGGCCAGAGTTGGTGCTTGCCTGAGGGGTATTGAGCAGTGGGGCAGTTTTGCCCACATACACCCCTCTGCTTTGAGAGAAGGGCCCAGCCACTCTATCCTGCCACGGGGTAGTGGGGGGACGCATCTGGATTAGGGTGGTGTGCCCACTGCGGTTTGGGTGAAGTGGGGTGTGTAGATCTGTGGGTGATCATTAGAGTGACTGGCACAATGGGTAGGAGGAAAGGGACAAAGGGGGCTAGTGTCCCTTCAGGTGCCAGGGTTGGGGATGGAAGTGGTGACTTGGCGGTGCTGGGGTCTCCTCCAACTGGCCAGTTGGGAAGTTTGGCCCCTGCACAGGGCCAGATGGTGGACGGGAGCGGGGCCTGCACAGCAGGAGTAGGAGGGGGTGCAGGAGAGATGGCAGGGCCTTCTACCATGGAGGAATTGTTGAGGCAGGCTGGTGCTGCCTTGCAAACAGGGGGCCCCGCGCCACCTGGTGGGCAGTTAGTGGCAGCGCAATCCTGGCAGCCACGCCAGGCTGCATCAAGTGGCGTATGTCAGGACAGTCAGGGGCAGGGGTTGTTACAGACGCTGGAGGCCAGGATGAGCGCGTGGGATGGAGTCATGGGCAGGCTGATGGAGGCCGGTTTTTTGAATGCTGCACCAGGGCAAATGGGGGGTGCAGCCGCAACGGGAGTTGTCAGTAACCCTGGCTCTGTTCTGTCTCAGCCTAGCACGAGTGCAGCAGGTGTGCATGGTCAAGCAGCAGCTGACGGTGCCGCTGGGGCGAGTAGACAAGCTGTCGAGGAGCTTGCAAGAAAGGTGGACCGCATGGAGCAACAGATGTCCCGGATTGCAGCCTTACTGGAGGCGGGGGGTCGAGTGGCGACAGCGAGTGTGCCTCACGTCGCACCGCCCCAAATGGGATTACCTGCGCAGGTGGTCACAAATGCAATGGATGGTGAGTATGTCGGTCTGAGTGGTGCAGTGATGGGGGACCGCGTAGAGTCTCGGGGGTCCCGATTGTTGGGAAGGGAAACTGAGACGGTGTGCCCGCTCATTGCCAGCCAGGTGCCACCCTCGCAAGCAGAGGGGACGGTGGGCCTGGGAGCTGGGGCACTGGTGCAGCAGCCTGCACCTGTCATGCCATCGTTGGGGCAGGGCGGTTTGGGTCAACTGCGGGTGCAACAGGACCCAAACAGGTTATTGTGGGTTGGCAATGTGTGGCGCCCGCAATCGGAGATGGGCCTAGTTGGCCAGCCAGAAGCGGCAGGAGGGGATCCTGGTCAGGCTGGGCTCGGTCTGACGCCCCAAGGGCAAGCTCAGGTAATAGCAGGAAGTACAGCGGGGACGTCAGCGGCACCGGTAGTGCCAGCTGGTGAAGTCCCCCCGTTGCGTGGAGGGTACGCGAGGGTCTCTGCTCCCTTAGGTGTGCACCTATCTCAGTCCACACGGGAAAAGATTTGGAAAGGGGAGTACATTGATTTATTTACAATTTTGTTTTGTGATCCGGTGCCGGATCCTAATGCGAAACTCGAGCCCAGGGAGTACGAAAGGGCAAAGAGAAGAAAGATAGATAGGAACTGGGCCAACTGGGAGTCGGCATTTATAATTTATGCCGGCGTACTCATGCAGGCGTTTCCAGAGCGGGCGGTGGCCCTCTGGAAATATTTTGATATCGTGAGGCGGGCCTACCTGACTAAGGAAGGGTTTGGGTGGCTAAGATACGATGAGGCGTTTCGGCAAAATGCCTCCATCACGCCGGGCGTACAATGGGATGTAAAAGATCATGACCTCTGGATAGAATGCATCCAGGAGAAAGATGTCGCCAGAACAGATAGTGGTCATGTCATAGTGAAAGGTGGGGGACAGCCCACAGATAATTTTCGAGGCGAGGTGCCCAAAAAAGGTGGTCCTGGGTTGGCATGCTGGGACTTTAATGAAGGATCTAGGTGTTTTCGTGCCAATTGCAGGTTTCGGCACTCCTGCCTGCAGTGCGGCGGGCCCCACCCCATTTCTACCTGCAATAGACGAAAGGGTGGGGGACAGAGGGGTAAGCGCCCCTTTCCTGGGGGAGGAACACGAGGTGGCGGTCCCCCCCAAGCAGGTGCTAACAAGGGCACCAACGCCAGTTAAGTGGTGGGTTCTTAAGGAGTTGTTGGTCGATTACCCGTTAAAGGGGGTCGCGTGTTATGTAGTTGATGGGTTCCGTTACGGTTTTCAGATTCCATTCCAAGGGGTTCGCGAGCGCATGTTTGCGCAAAACCTGAAATCGGTGAAGGGTTTGGAGGAAGTTGTTGGAAGGAAGATACATAAAGAAGTTTTGGAGGGCAGAGTTGCTGGCCCGTTTAACAGTTTGCCGTTGGATAATTTAAGAGTTTCACCGTTGGGTATTGTTCCTAAGAAGGCACCCGGGGAGTACAGGCTTATTCACCATTTGTCATATCCTCGGGGGTCTTCTGTGAACGATGCGATACCGCATGATATTTGCTCGGTGCAGTACGCTTCATTCGATGTGGCAGTAGAGCTGGTTCGTGAATGTGGAAAGGGGGCCCTGATGGCAAAGAGCGACATCAAATCTGCATTTCGCCTTTTGCCAGTCCACCCTAGGGATTTTGACCTATTGGGGTTTGCATTTCGGGGCCAGTTCTATTATGACAAGGCTATGCCCATGGGATGTTCCATCTCATGTGCGGCCTTTGAGAAATTTAGCACGGCATTGGAGTGGATTGTGAAGCGGAGGGCGCGGTCTGGCCGCGTGACACATTATTTAGACGATTATTTGTTCGTAGGGGAGGCGGGTGCCTCGACGTGTGGCGATTTGTTAGGTTTGTTTAGGGACGTGGCTCAGTTAGTCGGGGTGCCTTTAGCAGAGGAGAAAACTGAGGGTCCTGCACCGGTGATGACTTATCTAGGCATAGAATTAGACTCGGTCAGGGAGTTGTCGCGGCTGCCTGAGGGTAAGCTTGTTGAGTTGCAGAAGGAGGTACAGGCTTGTAGAGCTGCCAGTAAGATAACGTTAAGAGCGCTGCAGTCATTGATTGGTAAGTTAAACTTCGCTTGCCGCGTTGTCGCTCCAGGTCGGGCTTTTCTATCACGGTTATACGCTAGGACAACAACGGTGTCGTTGCCCCACCATCATATCCGGGTTACAAAGGAGATGAAGGAAGATTTGGACGTTTGGCTTGAGTTTCTCAGGTCTCACAATGGGGTTAGTGTGTGGCGTGACCTGTATTTGCTGGAGGCAGAATTGCAGGTCCACTCTGATGCAGCCGGTGCGGCTGGGTTGGGAATTTATTTTCAGGGTCGTTGGTGTGCTGAGAGATGGCCTGCACGGTGGGAGGACTCAGGAATTTTGAGGGACTTGACCTTTTTAGAGTTATTTCCTATAGTGGTTGCTGTCCACTTATGGGTGGACTGTTTTCGGGATAAGAGTGTTGTTTTCTGGTGTGACAACTTGGCTGTGGTTCATGTTGTTAATTCTTTGTCCTCCAAGTCTGAGAGAGTTATGCGCCTCGTTAGGGTGTTCGTGTTATGGTGTTTGCAGCATAATATAGTGTTTTCTACGAGACATGTTCCGGGAGTCCAGAATGAGATAGCTGATGCTCTCTCTCGTTTGCAGATGCAGCGTTTTTGGGAGCTCGCTCCCTTTGCGAGGAAAGAGCAGGACTTCGTCCCCAGACAGCTTTGGAGCCTTGGAGGCTAGAGCTGATGGACACGGTGAAGGGTTCCGTGTCCCCCGTGACGTGGCTGGCATATGAGAGAGCGATCAGGGAATTTTTAGGGTTTGCCCGGTCCCGCGGGTGGGTGTTGGTGATCCCGGTGCCGCTTGCCCAGAGGGTGCAGTTCGGACTTGAATTGCATAGGAAAGGGTTAGCTCCGGGTACCATAGCCACCAGATGGTCCGCTTTGTCTTTCATGGCTAAGTTAGTGGGAGTTCAGGATGCCGAGGTGTCCTCAGTTCTTAAGGCGATGGTTACGTCATGGAAAAGACAGGGCCCCGTGCGGGTTGATAATAGGGTCCCCTTATCCCCCAGGAATTTGGCCGATGTAGTGAGTAAATTGGGGGAGGTTTGCTGTGATCCCGCGGAGGTATGTTTGTTTCGGGCAGCGTTTGTGGTTGCCTTTTTTGGGGCTATGCGAATTGGGGAGTTGGTGGTTAAGTCACGGAATGATAGGTCAGGGAGAGAATTGCAAGTTGGTGACATATCCATGATGGGGGTGGGTATGGAGATTAACATCCGTTTTTTCCAAAACTGATCAGTTGGGAAGGGGCACTAAGGTGGCGTTAGCGCGATCGATTGAACCGCTTATTTGCCCGGTTGTATGCACAGAAAATTATTTGAAGGTCAGACCAGGTTTGCCTGGCTCATTGTTCATACACCAGTCGGGTCTCCCTTTGACCCGATATCAATTTTTAGCGGTATTAAAGCGTTGCCTCGGGCTGCTGGGGTTGGCCGGGGTGGTTTTCAGGTCCCATTCATTTCGGATCGGCGCAGCCTCAGCGGCGGCTGCGGCCGGTTTCCACCCCCCGGAGATTCAGAGGGTAGGTAGATGGCGGTCTGGGGTTTTTAAGTCATATGTTCGCCCGTTTCCGGTCTTGTAGACTCTGACTCGGGCAAAGTAAGTGATGATTTGTTTTAATTCCTTTTTCATAGGAGGTGGCCGTAATCCCCAGGGAAAAGGAATCTGGATCATCGGCCACAGTTTTGTCAGGTGGGCTGCAAAACGGGTACAGGCATCTAGCTGGGGGACACAGCTAGGCTTGGCCCCAAAGGGTTGCGTTGTGTGGAAGGGTAGAAGAGGGATGCTGTGGCCCCAGCTTATGCCCTTACTGTTGGGTTGGGCTCGTAGACCTCACCCGGATGTGATTTTAATCCATCTGGGCGAGAATGATTTTTCAAGGGGATCTGGGTTGGACCTGTCAATCATGATAAGACAGGATTGGGTCAGGTTGAGGGAGCTGTTCCCGCAGACCATTCTGGTTTTTTCGGAGTTGTTGCAAAGGATTAAGTGGCCGGGAGCCACTAATCCTAGGGCGGTGGATAGAGCTAGGAAAAAGGTTAATGGGGAGGTTAGAAAATGGATTACCCCACTGGGTGGTGTCTGGCTCTGCCATCCTGAAATTCGATGGAACAGGCCGGAGCTCTTTTGGCAAGATGGGGTCCATTTATCTGAGCATGGATTGGATTTGTATATTGGGAATATTAAAAGATTGTTACAGAGGCTGGTGTAACAAGAGGGTGGAGTATAAACACTTTGCTTGGGTGAGGTGGTTGATTTAAGGGGGTGTTCAAGCAAGCTCAGCTGCTGAACTTGTGGCGGTGTTCAGTACCATAGGTTTAAAAATGGAAAGGGCTCTAGGGCCTTGGGTGTATGGGCAGATGATTGGGATCATTCTGCAATGGGTACCTGGTGAGTAATTTAGGGGAGGGGCGCCCCAAATTATCACAGGACGGAAGGCCAGGCGTTGTGTGCATACGGGTAGGATTTAAGCGGTCCCGAAGTTTGCAGCAGCAACGTCTGTCCTTCTGAAGAATGGATCAAGTCGGTCCATTGGAGGGGGATTGGACTGGTATCTCCAATCCAGAAGGTTGGTAGTATGGTACTGAACGCGGGTGGGGGTGAGAGATAGTTTAAGGTTTGAGTTATGTCATCTCTTCACCCCTTCCCCCCTTTATTGTTATTCACCCAAGTTAATTTGGTTAATTGGGTCTAATTTTAAGCAGAATCTAATTGGAATTCTAATTGCCTCACAATTCGGCATGGGAAACAATTTGATGCAGGGTAATTGGTTTTAACTCTATCCACCGTTATTCATCAGTTCAACTGGCGTAATTGCTTGTCTTGTTTCTTAACAGGTTATTAATTAAATTCGGATTCAATAAAACAGCTGCGGCCAGTTTTGCCCATATCCTTTGTGTCTGAGTCTTATTCCTAGTGCGGGGGCAAAAAGGCTCTTTTCTAAAACTATTTTTAAAGATTTGGTTGTTGTTGTTTGAAGTTTTATGATTTTGTCGTTTTATGGCCCTGTAGTCATGTTTTTGGTGGTTTTGTAGAAATTTAACATTTTTATTTATAATTCATGCCTATTTGGTTTTGGAAAACCCCACTCCCAAAAGACAATTGTTGAATTAAAACGGAATTGCATTTCATGAGTATCCAGCAAACTGTTTGCCCACAGGAATATCAGGACAGCAAGCATCCCAGAGGATTCTAATTAATGACTGGAAGCATTTCTACCATAACCATCGCTCACAGAGAAGAATCGATCTGTGATGGAGCAGCCTTGGGCTGTAGGTCATCAGAGTCCCCAAAAGCCACCCTACTCCAACTCTTACCACCACCACATGCAAGTTTATTTACAGTGGGAAATTCCAAACATTCCCAAAGTCCCAATATAAACTTCAAAAAACTTCTCATAAAGATATAGCCAAAAGTCAGTCTCTTGGCACCCAATCCTTCACTCCCACCAAACTCTTCCAAAGGAGTACCTTTGCCTACCTTGAACTACTAGGGATGGGACTCCGGAACCAATTTTGGTTTCATTTTTTTGTTATTGTTTCAGTCCTTCAAGAATTTCCATTTTTATTATATTTTTTGCATTAGAAAAAGAAATTCAGTGCAAAAAAAACAAACAACCCACACACACCAAAATGAGAACCGAAATTTTGGATAGAACCAAACGGTCATTTTTCAGGTCATTTTGTTCTATCCAAAACAGAAATTCCAATCCCTATCAGCTACAGAGCTCCTTCTCTGTCCCCAACCAGATGCAGACTGACCCTCCAGTAGAGCCTTCCACACATTATATCTCCAAAATGGGTGTGGCCTGTTGAGACAGCTCACTCCCTTAAAGGGACAGTCACTCCCAAGTCCTCACTAGGGCTTATCCAGGTCCTAGTTCTGCAGCCATTTAGGGCCACCTGTCAAACTATCCAATCAAGGAAGAGAAACTATGTCATGTGTCTTGCATTTCCAAACAAATCTCAAAATCTTTCATCTCTGCTCTCTTCCACAGACCTCACCATTTTAGCGCTTGAGGGTAGGGGCTGGGCCCACAGGCCAGATCCAGGAATTGAGAAGGGGGGAAATTAAAAACAGCTGCAGACTGTATTTGGCTCATGGGTCAAAGGTTCAAATTCTTGCTTGAAAGATTACCCTATTAGGAATGGCGACTACCTGAGTGTCTATAACGGGTGGCTAGTAGGGATGGGAATTTCTGTTTCGGATAGAACTACAATGACTCAAAAATGGACGTTTCAGTTCTATCCAAAATTTCTGTTCTCGTTTTGGTTATTTGGGGTCAGTTTATTTGCATTTTTTTTAATGACAAAAAAACAAACACCCCAGGTTAAAAAATCAACGCAAAACAAAATAAAACTATATCAAAAAGAGAAGTGAAATTCTTGGAGAACCAGAGCCGGAAAAAAAAAACCCACCTAAAATTGGTTCCGGAGTCCCATCCCTAGTAGCCAGACTTACGGTGCACATAATTTATTTGAGCAAGGCGAACTACCAGGATTCCTCCCACTGGCTTCCAGCTCTAGGGCATCTCAGCAACTGGTCTCAGAAGTGGCGAGGAGCGCTTTCTTTTATTTATTATTGCAATATCCTCCCACACACTACCCATCTCCCTCACCAAAGGCCTGGCAGAAGAGCCAAGTTTTACATTGACAACAGAAGGAGGGGAGATTTGGGGACAAATGGACCTCAGCCGGGAGGGAGTTCCATAATCGGGGCACCACTACCAAGAATGCTCTATCCAGTCCCCCCAACCCCACGGACACAGGAGAACCTCCAAAAGGGCACTCCCAGATTATCGTAGGGGTCACTCCAGACCCTGGGGGATGAAGTGGTCCCACAGATAGTTGGGAGAGCACCTTCCCTGGTAGTCCATCTCCTCTCCAGGACACTCCCTGAGGCATAAGTCCTGTTCTCTTCCCCAGAGGCAAACTCTGAGAGTCTGGTCCCCCTCCTCATACCATGATCTACTAGAGATAAGGTCATGATCTACCAGTAGGCCGCAATGTTCCTCTCGGCTGCTCTTGGACTACAGTGTACATTGATTCAACTCAGAAAAGAACCTTCTTTTCCATTTTCAAGTTGGTCCCCAGAACTACATCACAGAAGCAAACACCCTAATGCAGAAGACTTCACACAAATATCAGAGTAGTTCTCTCACAAATAAAGCAAACTCCATCAGCAACTGCACATAGTCATCCGAGAACATGCACACAAACATGTTCATGCTTCCAACACAAACATTAAAGGAGGACAGAAACCTACAGAAAACCAGAAGATTCGATAACAGGTCACCTAATCCAGTGGTTCCAAAACTGGAAGTGGGGCCCCCAAGGGGGGCAGAGAAGCTATTCTAGGACAGATGTTAGAAAGACAACAATTGGAAAATACCTAGCTCCTCTTTGAGTTCAAACCAAGTGGACTCTCCAAAATAATGGGATGGCAGAGGGCTGAAGTGGGGAGGGAGAGTCAAAGAGCAAGGGAGAGAGGAAGAGGGAGAAATAGGAGGGGGAGAAGGTGGGAGGAAGAGAGGAAATTAGATTGTGTGTGTGTGGTGGGAGGTGTCAGTTATCACCAAGAATGGGAAGTGAAGGCCTCCCACCACCACTCCCACATGCACACGCTTGGTTATATATGATGTGCCCCCAACCAACCTTTAGCACACCTGTTTAAAAAAGAAAAATAAAACTGCAAAATGGGAAACCTACAGTCTCCCTTGATAACTTCTTCAGTTTCCTAAGTACCGTTATGACTACAAATATTCTATAAATCACTGTACCTTTTCATCATGCAAAAGAATTTGACTAATAATAATTAATGTTTACAAAAAGACTGTTGAATTTTGGTTCATTATTGTTTGTAAACAGCTTTGGTGGAGCCTTGAATTTTTGGTCCTATTAAACTACAAGACAGAAAGACAAACAATGTGTGTGCATATATAAGATGTGCGTCCATATAAGAACATAAGAAGTGCCATTCTGGGTCGGATTCATCGAGCCCAGCACCCTGTCTCCAACGGTGGCCAGTTCCAGTAGCTCTAGAGAAGTACAAATACAGGTCATGTATTTGTGTGCATAGATGGATGAATGGATAGATACGTATATCTCAAAGAAAAGCTGTTTTCTAGAGATGATGCTCAGATGAAGCTACATTTGTTTCTAAGGCAGGAAATTACGAACTTTTCAAACTTCATTTCCCAAAAAAGGAAAAGTCTTCGTTCTTTGTGGGCTTTTTGTAGATCTAGTCCATGACGAATTCACAGTTTTAAAATAAAAGCCTTTTATGAAAGGAAAAAAGAGAAAAAACAAATTTTCACTGCCAAAAACCTTTTTGTCTGTCAATTAGTTGTGCATTGATTCTCCCTCACTGCCCCCCCTCCCTTTGGAAATCAATTAGCAAAAGAAAAATGTCAGGTCTATATATAGGGAGTAGATACTCCAAGCCAAATTCCTTCACCAGTTTGCTCTTGGCGACTGTGCGCAGAACCGGATGTGCGGGGGGCAACACATGCCAAATTTTCCATGTGAGTCACACAGCCTACACCTGCTAGAAAAATCCAACCTTAGGATCCTTTTATAGTGTTGCCATATTAAATCACTTCCCCACGCCTCCATGCTTGTGGACTAGTGTCCATTTCAAACTTCCGTAGATGAATATGGCCATCCCAGGGTCTGGGCTACTTCCGCATCATGCCATTTAGCGAGCGTGTTGACAGGAACACGTGTGGATACCAAAGCCCAAGTTCAAATATGCTGCCAAAGATGTTTGGAAAGGCTCACTGCTCTGACTTCTGTAGCCTTAGCGTCTTCCTCTTCAGAGCCACTGCAGATGGAGTAGTCCAGATCCACCTGTAGCCTTCCCCGGTCTCACCTTTCTCCCCTCATCTCTGTCCAAAACTCTGCTGCCAGGGTCATCTACCTCGCCAGTCGCTTCGACCATGTGCNCGAGGCTGGACTACTGCAACGCGCTCTACGTGGGGCTTCCCTTGTTCCTGGTTCGGAGGCTGCAGCTAGTGCAGAATGCGGCAGCCTGGCTCCTTTCGGCGATGGGTCATTGGGAGCACATAACACCTGTGCTCCGAACTCTGCACTGGTTGCCGATAGCGGTCCGAGCTAGGTTCAAGGTTTTGGTGTTGATCTATAAAGCCCTTCACGGTCTGGGCCCCTCGTACTTCAGGGACCGCCTCGCCCTCCGCGCCCCAGAGCGGCTCCTTCGGTCTGCCGGGGGTGCCTTCCTGGCGGTCCCCCGCATTAAGTGGGGGCCACAATGGAGAGGGCATTCTCGGTGGCCATGCCGTGCCTTTGGAACTCCCTCCCGGAGGAAGCTCGCCTGGCCCCAAGCCTTTTGATATTTCGGCAAAGTTGTAAAACCTGGCTGTTCACCCAGGCCATTGGGGAGGGGGAGAGGAGGGTTAGTGGGGTTTTTATCTCCCCTTACATTTATTTATTGTTTTATTGTGATCCCCGGTCCTGTTTTAAGGGTAGTATTTTTTAATGTTTTAATTGTTTTTAGATGTATTTTGCATTTGTGTTTGGTTTTTTTTTGTTTTGTATGCCGCCCCGAGCTGTTTTAGGAAAGATGAGGTAGAAATTTGATAAAATAAATAAATAATAAATATAAAAGCTCATCTACAACCAGAGCAACCACGGTGTGGATTTAATACTGACCGGTGCTATCAGTTACACACGAACACAGATTTAATATCATTTAATCTCTAGCTCCTCACCTCCATAGCTTGATCACTGATGCTTTGCCAAGTAACTGAAAGACTGTCTCATCCCTCATATCCTCTCGTGGCCTCGGAGGTCAGCTGGGAGAGCTCTCTTGCAGGTACAGTCTGCTTGCAAAGTCTCCACAGCCAGAGAACACAGAGAGGCGTTCCTACAATTATGGAATTCTCTCTCCTTGGAGGTTCATCTAAGCCGGAGTCTACCCATCTTCCGGAAGCGATGCAATACCTTTTTGTTTGGTCAAGGGTTTGGCAGGCAGGGATAGGGGTTGGGTGGAGTTTTAAATAGACTTTTATATGCTTTAACATGTTCTTTACAGGTTGTAAGGTGCCCTGCACCTTAGGGGAAGGGTGGGATATACATTTGAATAAGTAATTGTCTTACCTTCAGAATTCTCCTCCTTGCCTTATAAGCACGGCTGTTTTTACAAGGACTGCAGTGGGTTGACAGGGGGGCCTGTCCATGTGCACACCGCTGTGGGGGCTGTGCATGAGGGTGGGGGGCGGTGTCAGATGGGCACACACCCATCTCCACTCAGAGAGCAACCCGACTTTTTGTCCATTGCTTTGTGCACGGAGACGGTTTTGCTAATGGACGTTTCCCCCTACCCCACCCCTCGTGTACTGTCGGCAAGCAGCCTGACTCAACTCCGACGTCTGCTGTCCTTAAATGCCCAGAAAGGGGGAAGGGTCAGAGTGAACAGGTGGTCCTTAAAGGATCAGCACCTGTTCCATCACAACCCCTCTCCGTTGTCTCTTTTCTAAGGCGCTATCCTACTGCTGATTGACTAAACTCTAATAAATCGAAAAGAGCTGTCTTCCCACTCTCTCACAAAGCAGAGGCGGGCGTAAAGGACACCTCATTGTGAGACGCTGTTTTGAAAAACCAAGAGTGTATGGAGTTCGTTTCATCTCTGGGAGCAGACGAGGGAAACAGTCTGGCTCACCTGGTGAGACATCTATTAGATCTTGGCGTATATTCCTACCGTGGGTGCACATCTCTTGCAATAACTGGCAAGGTAGTGGCTCTCCAACTTGGCCTTTGCCACCTATACACAGGAACACAATATCCCCAAAGGAAAGTTGGTTATCCAGTAACCATTTTATATTATATTTTTGGGGATGAACAAAAAGGCCCTGGGATAGAAATCTATCCCAATAAATTTCTAACCCCAGCCTGAGATAGAAGTGTTTTGATCTGTAACGTGCCCAAATTCATTTCCCCATGGATTAGATTTCTACCCCAGCCGGGGAAGACATGTACCCCAAGAGGGCTGATGTGAATTGACCTATTCCACACTTTAAGTGCCAAAGGACTGGGATAAAAATCTACCCCCGATATCTTTCAAGAGATGATACAGGATCACCATGGCAGGCATCCTCCATTATCCAAGGAAATTGGCTGCTGATAAAATGGTTTGGTGATCCCGCCATTGTGCCTTAAGTTGGTCAGTTATCAGGCCTTTGCTGTGGCGGGCCCCTACGTGTGGAAATGGATCCCTCCAGATCTTGGTCTCAGCCCCTACCTTCCTTCTCAGCTTTAAAAAGCACCTGATTACTTCTTTATTATTATTATTATTATAAGCATTTATATATAGCACAAGAAATGTACCTGGCGCTTTACAGAGAATAAAATAGACACAGTCCCTGCCCGAGGGCTTACAATCTAAAGACAGGGGGAGGGGAGACAGGGAAGGGGGAACAGAGGGAGAGACAAGGGATAAAAACATTCAAGTGGATGCGAAGTCTCAGGTGCACGTGCCTGGCTTGGTTGCAGTTAGGTAGGAGTCAATGGGGAGGGCAGGCAGTAAGTATTGAGAGGGAAGTTCTAACAGACGTCTGGAAAGGCAACGAGGAAGAGGTGGGTTTTGAGGAGGGATCTGAAGGTGTGGAGGGAGGGGGCAATGATCGCTGACCAAGTGGTAACCATTTATTAATTGAGTTACCACGTAACTGTATTACCGCTTAGAGGCCATTTACCATGTTCCTACATTCCATTAATGACTACTTTATTTTGTCCATAATTTATTCCTTATTAATTCCCCCCCACCCCACAAACCCTTGTTTCGAGCTTAACTCAAATTTCCCATGGGTCAAATCTGCTGGATGCTGTTTTCCGAATGCATCTATATTGGTCTGGAAATAAACAGAAATGACAGAATGCAAAAATATGGCAAATCGGTTTTGCCTAAGCCATGAGCCTTAGGGGAAGGGTGTGACAAAAAATATGAACATAAATAATAAATACATAAATAGGTTATGCAGTAAACCTGTTTATTGCATAACCTGTGAAGGATGCCCCTTGCATCAGGTGCAGTTCCTTGCAGAATCAGGGCCGATGCACTGTTTTACCACTCAGGAATAGGCAACAGGCATTGATTGCAGGATACCACCACTTTATTGCTACCACCAATGCAGGTACATACACAACACATATACAGTTCACCAGGCACCCCCAGCTTTCTGACTCTACCTTCTGAGTTGTCATGCATACCTGGACTCCTTCTGGGACTTGTGGTAGGCAGGATATAGCCTCCCTTCCTCAATCCCTTAGCAGCCCCCTTCTCCAGGTACCTAGGTTTCAGGACCTTTGCCAGCGTATGGTGGAGGGAATGCAAGGGAGAGTAGCAACCAGCAATGTGCACTCTTTGCCTGCCCTAGCTCAACTGATTCCAGCTGAGCTAGGCCTCCTTATAATCCCCTACTAAAGGTTGCGGCTTTAAGTGACCCATGGGCTGCTCTTAAAGGGCCAGCATGCATGCATCACAGGTATTAATTAGTATTTTTATTAACTATTGAATCAATGTGGTATGCATTTACCAATCATGTCCGGAATTTTAGTTATTAGCTAATTTCGGAATTAACTATCCATTTCAGGTCTACTATGAATGCTACGGGAGGGGATGACTATTGACTTCTGGCAATGCCGGTACCTTCTCTGTCAGAGGTGCCACCAGTAGACTGGCTGAATTTTACCAGGAAAGACTACCACTTAGACCAAAGAACCAGGAGAAGGCTGCTGCATGCCAGAATCCTGCCCTATTCCCTGCCAGTCCCCCGGCAACAGCCCTGGTCAACTAGGTATGCTACACAGCAGACTCATCTCCATGTTGCAGTGGCTACATGTCCCCTGAAACCAAGCATGGTTGATTCATCTTTTCCTTTGGGCAATCAGGCCTGCTAGCCTTGTGTGTGTGTTCACAAGGACACACGGCCCAGGCCTGGGATGATAGCCTGGAGGCTGGCCAAAAGCCTTGGCTTGAGTATTTTTTAGAGACAAAGTAAGACCTTTTTTTTCATTTGGCCAGGCATTTTTCAGGCGGAGATAGGGGCTTGGGAAGTTGAATGTAAGGGAATTTTTAATATTGTGTACTTGTATTCTATATTTTGTATTCTGCATTTGTATTTTAGTCTTTTCGGGCTGTGTGTGGCCTGAAAGTCTGCATATGCTCATCAACAGAAGTCAGTCCAATAAAAGAGATCATCGGAACTACTTTATCTCCATCTCTTACATTCTGGACAAACATGACAACTGAACATGCTGTCTAAATTGATGGCTTCATTCTTAAATTAGAATGGATATATAATATTTGTATCCCTATATATCTGTAACAAAATTATATAATACCATTCCTCTCACGCAAACCATGGTATGAATACTCATATCCCCCAAATGCAGTCACTAGTGTATCACTGTTGACTTAGTCAGCAAACTGCATGTCACGTCTGTTCATTCCTCTCTCAGTGGCTGTTCTGGATACCTCAAGGAACAGCGATAACAGAATCGCCCAAAAAAGGAACACACAGTGATCAACACTCATTGTTTTTGGCTGGAATATTAGGACTACTGCTTCTCAAGAATGCCATCCAAAGCCAAATTCTCAAGTTGAGCCACACACACTTGAACATATGTAGATGCATACACACCAAGGGCCTGATGTTCAAAATCGAAATCAGATCATTGGGGTTCTTTCAGAATTCAGCAGGCTTTGGGTCAGGCTCAAGACTGACCCACACCTTCAGTGGAAAGTTTTTTGCCCACTCATTTCTGGCCTGTTAAGCACATAAAGTAAAATTTAGGGAACATAGTTTGTTACATATGTACTTTGGAAACAAACTGGCTTCCAATAATTTTCCATCCACTATCCAAGTGCTGGGTTTGACTTAAAAAACCCAAAATAACCTGGACGTAGAATATATGAAAGATCACCTCCTCTTCTCTGCTCCATATCAAGGTCCCTTGAGGTCAGCTGCGAATGGCAGAACATAGAAAAGTTTCAAATGTAAGACTTTCTCATTTGGCAGGAAGTAGGGCTGGGGTGTTTGGGGGTTGGAGATCTTACCTATTTTCACTTGATTTTGTTTAGTATTTTAATACTTCAGCTTACCTTGCATATTTATGTATATGTTTATGTATTGCAACCCGCTGTAATCAGTATGGGAACAAGGAGGATCAAAATGTGAATAAGCAAATCATTTAAATAAACAATTGTTACACAGCAAACCGATTGTGTGACAGCGGTAAAGCACAGTGGCAGAGCGTCCACTGAGCGAACCCAATTTTATACTGAGGGACTCCAGCACCAGGGGGCTGCTGCCTCCCATTGGGAGGGTCGGCTGGGGGCTGCTGAGAGGGCCAGTCAGTCCGGTGAAGCTTTTTTTCCCCCCCTTCCCCGGTCCTGTTTGTCGAAAGTCTGAGGGCCAGGGCAGGGGGACGTTTGCTGCCCCGACTGGGCCCACCCTAGGTGGCTGTGGCTGGCCCCTCCTCTCAGTTCCCCTCCCCCTCACAGTTGTGAGATGCGCAGTGCACAAGCTCCTGTGTGTGGGGGGCTGGGAGGGGAAATTCAAATTGAAATGGTAGCCACCTGGGATGGAGCCTGGCAACAGTGCTGAAGAGCATGCTGGGTCAGAGAGGAGGTGGTGCGGCGGGGCCCAGGATGGTACTTGCAGCCCCCAGACTGCCCGGTTCCGGTCAGCACCTGAACAGAATGGAGGCAGTCGGGCCGGTTATAACAGAGTAGGGCCGGGCCGGCCCTGAGGAAGCACCAGGAGGCTCAGGTGAGAAGAGGAGCCAAGGAGTAGCAACAGCCCAGCCTGGCAGGTAGGCTGCCCAGACCCCAGCCCCACTAACCAGTCCATCTCTCCCCTCAAAACCTGGTGCCCCAAGCCTGTTCCTTCCCAAAACCTGGTGCCCCAGAATTTCCTCCCATTCCAGACCAAAACCCAATGCCCCCAGCCTTCCCCATCCTCCCAAAATCCATCCCCCCCAACCTGGTGTCCTTTTGCCTTCCCCCCCACCAACCCAACTCCAATAGCCAACCCCCTGCCTCCACCCAAACCTAGCCCCCAAACCTGGTGCCCCCTGCCTTCCCCCCCAAACCCCGTGCCCCCTGCCCTAGCCCCCAAACCTGGTGCCCCCTGCCTTCCCCCCCAAACCCAGCCCCCCAAATCTGGTGCCCCCTGCCTTCTTCCCTAAACCCAGCCCCAACAGCCAGGTCCCTGTCTTCCCTTTCCCCACCAAACCCAGCCCCAATAGCCAAGCCCCATGCCCTCCCTGCAATAGGCAGCTTAGTCTTGTGATTCTAGAGTATTCAAAAGGCTGGAATAGTGATAGAATGGTGAGAATTTGTGCTTTCAGCTCCTGATAGTTTGCTGAAAACCTTGTGGTTTTAGGTTTTTTCAAAATGCTGGAAATGTGATGCTTGTGATAAAACGGAGTCTTTCAAATCCTGAGTTTAAACTGTGATTTTAGCTGTTTTCAAAAATGCTGGAAATGTGATCAGCTGGCCCGGGGGTCGAGGGGCGGCAGCAGCGAGCTAGCCAGGCAAGAACGCCAGCCCTGGGAAGGGGGCATAGTGGGAGTTGTGGGGCTGGGCAGGAAGGGTCAGGTGCTTGGTGGTGTGGAGGTTTGGGCGAGGCAGGGTGGAGGGCCCATTCCATCCTAGTTATGCCTCTGGTAAAGTGTTATTAATTGGTATTTTGATTAATCGGTTGACCACCAAAATATGTAGTTAAAGTTCGGTTAAACAATTAGCTTATCCAGAAATTTTGGTTATTAATCACAGTTGCAGAATTAACTGTCTGTTTCAGCTCCAAACAGGACAGGGTCTTACCAAAAAAACCCAAAAAAAACCCACCTCTCAGTCCGCTCTTCCATCTTTTCCAACTCCAGTAAGGCCAACAAATGGCTAGAATCAGGTTTTAAGAGCATAAGAACATAAGAAAGTGCTATACTGGGTCAGACCAATGGTCCATCAAACCAAGAACCTGTGTGTCTGAAAGTGGTCAATCGTGATTGCTGGATGTAGTACCCAACGGGGCAGGTCACAATGGGACAATCTATTCCCTGCTGTCCAATCCCAGCTCCCGACAGTAAGAGGTTACAGTCCCCAAACGTACCTTGCTAATAGCTGCTAATGGACCGATCCTCCAGAAACTTATCCAACCCTCTCTTAAACCCAGCTATACTACTGGCCTTGACCACATTTTCTGGCAACAAATTCCACAACTTATTTGTGTGTTGAGTGAAAAAATACTGTCTTATTTGTTTTAAATCTGCTACCTGTTAGTTTCCTGGAATGTCCCCTAGTCCTAGTACTACTTGAGAGGGTAAGTATCTGTTCCCTATTAACATGTTCCACACCACTGCGGTGGAAATCAACTTTGATTTTATAAAACTTCTATCGAATCCCCTCTCAGTCGTCTCTTCTCCAAGCTGAAGAGCCCCAACCTATCTAGACTTTCTTCATATGGGAGCCATACCATACCCCTTCTCATTTTTGTTGCCCTTCTCTGTAGCTTTTCTTCATCAACTATGTCTTTTTTGAGATGAGGCGACGGGAACTGCACACAATATTCAAGGTGTGGTCACATCATAGACTTATATAGTGGCATCATGATCTCCTCAGTTTTATTCTCTATCCCTTTACAAATAATGCCTAATGTTTTGTTTGCTTTTTTGACAGCCACCGCACACTGAGCTGAGGATTTAAATGTATTGTCCACAATGACTCCAAGGTTCTTTTTCTGTGTGTTAACTCCTAGTTTATAAGCCAGCATTGTGTACGTAAACTTGGGTTGTTTTTTCCATATGTGCATCACTTTGCACTTGTCCACATTAAATTTCATCTGCCATTTAGATGCCCAGGCACCCAGTCTTGCAAGATCCCCCTGAAATTCTTCACAGTCCATTTGTGTTTTAACTACCTTGAATAACTTGGTACTGTCTGCAAATTTGATCACCTCACTCTTTACTCCTTTTTTGTAGATCATTAGTGAATTCATTATACACCACTGGCCCCCGTACAGCTCCTTGAGGTAGGGCTGATGCGGCAGCAGCTGTTACCGCGCTGCAATTCCATTCCACCATTTTGGAATTGCCCGTGCCACACCGCGGTTTTCTGCTGACACTCCGCGAATTCCGCCAGCATTCTGCAAATTCGGAAACTATCCAAAAAATTGCAGAATTGTCAGAGACTGTCGGAAAACCGCTGTTCCACTATTTTGTGGCGCTGGCGGAATGGCGGAAGTAGCGAAAATGTCATGCTTCTGTTATTTTGCGAAGCCTGTGGAAGTAGCTGAATGAAATTAGCGGAACTGCGGAAGTAGCGGAATGAAACTAGCGGAATGAAAGCCTCTGCCACGCCATACCACTAATTGCAGAAACGCTGTTTCCGGCGGAAATAGCTACCGCTACGACATTCCGCTACAGCCCTACGTTGAGGCGCTCCACTATTTACTTCTCTCCATTGTGAAAACTGACCATTTAGTCATACTCTTTGCATCTTATCCTTTAGCCAGTTACCAATCCACAATAGAACACTGTCTCAAATCCCATGATTTTTTTATTTCCTCAAGAGTCTTTCATGAGGGACTTTATGAAATGCTTTCTGAAAATCCAGATACACTATCAACCGTCTCCTTATCTACATGCTTGTTCATACCCTCAAAAAACTCCAAAAGATTAGTAAGGGGGTAGTAAATGGTAATACAGGACGCAGATGGGGGTAGGGGATGTTGGGTAGACCCAACACCAAGCCAGTGACAGTCAACGACTGGGCCACTGAGCAGGTGGCCATTAACTACAAAAGACAGCCATGAGCCTGCAAAACAACTAGAGGCTGTCAAAGTAAACTAGCATCAGGGTGCATTCAGCTCTGGGGTAAAGTGAAGGCAATTTCAGGACGGAACAGGCAAGAGTCCCAAGTGAATTCCTGTAAGGTTGTATCTTCTTTTCATCAAGAGATGAGAGCATGAGCCCACCCACCTCATCTCCATTTCCCTTTATCGCCACAGACTTGGATTACACAGCTCACAGCAATGTCTTTCTAAGCTCTCTCCCAGGAGAGGTTTATGGCAAAATGCTTCCAATAAAAAGGTACATTCTTTCTCCTCACTGGAACATCTTCATGCTTTAAATAGTCTGACAAGGGAAGCAAAGTTGAATGAAGGGGGTGGGGGAAGAAGAAGAAGGGGAAAATGCCTAAACAGCAAGAAAGCCATCTCCTACCCCTGGCCCCTATGGTGTTTCTCATAAAGAAAGAGGTTTTCTGTTACATTCGAATCATGGAGGGGTCTTGCAATACCATACATTGACCTCTGCAGTTTCAGAGCATTAGCCCACGCCTGCTCGGTATCCACCTGCCCATCTAATTAGGTGTTCGCCCCAACTGGATATGAAGTCCCCACCCACCGAACCTGCAGCCCTTACTCATGGTGAAAACTTGGAGCATGTAGAGCCCATCATGCCGGCAAAGGTGGGCCCGCACATGTCCACGTCCCAGCAGTTAACTTGCGTGCAGTGCCTCCACGCAGACAAGTCTACCAGCATCCTAGAATTGCGAGTGAAAAATCTTGAGCATCTGAGGGGCAACTGTTTCCTGCTCCTCTTTCCACTCCCGCTCTCAATGGTGCTGCCAGCAGTGGGCTACCTGCAAGCACATGAAATACACAGCCGGGGCTGCCTGTTTATTGGGCTGAACAGACTAAACATGCAAGGGGGCTACACAGACCGAACCCATTTGTTTACACCCTCAGCTGTACCTCTCTATTTCAACTGACCCAGACCCTGCCGTCTCATTGCTTTCCCAGTGTTTGGAGGCCATGGCGGAGTGGATGTGGCAGAGAAGACTGAAGCTCAACCCTGATAAGATGGAGGTGATGGTGGTGGGGAGAGCAAGGGATGTGTCGGCCCCCCGATTGGGGGTTTCGTCCTCCTATGGCTCAGCAGGTCCAGAGTCTGGGGGTGATATTGGATGCGGTTCTCCGCCTGGAGCGGCAGGTGGAGGCAGTCGTTAAGGCTGCCTTCCGCCAGTTGCATCTGGTCTGGAGGCTGCGTCCATTCGTCTCCGGCCCGGACCTGGCCTCCCTCATCCATGCCTTCATCACCTCGAGGCTGGACTACTGCAACGCGCTCTACGTGGGGCTTCCCTTGTTCCTGGTTCGGAGGCTGCAGCTAGTGCAGAATGCGGC
>QEPC01010034.1:5485038-5568284 GCA_003113815.1 Sphenodon punctatus | reverse complement strand
CCAGAGCACTGAAATGAGGGCCAGTACCCCCACCAGTGGCAGTCTCCCCCCTGCCATCCCCCCATAACCTCCTGCTCACCCCTGCCAGGCTGCTGAGGATCTGAGTCTGGGGACTCAGCTCCGATAGGCCCCAAATCTGGTACACTCTGCCTGCCCCAAGCCACGCCCCCAAGCCACGCCCCCTTGGCCCGTTTCCGGCGCGCCGGCGGCTCTGCCGCCGGCACAGGGCCACTAACACTATATTTTCCCGGGCCACTTTGATTTCCCAATCCGCCCCTGATTGGGTGCCACATTGCTTCTGCCTGCTGCTTTGTTGGCACTTGGCACCATGAGGCCAGAGGGCTCTCTCTGCCTGGCTCCACTTCCCTTTGCCAGGTCTGTTCAAGTTACCAGTGCCACTGTCATACTAATGCCATGCTTTTTTTTAAAAAAATAAAAGGGTGACCCGGGGGGTGATTTGGTTTTTTAATTTTGTCTGCTGGGCTGGCTGGCTGGCTTTTGGTGGGATTTATTTCTGAGGCGTCAAGTTGGCACCAAACAGTTCTGAAGTACCCGTGTTCCAAAGGTTTCCGAAGTCTGGAATTTCATTTCTGAATTCTGGAACTTCAGAAACACCACAGAAGGGCCGCTGTGGCACTGAGCACCCGGGCCAATTACCCAGAACTTTGAAAATCGGCTCGAGTACCCAGAAGTACTATTCGGTACAGCCCTAGGTATAACCCATGAGTACCACATCAGATACTGCTTGCAGCTCTAGTTGGAAGCATCTCCTGTGAATGTAGCCTACAACTATATGGGGGCCACATTAGTGTCATGATTGTTAACATGCAAACATTGTCTGGAGATGGAAAACCTGAAATAAACGGCTTGGGCTCCAGGTATCTGAAAAACCACCTCTTCCCTTTTATCCCATCTTGGCCGCTGAGGTCAACCAAGGATGCCTTCTTGCGAGTACCAGCTACCCATTAAGTTTGTACAATGAGGGCACAAAGAGAGGCCTTCTCATTGGCTGCTTCACAATTATAGAACTCTCTCCCCTTGGAGATCCACATAACCCCAAGACTGCTTACTTTTCAGAAGAGATGTAAGACCTTTTTGTTTGGCCAGGCACTTGGCTAGCTAGGACAGGGTTGGGTGGGATGGGGTAGGGGAGTTAGGGAGAGAGTTAGTGGGTGGGGTTTAGGGTTTCTTTTTATTGTTTTTATATCATATGCATCATGTAATTTTGTGTAATTTTTCACGACAACGCCCTTTTTCATGTGTGTGAAATTTTGTGTGTGTGTCACATGCTCTATGCTTATGTACTTTATATATTTTTGCACAACGCCCTGAGCCTTTGAGGGTACGGCAGGATAAAAATTAAATAAACAAACATTTATTTTTTAAAACAAAAAATGATTCCAAGGACACTGGAGAGGTTCAGCTTTATTCAGTTTCTAAAAGGAAATTCTTCAAGAAAAAATCTCCCCCAAGGATGATGCACACCATAAGTGGGGTTATTTTGGGATATTTTGCCTGTGATCTCAGGAGAAAGCAAACCGCTGCCTTCCTTCACTTAAGAAACTTGCAATATGCAAGCAAGACAGGAGGGAAATGTGGTGGGGATCTGTGGAAAGAAATGGGGAGGCGGGGAGGCACTAAATTTCATGGAAGCCTATTCAAAAAGGATCAGGGCATTTTAGATGTGAACGTAATAAAAGCAGACAGCTCCGGGGTTAACTGTTCAAAATGATTTTCGGAGGCTTTCGGTAAAGGCAATGAATTGGACAGCAGTGCTTGTGAGTTATAATAGGACAGATACAGCTGCTCCTTCGGCAGAACTCCGCTGGTCCTAATAAACAGAGACATATGGAACTCTTCTGGGCAACTCTAAATGAGCATTTAAAAAATAATAAAAGAAAAGCAAAACGCCGAGAGGGGCATGAACGTTAATTATTGCATCGGGGGTAATCTTTCATCTCATGCTTATCGCTTCACCCCTCGTCAAATGCGGAGAGAAAAACCTTGCCGCGGAAAATAAATAAATACATTGGAAGCTGCAACCGTTCCTGTCGCAGGGAATTTCTGATTATGGGAGATTGCAAAACCGGTTTGCAGGTTATTCAAGGAAAGGAGAGTCTCGTGGCTAAAATGCAGGGCTAAGATGGAGCTGGATTGAGAACCCAAAGAAACAGGAAAACTCATGGAATAGACCCTCCCAGAACTGAGAAGGGGGCTGGGGTAGTAACTGAAATCCATTTCCACTTGGTCAATTATCGGTTTAAGTTATTTTTGGTTTCTTTATTGCATTGTATGGACATGGGTGTTCAATACCCGATACCATTCAAGTACTCGAAAAACCAAAATTTGGTTATTTCAGTCATTTGGCCAAAAGTAACAGTGCTAATTTAAATTGGTGCACATTCAGGCCTTTGCTGTCGTGGCGGTCCCCTCCGCGAAAATCGCTCCCCTTCAGATGATGATGATGACGATGATGAAGCATTTATATAGTGCCAGCAATGTACCAGGCACTTTAAATTGTAAGAAAGAGACACGGTCCCTGCCCTAGAAGGCTTTCAATCTAAGATGATCATCTCAGCACCTCCCTTCTCACCTACAGAAAGCACCTGAACACTTTTAAAAAATTATTTTGAATTCTAAAGGTGCTTTTATAGAAGATCCACTGCTTATTCCCCTTGATGTATTTTCCCTCCCCCTTCCCCTTTAAAAATGCATCTCACATGGATTTTTAAGTTGTATTACGGTGGTTTATTTTGGTGTTATGGTATACAACCGTTTTTTAATTGGGTACTCAAAACACTGACAATTGGTATAACAAAATACCATCACACCAACAACCAATATCCTCAAAGGCCAATTTTTTACCAATTTCTTCCCAGAATTTCAGAATTTTCTGGGCATTATTTTGGTTTCTTGGGTAATTTCTGTATCTTGGTATACAGGTTATCAGTATTTTGTTGTTTTAATGTATCAGTTGTCGGTATTTTGGTATTTGGGGTACTCAAATAGTATTTGGGTACCAATTTAGATACCCAAAACGGTACCCCAAAAAATGTGAGCATTATTAGCCACAGGTACCAAATCAGGTACCAAATTAGCTCTACCTGGTGGCCATTTTGTACATACACAAATAGCTATTTAGTATCATTATTTCAGCCGGAATTCCAATCAGAAACATTTACGGTAGACCTGAAACTCGGTCCTCAGAAAACTTCAGAATCCACCGGCGATTCCAATCCTCGGTTCTGAATTTCCAAAATTCAAAGTTCTGAGTACCAAGGCTGGTCCCAGAAAACTTTGGAAGTCTCCATCAAGTGCTGGCGCCATTGCACGCGTGACTGGAGTGATCCAGACGGTTGGCTGGCAAGGACAAACTAAAAGTGGCTGTACAGCCGTTTTCCATTCTCTACTGAATTTGGCTGTGTGAGCTACACTGCTGATTTGTTAGTAACTGGCTTGAGGGGGGAGGGGTGCCTGGCCAGGCCATAGGGGCAAGGCTGGGGGAAGCCAGTTGTTTCTACCATGCCACATTTTAAAAAAAATAAAAAATAAAGTGGTTGCCACACTGCTGCTTGGCATGATGGTGGCCATAGGGATCTGCCTAGCTCCACTTCCCCTGGTCTGGGATGTCCATATAATAGGGGCAATGCCGGACGTTGTCCCCAGTGCCAAATATACTTAAAGTTTGTGTGCTGCTGCTTGTACTGCCTGTTGGCAAGTTGGCAGCACCCTAGAGGCCAAAGAGGGATCACTTTTGCTGTGGTTTTTGTGGACATTGTAACTGTACTTTGTCTGCGGGTTCAACTTTGCCAAGATGGGACTTACTACTGGGGCACAGGGGAGAGATTCTTTCCGGTTAAAATAATATGGTGTGATTGCCTTGCATAGGTGGGCACTGGGCAGGCACAATGGAGGGGTTTGTGTGTGTGGCGGGTGAATGTCTGGTTCCTTTCTTGTGGGTGGTGTTATGTCTGCTGGGCTCGCTTTTTTTGGATTTCTGTCCACAGTTGCACTTTTATGGGTTTGTCTTCTTGAGCAATTCTCTCACTCTTGCTAACCTGAGCACTGGACACTGCTTGGCTGGCATAATGATTTTAAAGTGGGTGCACTGCTGATGGTGGGCCTTGCTGTCGGTACACTACGGCTGTTTTTTGTTTTGGATTTGCACTTAGCAGTTGCACTTTCATGGGTTTGTCTGCTGGAGAAATTGCCCCACTCTTGCTAGCCTGCTTTTCTGGGCACTGCTTGGCATAATGATTTTAAAGTGGGTGCACTTTAAAATCATTAAAGGAAACAGTTTTGAAGTTCAGGTGCCGGGGATTTCCAAGGTCGGGAGTTCCGAGTTCCACATTCTGGGTTCTCAAAGTTCCGAAGTTCAGCTGAGTACACGGTCCAGGTACTCGGAAGTTCGGAACTCGTTCAGAGTACGTGGATGGCCTATTCAGTGCAGCCCTAAATTTCAGTCAAAATACAGAGGAACTGTTACATTTTTGCAAATAAACAAACATCAACTAAATGACTTGCATGAATTGTTCCATCCTCCTTCCCTCTCCCCATAGGAAAATAGTTACCCTACACACTCAAACCCCAATACCTCAACAGTCAGGGAATTAATATTAAAGTATAGAATACATATTTAGCCAGATGGAAAAATACAAAAGGCCTATGAAAGGCTTTACTTATTAAAAAAAAAAAAAAAAAAGAATTAAAAGATTGGAATGTGATCACTTGACATTAGATATGCAGCCACATTCATATTTCCTGAATCAGCCAGTCTGCAAACAAAAGGGCATTGAAAGACTTCTTTGGATTATTATTATTTTTTTAAAAAAAATTAAAATTGGGTGTGTGTGTGTATATACATGAAAGGACCTGTAACAGAATTACAAAATCTGTGGGAAAAACTCGAGAATACAACAGTAAAGTTTTTTCTAAAAGAATTCATGTTCTGATTGACTCCACCTACAAATATGACCTCCGCTGCTCAGCCCATCAGAAAGACAACAGACAATGCAAAAAGTAAGTAAGCAAATCCTGGCACATGAAAGAGGAGAAAAAGGTCAGACGCACAAAATAAAGAATATTTTGGAAGCTCTGTAAAAAATTGAATGTTAAATGATAACGGTGAACGTAAGCAGTTATTTATAACTGATCCTGTCAAGCTTGGGGCAAGGGAAGTTTTCTATTGGTAGGAGACCCTGCCCCTATGGAGTGCTGTGAAGTCATACTGCTCCATGGTGGGTGGGACTATGCCAGGAAAAAGGGCAGAGTTAAGGTGTCAGCCTGCCCCTTCCCAATGTGGCCTCATCCCCACAGGCCGCATGCACTATGGCACTCAAAGGGAGCAAAGTTACATAGGAAAAAGCAATTTTCCCACCCCTTTCCAATACGACTCTGGCCCCTAGAGAGCACCATGATGTCACGGCACTCCTTGGGGTTGGAGCCACCCACAGACACATTGAGCCCAGGCTCAAAAGACCCCAGCAAAATCAGGTCTAGGTTTGGATCACTCCAGGCTGAGGCCCAAATTTACAGCCCGAGCAAGGTTCTAAACTCAACAACTAAAAAAGAGAAAGACAAACCACAAGAGTAAAGATGCCCGATTCCTTTTCTTAACTCTGTCACTATGTGGCACTGAGAGCATCATTAAACTTTGTGATACTCAAGGTTTTATTCGAAAACCCAGTTCTTGAGAGTCAAGTTGTTATGGCAGAATCTCAGCTTTCAAGACAAAGAGGTATGGGAAGAGAATGACTTTGATGTATACTTCAGATTTGGAAGGCAAACTGTATCAAAGTGCACAGGACATTTAAAGTATGGTAGCAGTTCAAGGGGGACTGCAATCAGAAGTGTCACATGATTTCTCCATCTGGTGAGCAGGCTGCGGCCTTTCCACTCCGATTCAGATCTGACCACTGTCATCCATGCTTTCATCACCTTGGGTCTAGACTACTGCAATGCCCTCTGCATGGGGCTGCTCTTCATGACTGTTTGGAAGCTGTGAAATGTTGTGGAACTCCCTTCCCCTGGAGGTTCTTCTGAGTCTAGGCGCGAGCATCTTCTGGAGGTGGTCTTCTGAAAGTAAGACCTTTCTTTTTATTAAAGCTTTTGGTGGTCTGGGATGGGGAGTGGGTGGGAGGCTGTTGCGGGGTTGGATTGGGTAGGGTTTTTTTACTGTATTTTATTTTAAGGTCTTTTAATTGTATTATATGGCTGTTGGGCCCCGAGTCTTCGGGGAAGGGTGGGGAATGAATGAATGAGTAAAGGGAGGGGTCGGATGACCAGAGAGACCTATATAAAAGCTCAGCTGGAGAAGAGACTCAGAGTAAGTTGGCTTCAACCCGAAAGGCTTAAGGGAACGGAGATACCTGTAGAGAGATGGAAATGTGGGAGGAAACAGAGAGACCCCAAAGCAGGGTAAAGCAGAAAAGAATGCAGACCTGAAGCCTAGCGAAGCACTGGTTCGTCTCCACTTTTCCATGCCATGGTGCTTGGGGTTTCCAGAGACGGTGTGAAGAGAACTAGAGGTGAACACAAAATTCCACCCGTTCCAATCTCTGACTGGATCAGACGTTTCATCTCTTCTGATTGGAAATCAGAAGAAAAATAAATTCCACCCAATTCCGATCAGAAAAGATGAGAATATATTTTTAATTATTTTTTTTTACAAAACAGGCACTGCGCATGCACCAAATGACCACTGCCCACACTCAGTTGCGTTTGGCAGTGGCCACTGGCGCATGCTCCAAATGGCCTAGTAGCCACTGGCACATGCTCAATGGCAATTTTTTTTTAAAAAAATGTAAATTATTATATCTATCAGAAATGTGTCCAATCACCAATCGAAAACTAAGTTTGCTCTTCCATTTTCGCAGAAGCGCTCTGCGATAACAGAATAATAATTTTGTCCCAAACCTAAAGAACACCCTTCTCTCCTGCATCATCAGAACAGAAAAATATCTTAATACCCAACAAATGGCAGAATGCGGATTCCCAAAACGGCCCAAGAGTGGAGCTGAAATGGTTAACTGTGCGGTAACCAATAACTGTTGGATCTGCGGTAACCGACTGGCACCAATAACGATCGTCATTGAGTAGTATCAATTTATTATTCAATTTATTATTTTATTATTCAACGTCATCGAATTCCCATTTTTCCAACCATTCCATAGCTACTACCTAGTTCTGTTTGACTGTAGTTCCTTTCCTGTGTCCCCACACCAGACCCTGGTTTCAAGTTTAACACATTTTCTCACTGGATATTGGCCGGAAGTGAACAGGAAATGATGGAACACACACACAAAGGGATTGAATCAAGTACGCAATAAAATGGTTACTGGGCGACAATAAAATGGTAACCATTAGTGTTTTGGTGAACTGATTAACTGCTGTGGTATGCAGATACTGATCGGCTAACTGATTTTCTATCAGAAAGTTTGGATATTAACCACGTTTATGGAATTTACTACCCGTTTCAGCTCCAGGGAAGAGCAAGCATGCTAATGAACTTGGACAAATAGTCCATTCACTAAACAGCCATTCCTCCTTTTTTCCAAGTGGTAGATGATGTATCTGGAGTTCTAGCCCAAGACAACAATCACAAATGAATTAGAAATGGGGAACAATTTGGTCCAGAAGACACTGGGCCAGATACAACTCTCTCTCATAATCTCCCAATTTACGAATACGAATAGAGTTGGCAATATTATTATTAGTCTTATTATTTATATAGGGCCAGCAATATTACCGATGCTGTACAATCAATCATTATAGACAGGTCCCTACCCCCCCAGGGTCTTACAATCTAAAAGAAAAGTGAAGGGGAGACAAGGGAGATGTGAACATCGGGAGAAACAAGAGTACATTCATGAGATTGAGAACTTGCAGGTGCACATGCTTCACTTAGTTACAGGGAACTAGATTATGAGTGAGGGTGAAGAGGACGCAATTTCTAGGGATGGGCGAACAGAACTGAGTTCAGAAATTCGGTTCGGTTCGGAAATTCAAAAGTTCAGTTCGGTCGACCAAACTATTTGAGTTCGGTCCGAACTCCGTACTTCTGAACAAAGTTTGGAAATTCAACCCCCATTGAACTAAATGGAATATTATCTTTTAGGAATGGGCGAACAGAGCCAAGTTTGGAAATTCGGTTCGGTTCGAAAAATGAGTTCGGTTCGGACGACCGAACTGGTCGAGTTCAGTCCGAACTCCAAACTTCGGAACCACGTTCGCCCATCCCTAGCAATTTCACTCACAATGACGAAGGGAAGGCCTGATGGAAGAGCTAGGTTTTCAGGAGGGATTTGAAAGTTGGGAGGGACAGAGCAAAACAAATGTACGCAGGGAGGGAGATCCAGACATGAGGGGTAGCAAGAGAAAAGGGGCAAAGTCGTTTAGAGGAACAAGGGGGCTGCAAGCAGGTGAGGGTGGGGAAAGATAAGGAGCGAAGCGCCCGGGCAGGAGTGTGGTGGGATACAAGAGCGGAGATACTCTTGTAAATTCATTAAGCTATCTGTAGAACAAATCTTGAACTTCTCACTAAAGTAAGACCTAGTTAGCAAGAATTTGCAATGTATTACAAGAAGATCTCAAGATGAAATGCTGTTACCCTGATGTAGAAGGATTAAACCACCCCATTCGAAACCCACTCGGGAAAATTATTATAATTCAAGAGCAATATTTGTTTGGGTAAAAAAAAAATCTTCTGAGGACAAAGATGGGTTGGGGGGGAAACAGAAAAAGCTAAGTGCGCTGGGAGATTCAATAGGAAACAAACTTTCACGTAGGGGATGCCTTTAGAAGGAAAGAAGTTTGAAAGACTAAAAAAAACTTTATTCCCATGCCTTCCCAGCTAACTACATGCAATCTCCCAACAAGCATTTGTGAGCCGCTGAATGAAAAACAAACAACAAAAGCACAAAATAGAAGGTACAGGACACAATGCTCACCTAAGAAAGAATGTTTGTGCTCTATGATTTGGTCTTGGACGACTTCAAAGAGGCTGCCATCAAAAAAGGAAACACTTTCTCCTGCTCTTCCCTCACCACACAGACAGAGCGGACAAAAGAAAACAAAAAAGCAACAATCGGTTGCTCAAAATTGCAGCCACACAATCAGCCAAGAATACTCTTAGTAAAAGGATTTTGGAGATGAAGCAGAGTCTAGGAAGAGATTGGAGGTAAGGAGCTTTCGGCCTGTGGATAGGTTGTGTGTTTTGAACCCATCTTTTTTCAAAACAGAACATTTTTTTCTGTTTTGAATGCGAATTTTCCACAGTTACTGAACACGGGGAACGTCCAAAACGATGCCCCTGTCTGACCGCAGCAGTCATTCTGGAACCCAGGGAGTGAGGCAGTCCCGCAGGCAGGTGGGGCCCTGACTGTGTAGGGATACTGAAATCCCCCAAGACAATAAGGTTCGGGGACCGCAAGACAAACTCCAAGACCAGGGCCACTAGAGCAGCCAGTGGGGTGCATGGTGCACCAGCAGGATCCCCACTCTGTCCTGATCCAAATCAAACACAAGATGGAGGTCCTCTATCCCGACCTCGGTCTGCACCAAAAACCTCCTAGCAGGCAACCCATCCCTAAAAAAATGGTTACACCACCTCCCCGTCCCTCCACTCTGGGCTGACGCTGCAGAGAGTACCCAGCTGGAACGAGGTAAGACTCAACTCAGCATCCAGCCAGGTCTCTGTGATACGCACAAGGTCGGCAACCCAATCCAGGATTGAATCCTGGATTTTAGATGACTTACTTGGCTACCGACCTTGCGTTACATAGCACCAACAGACTGGGGGCCCCAGAGTCCTCAGCCTCCATACTACCTGAGCTAGGGGGAGTTGAGAGAGGGACAGGCACCAACCTCACTACCAGATGACGGATAACTCCCCCCAGGGCATTGATTCCCATGACCACTCCCTATTGCTGCGGGCCTCCCCACAGCGCAGCACCCCCACCGCCAGTTGGCTCCCCCGCCAGAACAGTGGAGGGGAACATCCCCATCCCTAATCCCCTGCCCCCCCTCACAGGGGCCCCCGTGCCCCCCTCACCAGAGGGCACAGTTCCCCACCCTCCCTTAGACCACCTCCACTCTCACCAGTGCTTCTAGCCATATCCCCTTCCCCCATCTGCCGCCAAATACAAAACCAATACAAATGTACACACACGCACCCAACAGTGTCCCCACCAAAAACACACCACTTAAAATTTCCCGAACTACTAGAAACAGTCCAGCCCTCCCCACGCTCTACAGTGGCCCTGTGGCACACGTCTGCGGTGTTGCCAAAAGGTCCACCGCTCTTCTGTCCCTGCCAGCTGGAAGTGTTGGAGGGGAACTCCTCGCCCCCGCCCCTTTCTCCCTCTGCAACCAGGTAGATGGACACACTAGGGGGCTGGGGAACAAGGGAGCCCTCCCCACACTCACAGGCTCAGGGGGTCGTCCTTGAGGGGGCAAGCACAGGCGTATCCTGGCTCCCAGCCCCTCTGATGTCCGGGGCTGGCTGGCTGGCTGGCTGGCTGATGCTTGGAGTGCAAAATGGTGATTGTGGGCACAGAGTCCTTCACAGTCGGCGACAGCATGTTGTACATTACAAGGCTGTCATCTCCGATTTCACCTCCGTCATCCCACAGGACACAGTTACAGGGGCCTCAGCTCAGCACTCCAATCAGGTTGCCCTTGCTTATCTCTCCGTCTTCAGAACCATGGACAAGGCTCATGCAGGGATCCTGGTTCCAGCAGAGAGATGCTTCTCCTTCCCCAGTCAGACACAGAGCTCGAACTTACTTTCAAACTCACCTGAAGTAAGAAGTTTCCCAGCCCCGGCCCAGATCATGGGGCTGGGAGTGAAGAAGCTGGGAGCTAGGCTCTGCATTGGCATGAAGATCATTCACACACTGCCCTTCCCCCTTGCAAACCCATCCTGTGTTCTAACTCTGTGTTTGTCTTGCCTCATAGCAATGCCAGGGCTGGACTTACGGTCAAGCGACATCGGCACCTGCCTTGGGTGGCAGATTTTTTTTTGGGGGTAGCAGATTTTGGGGGGTTAGATCCTTCCATTCTCAGCCCGCACCCACACAGTCACAGTGCCCCACCCCTCCGCCGCCATAACCACACTGCCTCATTTGCACTGCCGAACCACCACCACCCCACCTGGAGAAGCTCATTCTGCCCGAGCCCCCCACAAACACACTCTGCAGTGGTGACAAGCACGGGGGAAGATAATCTGCTTCTGTGTTGGATAATCTGCTTCTGCCATTGTTTCCCTTCCTGTCTCAGATGGCAGCCCCCGTGAGCACCAGAGCTATGGGGGTGGGGGGAGACGCAGCCTGCGTTGCCTAAGGGTGCTAAAATCCCAAGTCTGGCCCTGAATGCATGTGCCCAATGGTTGATCTCTCTGCATTTCAATTACTCTTTGCCCCTTCTTTATTTCCCACAGTGCAAAGAGCATAGAAGAAGTTGCTTGTGATATCCCTTTATGCAATAGCTTGGATGTAGATTGGAATAAAAAATTGAGGAATACCTTCTTTGTAACTTTCTGGTCACACCTCTTGGAGGCAGGAAGTGACGAACAGGAAATGATCAATCAGGGACTGAAACTTGGCCAAGGTTAATAAAATTCACACAACGCTATTGTTACTCAACTGAGTTAGGCCCTGGTTTACCAGCAAACTCTTTCGATCAGGTGACTGAGGACGACAGATCATCGAGGAGCACAGGAAGCGATAAGGATTTCACACAGCACTCGGAATATGAGTGTATGTGCCTACCCACTCTTAAAAGCGTTGCGTGAGAAAGCACAATTATAGTTTTATCATGAATCGATGCCACCTGCCATTTCCCCCTGAGACTATTATTATTATTATTATAGAGACGTCCCTGCCGCAAGGGGCTTACAATCTAGAATGGACAAGGGGAGCGGAAAGGAGACAAGGAAAGAGGCCCATAGAGAGATTGTCTAAGCTAAAGCCTGCTCATAATCCAAAGTCAATGCAAGACGTTTCTATTTGGTCAAGCTAAGGGTGACCAAGAGGTAGACTGCAATCTACTGTTAATCCGCTAATTCACACAGCACTCAGACCGCTAATCTACTGGTAGATCACAAGTCTCCAGTACAATCTACTGGTTGATCAGTGCAATCTACTGGTAGATCACAAGTCTCCAGTAGACCACAGTGTAGGAAGGAGGACCAGCTTCTCAGGGATCCCCTCTGGGGAGGAGAGTGGGGCTAAGACCCCAGGATATGTCTCGCCAGGGAAGAGAAAGGCTAGGAGAGTTCCTCCAGTGTAATAGAGGAAGGGAAGTTCCTCTCCACTCTTGAGACCAGCTGCTGGGGTGCCCTGGAGGTCAGAGCCAGCAGGATAGAACCTGGGCCGGAGCACCCGAGTCAGGCAGGAAAGTGTTTTTAGGTTGTCTGAGGTGGACTACTGGAGCAAGTTAATTGTGTTCATGGTTAGGGCTGATGCGGCAGCAGCTTTTACCGCGCCGCGATTCCGTTCCGCTATTTCGAAATTGCCCGCGCCACACCGCGACATTTCTGCGGATATTCCGCTAATTCCGCCTGAATTCTGCAAATCGCGGAATTGCGGAAAAATTGCGGAAATCGCGGAAAACCACTATTCCGCGATTTTTTGGCGCTGGCGGAATTGCGGAAATAGCAAAAATGTCATGTTTCCACGATTCCACAAAGTTGCGGAATTAAATAAGCGGAACCGCGGAACCGCGGAATGAAACCGCGGAATGAAAGCCTCTGCCATGCCATTCCACTAATTGCGGAAACACTGTTTCCGCCGGAAATAGCTACCGCTGCGATATTCCGCTACAGCCCTATTCATGGTAAGTTCTGGCCACCCATGAGCCAGGCACTTGGCAGCTGGGGGCGATGAGGACAGGAGGGATTTTTATTTTCTTCTCTTTGTTTATTATTGTGTTTTTAACCCACCCTGAGCCTTGGGGTAGGGTGGGTATGAATGAATATAAATATAAATATTATATAAAAAATAAAAAATCAATTGTAACGTTAGGGTCAAAAGTGTCCATTGAGATCATCAAGCTTGATATCCTGTATATCACACTCCACCATTTTTTTTCTTCACTCCTCGCTATCTCATGCCTGCTAATCTCTACTGGGCTAAAACGTTTCTTTAAGAAGTCTACGTAGCATTGATCAGAAGACTGTAAATGATGGAAAATCCAGCCCACCCCCTTTTCTCAAAGTAAGGTGCCGCAATGATTCCCCGTCCTTACGGTTAAACCTGGACGCTTTGCTTCGAATCTGAACTGGTTCATCTTTAACTTCCAGCCTCTGGCTCCGGTTAGCTCTATTTTCTTCTAAATAAAAGAACCCTTTCTAGCCAAACCTTCCTCGCCACAAAGGTTTGAAGGTGCCTTAATGAGGAGCTGCCTTCAAACCAACGAACAGTTTATATTACACAACACATTTTTCATAGACTGGTAAAATACTGTGATACGATGGATTAGAGGAAACATTCCGTTGTACTTCAGATACCATGATGTGTTTGGGCACTGGCAAAAACCAGGACATCCCAGAAAAAAATATCTTATCCACATGGTATTATTTTATGTATGTATTTATTAATTTGGATTTATATCATGCTCTTTCCTGTAGACTCAGGTCAGCTCACAATATACAAAAATTTAAAAACCGGTTAAAACCAAATAAAATCTGTTTAAAACCTTTCCCACCCTAACTGGGTGGGAAACTGGGCTGCCTGTGGCGGGAGAAAGCGGGATATAAATGTTGAAAATAAATAAATAAAATAAATAACTCACTAAACCCTATCCCCACATACCAAACTCCAGGCTAAATAAAATGTTATTGCATTGGTTAGAAACACATGTGATGGTGTCAGTGACCCAATTCGGCTAGAGGAGAAAAACTACAGCAGACACGGGCCGGGCGTCACACAAATGTGTCAGTGGCTAGGACACTATCAAGCCACCTGCACAGCCCAGAGAGGATGGGGATAAACACAAACATGAGATCAGCCCTACCCCACCATGACAACTAGCCATGGTGGCCGGACATGGCAGCCCCAACCCGCTGTGGTCCGGTCAGTCGGGCCTTAGCCCGGGCGGTGACCTTGGACATTTTCAGAGGTCACAGCCTGGACTAGCCAGCAACACAACCCTGGAAAATCCCAAGTCAACATCTGTCGGCGCCTGCAGACAGCAAGATGAGATCCAGGCCACAACGGACTACTGTCACATCTGTTTTTACCCATTGTCTTCTGAAGTTGCTCAGGTGTGGGCCTTGGTGAGCCTCCAAGGGAAGGGAGTCCCCAAAGCTGTAGGGCAACCACCAAGAATGCCTATCCGCAAGCCTGTGCTTGCGGAACATCGGACCCAGGGGCCAAACATGGCTTGTGGCAACTTTTCATTGAATAAAAATAATTTTATTTCTATAGCACTCACCTGCTTTTAAATTACCATCATAAAAAACGTAAAGCAAAACCATAAAAACACAAAATATAAAATCAATTTAAAACAATTTACAAGTGGAAGGTAAAGAGCGAGGACAGAGACGTTAATAAGAATCAGCAGTGAATCCTAAAAGCACTTAGAGAATAAATGAGTTTTCAGTTGTTTTTTTTAAAGGAAAGGAGGGAGGAACAGAGAATGAACATCTAGAGGGAGGGAGTCCCACACTGAGGGGTGCGCCATAGCAAAGCTCTGATCCGGGCTTTGACCCACACAGCCCAATCCCCCACGTTCCTCAGCACGGCCCCGCCTCCTCCCTGACGGGTGGGTGCAGCAGCCTATTAGACCGCCACGCTTACCGGGAATCGCTCCGGCCACATGCCGGGGTTAGCCGGAACAGGCCATCAGCCATGATGGCCCGCGCTACTACGGACCGGGGTTTTATTTTATTTATTTATTTGTTATATTTATTAGTTGCCCCCTCATGCCCGTGGCATCCTAGAGCAGCTTACAACACTAAAAACGACAACAATCATCAATTATTAATTTTAAAACATATTTTAAGAAAACATCTTCCCCCCCCTTTACACCCTCCCCTCCGAAGGCCTGGGCGAACAGCCAGGTCTTGCAGACTCGACGGAACACCAGCAGGCCCGAGGCCAGGCGCCTACGCCAGAACATGGCAGGGCTTACCACAGGATGTGCGCTGCCATGGTCCTGGGTAACATCTGCCCCGGCCTGGGGAGAACATCTGGTGGGGCCAGATCAGACATGACACCCCGGCCAGTGGTCACACTGGGGTAAGCATGACCACGGGCTGGGGTGTCGTGTCTGAAAATACCCCCAATTGCCCATATCTGAACATGTGGCTCTATGGGGATACATAAACGGCACAACCAAGATCTTGAGGTTCTGCCGCTATCAGACCGTGGCCAAAATTCCATCGACCATAGGAAGAAAATCCAGCTGCCTCCCCCGCAGTTACAGTCAACTGGGCCTATAAAGCAGAATGCAGTAAGAACAGGCTTTCCTCAGCTTAGTAAATATTGATTCACCAGGGGCAGATAGCAGCAGCACCAAGGCTCGGTTTTATAGCGCTACTCTGCAGATCAGGACTTTTATTGTAAGAACTTTACGTGCATGTGTCGTGCTTGCTCCTAGTTTAATATGTTATTATTTGCATTGTGCTAGTGAGTCGAGATGCCATGGGGGACCTGCGGTTCCCATTATGCTGGTCTCTGCAGGAACACAGAACAAAAGAGAAGCCCGCATGGACGCAGGCTTTCTAGTTATAAGATTATTATTATTATTATTATTATTATTATTTTAGAAAAATTACAGGTGTCATTTTTAAAGTATGACATTTCACAGAATGCATCAGAATACAGAGCTGAAATGTGTACCTGCAAAAATGGGTCTACCCATTGAATTTCCAGTACCTCAATCAAATTGAACATTTCAAGCATGAATCAGCACCTGATGTCAATCTGGTCAGGTTACCTGATGTCCTGGAATGTCGACTTCGGCTCCCATTTTCTTTTGGTTTTCCATCCCAATTTACACATCGGTAACTCGAAAATCAAAAAATTGGTACCAGAAATTATTGATTTTCTCACATATCAAGGTAGTCTCTTAGTAGCCAGATAGCCCAAATACCCAATATGGAACTCAGCAATGTGGGTATTACCCACAGGTACCTGTTGCAGCTCTTGGAAATAATAAGAAATCCAAACCAACAGCGCCTCCTCCTGGAAGGTAACAATACCCCCTGGAGCCACAAGCAGCTCAGTATTATAGTTGTGGGACTGGAATCCCACCCCCTCCAGTGACAATCTCCACTGTCGCTTCTAACCATGATCACAGAACTGTAAGGTTGAAAAGGACCACAAGGGTCATCTAGTCCAACCACCTGCTCCAAGGCAAGGATATTGTGTGTGTGGGGCAGGGTCAAGGTTGCCTGAGCTAAGTCTTTACAGGATCATGGCCCAATAATGCAGTCTCTCATAGGGCAGTAGCTTCTTCAGTCTTTATTCAGTGCCCTCTTCACGTGGGCCTCTCAAATACTGATCTCCACCATACTACTTCAAGATATACAGTGTCAAACCGCAAGGTCTCTCCCAGCCAGGCAGAAATTCTCTGATTGAGACAGCTTCTTGGCACAGCTTCTCCGCACCTGGCAGCTCTCAACCACCCCTCTCTAGCAGAGTTTCAGCACTGGACAGCAATCTCAGGAGCTCCTCTCTCCACTGCAGCCAGGGACAGACTGATTCTTCCTGAAGCTGCCTCTTATATAGCTAGAAGTGGGTATGGCCACAGCTCCCCTCCGGCAAATCATAAAGGACCTGCAGCAACTCTGCCTTGTTACACTCTGCCTACAGCATCACACACAGCTGTCTGTCTACCCAGGTTTTGAAAATATCTAAGGAGGGAGGATCTACAACCTCTCCGGGTAGTGTTGTATCTCCTGAGTTGGAAGAAGACCACCAGCCCATAGCTCATGGGTATGGGGAGCAGGCTGAAGTTCCATCCCAGATCTGCCAACACTGCTTGGCTACTGCCTAGTGCTTCTCCCAGGAGACTCTTGTGGTGGCCAAAGTTACAAGCAGATGAGCAAAAGGGTCTCTGGGACTCGTCAATCTTCTTCCTGCCCAGACGTTTCTCCCTGGTGTGAAACTCCATAGTTCCAAGGTCCAGCTTCCCTTTCCGGTTCCACTAACGAGTGCAAGAACATCACAATTTCATAGGCTGCAAGAGCTTTCATCCACACATTCGGTGAACCATAAATTACACCAGACTAAGGCAGCGGTAGGGAACGTTTTCCCTCCCATGGGCCACTTTGAAAATTAATATAAGCTTGGTGAGCCAGATAGGAGTTGGGGACAGGGGGTGCTTAAAGAGCATGCTCGGGATAGGGGAAGAAAGGGTCAAGATCCTACATCTATTTTCTGTCCTGGTGTACGTGCCCTCATCTCTGCTCCCTTCCCCTGAGCTAACAATGTTCAAGGGTGGGGACTGGATTCACAAGCCAGAGCTAAGAATTGGAAAGGGACCAAATAAAGGACATCCATGGACTGGAATTGGCCCACAGGCGGACCCAACAGTGAACCCAGGGAAGGTAGAAACAGATAGAACATTATGACAAGATGGCAGCCCATCAGTCTCCAAATGCTTCTGGGGTTGGTTCAAACACAAGGTTCCCATCACCAGCTGCTGTTAGTTTATAGCGCCTTACCGCCAAAGCAAAGCGTCCAACTTACAGTCCTGATCTGAGGCCTTGTATTAGGCTCTCCGCCTCATCCTTGGCCCAGGTCAGCACCATGGCTAGCTCCTAGGTTACAGCCTGGTTCTGTTGAGCTCTTTCTGTATCGGCAGCGCACAGCAGACTGGCCTGAGGCCAGAGCATATGACTCTTATCGCCCCAGAGGGGTGTGTGGCCAAGGTGACAGGCAGGTATTATTAAAGGGCCCTGCTCTGTCACAAAGATGAAGAGAAGTTTCCAAGTTTGAGAGGTGATTTTACAGACTGTAATGTGATTGGAAGAGGGGGCAGAGTCAAGAACATGGCGGTGTTGTTTTTTTCAGGAGGGAGGAGGCTTAGATCTGTGCACGGAGTTAAAAAGAGAAGCTTATTAAAACTGTATCCCCTCCAAACTTCCTGGAGCTTCCACCAGGTTGCCCTTGTCCTTAGTTCACCCCCACTCATCAGGACTTGCACGGCAATTTTAGAGTCTGCCTTTACATCACTTTGACTTGAATATTTAAAAAGGTACTTTCTGTTCAAATGGTAACAAAACTCATTGGAGAAAGAGAAGCTGTAATTTGTCATGACAATGTACTAAAGCGGGGCCAGAGGACTGATGGCAGGTTATCAGGTACATTCGCTGCACATTCAGCATCTTGGAGAGAAGCACCCATGCACAGCAGAAGAAAGAGAAAGCCAGTGTGAAAGGAGTCCAAGCAGTTCTGGCACTTGGCCTCAGCCGTGAGCACCTTTACCAAGCCGGGCATTCAAGGCTTTCCCGAATTAGGGTGTCACCTTGCCGTTTCCTAAAATTATACCTGATGGAGAGCAGAACAAAAGTGTTGGGGTTGTGCTGGTTTTTTAAAAAAGCTTTTTAAAATGACGACTACTTTTGAAGAGTGATTATGTATTTTATCAGACTAATTATCCTCACGAACAGAAGTCGGTCCAGTTAAAAAAAAACCAACCCATCGATCTGAACTATTTTGGGTGAAAATGACATAACGCTGGCCCACCTGGGCCAGGAAACCACCTGCACGGCTGTTTCCAGGCCGCCAGATGTTAGTCCAGGTTTGCCCCAGGTTGGGTGGGCGGCTAGCCCACAATGCATTCCCTCAACCCCCTCCTTAGCCCGGGCATACATGCTGGGCTAAGGGCTGCCCACATGGACCAACTCAGCGTGTGTTCAACCCCACTATCCCCACCATGGTGCAAGGACCACCATGGCTTTCCATCATGGCAGGGGGCAGGGCCGTCATCCTGCACATCTGTTGCCGCCCTCTCACCCCACCCCCCACGCACACCTGCAGGCTGTGCAGGCAGTGGAAAGGCTCTCTGGCTCTTGGTACGTATGGTCGGTTCCCCTCCCGGAACCAAAATAGCCAAAATTGTTTGGCTATTCAGAGGTCTATCTGAAAATGTGAATAAATATTTACAAATGTCAAATCCAGTACAAATTTCAGCTCTAGTGCAACCTACTGAATCTTGGCTGTATGCATACAGCAGCACTGTATAAACATTAAAGTTACATCTGATTGAAATATTCTGATTTTAAAACTCTTTGGGGGGGAAAAATAACATCCCCTATGTCCATCTCCCCCACCCACCCACCCCCAAATGATGGTGGTGGAGATGGGGGAAATACTTGTGAAAAATAAAAGAGACACTCATGAAAAATAAAATACTTGTGAAAAATTGTTTGTGCTACATTTTTTTTTCCTGACTTCATTGTGGGAAGAGGTTATTTTTAAAAACGAAGAAAGAAAACACACACACATACACAAAGGCAACACGGAACAAAACTTTTCTCTCTTGGCAAGTGAAATGTGTTCCCAGGTTGCTAGAAAATTAGGTGATTGAGGTTAGAGTATTATTATTTTTTTTAAGAACAAATATTTTTGGAGAACCGAATTATATAGAAAACCAGAATGGCAATTGTATGCCAGTGCTGTTGTACACATACAGCCAATGGTAATTCTGGTTTTCTTTATTATTCTGTTCTCCAAAAATATTTTTTCTTTTAAAAAATATTACTCTGACATCACTCACCTAATTTTCTAGCAACCTGGGAACAAATTTCACTTGCCAAGAGAAAAGTTTTGTTTGGTGTTGCCTTTGTGTGTGTGCTTTGTTTGTTTATTTAAAATAACTTCTTCTCACAATGATTCCCCCACCTTCACCACCATATGTTTTGGGGGGGCGGTCGGGAGACTGGACATGGAGGGGGGGGGTATTTTTTCCTCAAAAGAGTTTTCAAATCCAAATATTTCAATCAGGATCAACTTTAATGTTTATCCACTGCGTGTATGCATACAGTCAAGATTCAGTATGTTGCACTAGAGCTGAAATCAATACTGAATTTGACATTTGTAAATATTTATTCACATTTTCAGATAAACCTCTGAATAGCCAAACAATAGGTCATGACTGAAATGACTATTCGGGACTAAACAGATTGTGATATCCACTTATTTAGACATTCCAGTTTGGTAATTTCATTTATGTTACTTTCTCGAGTTAGCCGTTTTGGTATTCCACTTACTTTGTTTAGGCTATATGTGCATTAACCAAAGGAACCAAAATATCGAAACAACTGGCCTAAATAACCAAAACATCAAAATAACTAGACCAGAGTAACCAGAATGGAGAGCCATTGAAGTAGGAACATATAGTGGTTTTTATCCACTTGGTTGGAGTGAATCGAAACAGACAAATATATCGGATATTGTATTTGCTGTGAACACTCTTTTTCTCCCTAATCAGCACCTTCCACTGCAGAGCATGTGTCTCAATCTAGTCAGTGCAGGGAAATATGTAACCAGCAAGACGGGTGCATTCCAGGTACCCCAGCTCTGTGTTACCCCCTAGCTGGCAGGATCTGCCCATGTCACAATTGGCTTTAACTATCAAGCCGCTCCCTACAAGTCCTGAAGCATCAGGGAGAGCAGCCTGATCCACCCAGCTGAGTCTGAGTGGCTCTCTGAGCCCCACCTTGCAACCTAATTGGCCCAGGTTGTCCACAGCCCCTTGAAGGAAGTGCTATTGCAGGCCTCAGGTTCTTTAAAGGCACAAGTGCTTGCTCCTGAAGGTAGCATCCTGCCAGGAC
Source organism: Sphenodon punctatus (assembly GCA_003113815.1). NCBI lineage: Eukaryota > Metazoa > Chordata > Lepidosauria > Sphenodontia > Sphenodontidae > Sphenodon > Sphenodon punctatus. The sequence goes on along the minus strand of QEPC01010034.1, from coordinate 5,547,499 downwards.
TTACTAAGTCCACCCTTGGGCCTGGAGCTATTGCGACTTAGGGCACCCGTTAATGTCATCCTTAAGAAAATAATCCCAGTCTCCTCTTAAAAGCCTCCGATGAAGGAGATTCCAAAACCTCCTTCCACAAGGCCCGGTTGTAGACCAACAGCTCATGGTGCACTGGATGCTTCCCCTCCTTTGCTGCTCTGAAAAACCTACCATAATGTGCATCACTGCTTTGTTCCGTCAATTCCCCACCCAGGTCAATCTTGTTCTACTACCGCTAGAGAAAGAAGAATTAGTACAGTTGCTCAGTGGTCCCATATATCTGAAAAGTCCACTGAAAGTGACCAAGTCCATGAAGCCCTCATCCAGGGCAGATGTTCAGCAGCTAAGGGGTTAATTAAATATTCTGTTTCACTTAAAGCTGCTAAGCAAAACAGCTGCCCTAATCCACTCGATGCTCAGTGGCCGCTTTTTCTCGCGGCAAGGACGGGCGGCGCTAATGAACTGTGACGTTTAAAAACTGATTAGCGCTCTGTGTTTGTTTTTTTAATATGCGTCTTCAGCCTATTCTTAGTGTGCAGCTAATGGAATCATTACATTTACAAGGAGATGAGGGAGCCATTCCGCCAGATAAACCTTGAGACCAGTCAATGAGCAATAGTTTCAGGACCATCAAGCCAGCAAACCACGCACACACAAAACCTAGGGTGGGCAGAGATGCATTTCGAGTACAAGAGAGAACGCTGGGCATGAGTTTCCCCAGGATGCCGTCTCTTGTGAGGGAAAGAAAACAACATGGGAAAGGAGCAAAAAAAGAAAGGCTTCTTACCTACAAGATTCTTTCTTTCATTTATTTAAATCCTGCCCGATCCTTAGTATTACGCAAGCAGCCCGAAGACTATGGGTAAGAGCGAAGTATAAATTTGAGTAACGATAAATAAGTAAATAAATATCCTGCAGGCGTAAATCACTGGAGGTGAAATGATTATTTAATGCGAAGATATTATCTGTCACACATACAATGGATTTTCAAAAATTAAAAAAAAAAAAGGACGATGGGGAGAGTTTTGAGCGCCGTGAATTTTCGAGCACCGCTAGATTTCTTAATAATGCTCCCAGAACTAAGGCTCCTTTCAGAGCTCCCTGCCACGCACATACTTTGGCTGCGGAAGGGAATGCGCACACCAGGATATGCGCAGGGTTCAGCCGGTCTGAAAGCCCCACCCCACGCCCAGGCACAGCTTTGCTGGCAAAACCACGCAGAGATACTAGAAGCACTGCCAGGGAGCATCTAGTCTAACCCCCTGCCTGAATGCCTCTTTGAGACGTATCCGATGGAGTGTATGTTAGCCCCACTTCATTCCGATATTTGGGTTTCCAGCTATTCCACTGATTCAATAGCGCTCAGTTTATCAGTGTGCTGCCACCCCGAGTTGCTATTTTGCCAGAGGGTGCAGGATAAAAATATCTCTAAAGTTGCTTTCCTGCTTGCTCCAGGTAAGAGGCTGCAGCTGACCAGCCCTGAAGCCCCTCCCCCTCCTGCACTCCTAAGGAAACCTGCCAGCCTGCTATACCCCAGCGGGCTGCCCCAGCATGTGCCTGCCCGTGGGCAGCGCCCGAATGGCGGCAACAAAAGGGCGCTGGCCGTTGTGAGGCCGGTGCAAGGTCTGCGAGGAACCACCCCCCTGACGACATCCATGCCACACAGCTTCTTCTGATCCCTGCTTCCATCCCCGCCGGACACTGCACAATCGCTCCTGCAACACCCACTGGCCTGACCTGCTGCAGTGACTGTTGCCACCTAGGATGCCTCCCCATATTTCCCTCGCTCCCTCACCTCCATCTTCTCTCCTTCTCACCCTGCTGCTGGCTCCCCTGCTCCTCCCTCTCCTTCCTCCAACACCCTTTGTCCAAGCGGCCTACCCCTTATTCTTGCCCGTACCTATTCCCCCTCCTCCCCCTCACCCATTCCCTGAAATCCCCCCTCCACCGCCCCTCATCCGATCCCTGCACACCCAGACACTCCACATCCCATTGTAGCCGGTGTGAGGCCATTGCAAGACCCATTCCCTGCAAGCCCCCCCCTCCACTGCCCCTCCACCTATCCAATCCCTGCAAACCCAGCCGCTCCGCATCCCCCGACCCACTTCTTCCTCGCCGCCTTTCCCAATGCCTGCTAGTCATTCTGTCACTCACAGCCGCCTGAATGTTTGTTTGTTTTCTCCCGTCTCTCCCACTGTCCCCTCTCCCTGTCTCCCCCTCCTTGTCTATTAGATTGTAAGCCACAGGCAGGGACCGCGTCTATTTCTATGTTCTGTACAGCACCAGGCACACGGCTGGCGCTATATAAATGTTTATAATAATAATAATAATAAATAAATCATGTATGTGCAATAGCATTAATAGGGCCGAAAGTCAGTAACAGAATAACCAAACAAACAGATATGCGAATATCCATTTCGGATTTGGATATTATTCAAATGTTTGGATGGCGACCCGAGTAGGCGAATAATATTTGTGAACACAAAAATGCCTATTTTAAAAATCATGGGACCTGGATGCAAGAGACCAGGGTTCAAATCCCAGTTTAGCCTCAAACTATTATAATGGTGCCACATTTGATTTAATGGTGTGAAAGATTGGGGGAGGGTGGCCATACCACCCCTTTGAAAGAGGACGCTTATAAAAAATACATGGTTCAGGGCTGCACTGGAAACCAATACAGTCCTGCAACATGTATTTTCCATACACATCTCCTTTTAAAAGGGAGTTATGGCCACGCTAGGGGAGGGGTAAACTATCTGTCTTCCATGTGTAATTGTGACAAAACAGAAGTTTTACCCATCTCCTGGTTGTTCCTATAGCTCGCAAAAGCAGCTCAGCTCCGAAAAAGTCATTCCGAAAGAGATCCTCAGTTTCCATATGGAAATTTTCCATTTTATGCTATAATAAAAATACACAATGGAATAAGTGATCCAATTGGCATGTAAGGACCACTGTAATCCCAGGACTGCTTCCCTTCCCATTTTTCCACTGTCTCCCTTTTCTATTGTTCTGCACTGTCGCGAAAAGAGAGAACAAAAAGGGGCTTGGTTAACATTGCTGCAAAGAAGATTTCAGTTAAATATTAAGAACAACTGCCGAAATAGTCGGGCAATAGAAGAAGTTGCCTAGGGAGGTGTGACAGGGTGAAGTGGGTTAAGTGTTGTCAGGATCAGGTCATCAATCTCAGTCTCAACACAGGAATTAGCAACATCCAGTGTATTCATATATACATGGGACAACAGAGTCTCTATTCAGTCTAACTAATACTGGGCAAGCTACTCCTCCGGCCCCACGGCTATCTATTCCCCAGTTCATTCCCACAACAGTCCTCAGGCTGAGCACTGCTTCCAAGTTCGGCTATCTTCAATTCTGAACCATCAGCGCAGTCCAGGCAGACTTCTCCGCTTCGGTAGGCTTCAACGCCATAGAGCTGCCTTCGGAAGCTCCTCATTCCACTGAGTCCGAGAGTCTTAAGAGAGTAGACTGATCCTCTCTTAAGCAGACTGGCCTCTTATAGTCGAGTGGGCGTGGCCAAGCTCCACTCTTTCCTGGCTTAAAGGGCCAGTGTCTCATACTCTTGCAGTCTCTCCAACTCTACTGGTTAAAGGCACAGCAGACGTGCTATGCTGCTCCCTGCTACATGAGGGAAGGAACTTCCTTCCTTGGTTGATTTCAGGAACCAGCTCGACAAACATCTCTGTGATGAGAGAGGGCAGGAGTGGGCTAAGTATCCTAATCCAGAGAACTGCATCTGTTTACCAAAATGGGGTCAAAGAGCTGCACGTGGCTCTAGAGTCACAGTTTGCTCACTTCTGCTATGGGGATAGGACAGCAGAAGGCAGACTTACCTGGGCAAAGAGCAACCCTTGCCCAGGAAGCAGCCCTAGGCCGTGACATCCCATGCTCTGAAAAGGGGTGTGGCTGGACTGAAAGGGGTGGGGTAGACTCTCAGGCTCCTTTCCCGCGTTCCCTGGGAGGCAGGGAAACTTTTGTGATGGCAACCACGGCTCGTGGGAATGCACTATTCCACTTTTACCCCGAAAGAACACCCGTCATTGTTAAAGCTACATTCGTGGGCCCGGTCCTGTGAGAGTGTTCTCGTGGAATAAACGCAGAAGAGCACGTTCCCACGTGTGCTAGTTCCTGTGAGAATAGAGCCGTGATGGTCATCACAGCCATTTTCCTGCCTTCCCGGGAATGCAGAAAAGTGTCCTCAGTCCCTCTCTTCCATAAAACTAACATGGAAGAGTAACATCGAGCGAGCTGGCAAGCACCCAGGATGTCACTCGTGACCAAATCATCCATCACAATCTATGACTCAGCCATCACTGGAATAGGGTATCCGGCTTTGTGAGGTCTTCATGAACCCTGAAGTTGTTTCCGGACCTACGACTCCATTCCTCTCTCACCGCATGGGAGGGCGAGACGGCAAGAGATGGGGAGGGAGGGATGTGGTCTGCATGGGGATAGTTAGGGTGGGACACCCTCGCCTGAGAGATGGGGGAGTGGGTGGGAACAGATTAGGAAGCTGCTCGGTTTATCCATGGCCCCTTGGTGGGGGACAGAATGGAGAGGACCTAAGCTTAGAGAGAAGGGAGGGGCCTTCTACAAGTAAGAGATGGGATAAGTATGAGTGGCTACAGGTGGGAACAGGTGGGGTTTAGTTTATATTTTATTTACTGATATATTTAAGTGTATATGCTGCCCTTCGCAAAGGCTCAGGGAAGCTTACAGATCATAAAAATAATACAAAAACCCTCCCCATCAACCATACCACAACCCCCAACAAATGCACCCAATACCATCACCCCTCCCAACCCCCCCAAAACCATCCCAATCCCCTATCCTCACCCACCAAATGTCTTTCCAAATAAAAAAGTTTTACGGCGCCTCCGAAAAACGCCCAGGCTCGGGCTCAAATGAACCTCTGAGGGAACAGAATTCCAAAGCATTGGAGCAGCAACCGAGTGAGCCTCCCTGCAAGCCCTTGTCATGCAAATGTATTTTAGTTGGTAGTTTAGTATTTGGTTGGTTGGGGGTGTGTCTGTTTTTAGTATTGCAAGCTACCCTAAGGCATTAGGGCTGGATTTAAAAAACCATTCCAATTACACGGAAAACGTCCTCAAAATTGGAATGGCTTGTCAAAATTCCATTCAGAATTCTGCCCCAAATAAATTTTCCAGTCGGAATTCCAACCGGGCCAGTCTGTGCATGCGCAAAATGCTATTTCTTTTCCCCATTTGGTTCCGATCAGCATTCGAACTGAACGGAGCACCTGGTTCCAATGGAATCGGAACCAGGCAAACATTTTGGTTTAGGGCCCATTTTAGAAGACAGGGTAAGGCATAAATATTTATTTATTTAATTTAGTGATTTCTATTCCGCTCCCTCCAGGCCTACAGCAGCTTGGGGCGGATCACAAGACATTTAAAAACAAGATATAAAAGCAATGCATAAGGGATTACAAATATAACATTAACAATGGTGTCATCTACATAAATTGTAAACTCTTGGATGTCAGGACCCGGGTCTTGAACCCTCACCCCTGGATATCTTGGAGTAGTGGCTGGACTTGCAGCACCACTGATTTACCTTGCCTCAAGCCCAGTCACTTCCCCCAAGAAGCCACTCTGCCTTGCCCTTGCCACGCTCCCTCCTGTCTGTCCTCCCACCTTACTGGTTGGCTGCCAACAAGCATAAGAGGAAGTCTGGTCGCACCAAGAAGCTGGCTGGAGCAACTTTCTCTGACTCAGATTCTTGATTCCAGTCCGGTGTCTCTTTCCTAGTCCTGCCTTTCTTCTAGCCTTTTCCCTCTGCCTCCTCTTTTCCACTCTACAGTTCCAGTCCCCTACGCCCAAAACCCTACGTCTACCCACATCCCAGAGGACCTTCAGCCTGCAATTCTTACAATTAGGGTTGAAACTCGATCTCAAGTTTTTTCTGGTTATCGTTGAGAATCACAGTTCTCGATTCATTGTAAGCAAGAAATAAGAATCGATTAAAAATACCAATTCTCAGCATTTCTCAGTCAATTTTTTTTCTCAAAATACCGTTTACCATTATTATTTACCATTTATTGCAATTTACCATTTACTTATTACTGATTTACCGTCTACCAGGCTCATCCAGGTAATGCGTATGCACGAAGAGGCATTTTATTATTATTATTATTATTATTATTAACATTCTGTATAGCACCAGCCGTGTACCTGGTGCTTTACAGAACAAAGATAAAGACGTAGTCCCTGCCTACGGCTTACAATCTAAAAAGACAAGGAGGGGGCGACAAGGAAAGGGGACAAGGGGAAGACAAGGGAGAAGCAAACAAACATGCAAGTGGCTGCGAAGTCTCAGGTGCGCGTGCTTGGCTTGGTTACAGTTAGGCAGGAGTCTGCAAAGGAGGGCAGACCGTAAGTAATTGAGGGAAAGCAACTAGCAGGCATTGGGAAAGGCGGCACGGAAGAAGTGGGTCTTGAGGAGGGATTTGAAGGTGCGGAGGGAGGAGGTGAGGCGGATGTGGGAAGGAAGGGAGTTCCAGGCATTGGGAGCAGCGAGGGAGAAGGGACGAAGGTGGTATGGGAAGCATGGGAGACGAGGGAGAGTGAGGGAGGGGACAGAGGAGGAGCGGAGGGCGCATGCAGGAGTGCGTAAGGAGATTAGGGCTGAGAGGTAGAGGGGAGCTTGGCTGTGAAGTATTTTATAGGTGAATACCAGGAGTTTAAACTGGATGCGTTCAGGAAGGGGGAGTCAGTGGAGAGAGGAGAGGAGAGGCTGCACCTGGTCAAAGCGACGGGCTGAGTGGATGACCTTGGCAGAGGAGTTTTGGATGATGATAAGGGGGGACAGGTGAGAGCAAGGGAGGCCAGCAGGAAGGTTGCAGCAGTCAAAGCGAGAAATGTCCATCGCATGAATAAGGGTTTTGGCAGAGGATATAGGGAGAAAGGGGCAGATCCAAGCGATGTTATGGAGGGCGAAGCGGCAGGATTTGGCAACAGAGTCAATGTAAGGCTTAAAGGAAAGATGAGTGTCAAAGATGAAGCCCAAGCTACAGGCTTGGGGAACAGAATGAACAGAGAGGATGCACAGGTGGGGGCTACGTAGCAAAGGGCTGGGTTAGGAGAACTGGGGTGGGGGCTGCAGAGAGCACGTGCCAAAGCAAGCCATGTGACCAGCTACAGGCGTTGAGCTGCTCTGAGAAGCCCAGGACAGGGCTTGGCTTTTAAAGCCAGCGAGGTGTCCCCAGGACCACTCAGAGAACAGCTTTCTTCCTGGTACCTCAGCTGGGCCCAGGTACTAATCATAACAGGGCTCAGCTGGCATAGGAGGTAGGGCTGAAATTCCGATTCCAAATTTTTTTGAATTCTGCCAAAAATTGGCCATTTTGTTTCCAAAATCATTTTTTCAAAAAGGGAAATAGCTTTTTGTTTCAGCTACAGGGCTGAAATTTTGTTTCCAACATTTTTCGAATTTCCATGAAAACTGGCCCTTCCGTTTCTGCAATTTTTTTTGCAAAAAGGAAAATAGCTTTTCATTTCAGCTCTAGATGAGAACTTGTGGGATCAGTGTGGGGAGGAGCCCTAACACACACAGTAAGAGGCCCACCAACAGGCAGGCCAGCAGGTGGCGCAAGTGGAAACCCTCCCCCACTCAACCCAGCAGCCAAGGGTTCAAGGCCGAGCCCTAACGATAACAGAGTTCTTTGCCTCAGCAACAACAGACAAGAAAGCAAGACTGTCTCTCCTTATTTACAGCCAGTAACCACCGCCATTTGGACCCAGCTGTGTCTGCATTTTCTACACATTATTCTGTACACGACAAACAAACAACATTATCTTTTGTGAATCACCCAGCACACTTTGCATGTCTGGAGCCATTATCACTGCTGCGGCTAAGTGCTTGCTTTCGATAAATGATGTGAACAGCAGGCTTTGTGTGGGACAGAAGCAAGCCAGAGCCTCAAATCAAAAGAAATTAGATCCACCAGTCTGCCTACTCTTTCCAGTGCCATATTGTCCTGTACAGTATATTTTGTCGTCTTTCTTGCACAAACAAGAGCTGCACATTCCATTCCAAGGAATTCTGCTGTCAGAAAGAGTCTCCTGGAGGTTCACTCTGAAGTTCCATTGCTGGAAAGTTCCTGAGCCACAAGCTGCTCTTCAGTTTACAGTCCATGGATCTTCACATCTGTGTCCACTAGACAATAATTTACAGAGGCCATGCCAAGAGGAGATCTTTCTGAAATGATATTGACATGGTGGCCCCTTCTAAAATAACAGTTAAGCGAAGAGCATGTTCTGAAAGACAACAACTGAGGAGGAAAGGCATCTTCCACTAACCATCATGGAGAGGACATTGCAAAGGAAGAGGATGAAGACCACTACAGAATGAACAGGTGGAGCGCCGCATTTTAGACTCAGACAGCTCCAGGGACCATATCTTACAAATTCTTATTCCAAGGTTGTCCCTGCAGTAAAATGCCCTTGCCCTGACACAAACTCCCTCTGACCCCCCTTAGTTGAAACTGCCAGCCTGGCTTAGCCAACGCCCAAGCTGCAGCAAGCACATGTTCAGGACTTCCTCATTCCTGGAATTCCTAAGGATGGGGGGGAACTCTACACCTGAGACAGGTGACGTAGGATGAGCGAATCCTAGAAGGAGAGGGGCTTCTGGGTTAAAGCCAGCTGACCCTCCTGGACAAATGAGAACAAAGGTCAAGGATGCCTTAAAAGGACCAGCAAAGGCATTTTTGGCTCACTCTCTCTCTCTTGCTAGCTACAGTTTACAGGAAGACGCTTTCTAAACAGGCTACCATGTCCACAGATACTAACTCTGATTGCTCAAAGGGTTATCACCCCTAGTTCTATGATTTTATTCCTGTTTGTTATATGTACCAGTAAAGTCTAAGTTTTCTTTTTACCCTACTGGGTGTGTGTGTGTGTTATTGGCTGACCATTAAACGCCTCCTTTGGGCTGGGTGGCCAAGCCTCGCTACTAAGGCTTAGAAGGGGAAACTCTACCTATTTGGCTAGGGGCCAATAGCTTTGGGAACCAAGGGAAGCCTCCTGTGGGTAGCTCTGGGGATCTGCCTCCAACACAGTGAAGGAAATCCCAGGAACAGAGTGCCAGGAAAGGGGAGTGCTTTTGGGAAGCTGTGAGGCTTATGCCTTTTGGGGGTTCACATATCTTGAGGGGTGTGAACGCCCTCTGAAGTACCCTCAAGTGGTGGCAGCGGAACAAAAGGGTTTTGGGGGGTTTGCCAGCTGTGGGAACCCCAGGACAAAGATCAGGAGAAACGCAGTGAGGTGGGTGTCTCAACTGTATAGCACCCCCTACTGGCGTTTTGCCACACGTGGTGGCAGCGGTGGGATCACCCAAGCAGCCAGATAAGCACACACAGGTGGGATAGGATCCACCAGCAGTTTTCTTTTTGAATTGGAGTTTTTGAAAAGCACCCACAGAACAATGGGGGGCTTTGGAAATAAACCTCGAGCAAACGAGTCCTTGAATTTGGCTTCAGGTCAACTGGATAGGGCTTAGATAAGCAGGGCAAGAACAAAGAATTGTATGAGTTCTGGAACACAGGGAAGTACCCTGCTGGGATTGCCTAAGGGGTTCAACAGACTCACTAAAGCTGACGTCGTAAGAGAGACCCAGAAGAGGAATCTCCCAGCAGAAGGGCTGTCCAACGAGCAGCTAAGGCAGCAAATAAAGGACTTTGGAATGTCTGAGGTGGATCAGCTCGTGGGTCCAGAGACCGGAACTGGAGCAACCCTTCTCTCCGGGGCTCCTGGAGGGACCCCTGAACAGCTGGACCTGCTCCGGGCGCAGATCCGCCTGAGAGAGAAGGAGCTGGCAGCCCAGGAGAAGCTATTAGCCGACAAGGCAGCTCAGTGCCAGCACAAGAAGGAGCAGTGAGAGGCCCAGGAGAAGCGTGAGAGGGAGCAGCGCCAGCACGAGAAGGAACAGCGAGAAGCCGAGAAGCGTGAGAGGGAGCAGCAAGAGCACGAGACTACAATTCACCAGCGGAAGTTGGATGTACCCCACAAGCTGACTCCAAAGGACTTCACCCCTTTCAAAGTGGGAGACAACCCCGAGGTGTTCCTGAGAGTTCTCGAGAAGCAGGCTCGCAGACGGAACTTGAGGGTGGAGGACTACATGCAGTATGTAGCTGGGTTGGTTTCTGGGACTGTGTCACTGATCCTTGATAGCTTACCCAGTGAGTCTGCTAACGATTATCCTGCTTTTAAAGAGGCTGTGCTCAAGCGCTATCAGCTGGGCCCAGATCATTTCAGGAAGTGGTTTCGCACACTGCTTCCTCAGTCAGGGCAATCTATGACTGAGTTTGGGGCCCAACTAGTGGAAGCCCTGGGAAAGTGGGTGGCTGGAGCCAAAGCAGAGACCTGGGAGCGGGTGTTGGATCTTATGGGGCTGGATCAGTTTTATTTCCGCTGTCCCCAGGAGATAAAGCACTTAATGAAAGACAAGAACCCCAAGACAGTCAGTGAAGCTGCTGAGGCGGCTGATCAGCTGCTGCTGAACAGGGATGGGATAAAGAAAGATCCTACCCGCTTTGGGAAGGATCAGAAAGGGATCCAAAAAGGTGGGAGGGGGGATGTGCCCCACAAACAGGAGCTGGGAACCCCACCTACTGAACGCAAAAGTTCCCCTAATTCGGCAAAATCCCCGAATTTGGATAGGGGGGCTGCTACAGCTGTGGGGAGCTGGGCCACTTTAAGGCCAAGTGCCCAAAGCTGCAGAGCTCACAGAAGCCCACCCACCAAGCAGCAGTTGGGAAGACAGGGGAGGGAGCTCCGAGCACCTCTGGGCATCACATCCCCGTGCACCACGTAAGCACATATAAGATAAGGAATGCCGGGGAGATGACGGATTACCTTAAGGATGAAGTGATTGTGAAAGGGAGAACTATTATTGGGGAGATAGACACGGGGGCGGCGGTGTCTCTGATTAGCGCCGACCTGGTCTCCCCCTCAGATTTGCTCCCAGGAAAAACCTACTCCATTAAACCTGTGGGGTACCCACCCTTTGAGGTGCCCGTGGCCCGCCTGCCCATCGAGTGGAGGGGAAGGGGGGCATGTTTGGACATTGGGGTGGATGAAAGAGGCCCCCGCCCCGATTCTGATCGGGAAAGATATTATGGGGCCTTGCAGGGTGTCATCCATAACCCAAAGTCAAAGCCAGGAGGCAGGGGCCAAAAATGAAAGGGTCTCACAGGGATTGGGGGAGCGGTTGGGTGTGGAACCCGGGGGTAGGGAAGAGGGGAGGGGCCCAGGCCTGGAAGGTGGGCCCGAGAGCAAGGCTCTCCCTAGCCACCGGGCTCTGCCACAGGGTGGGGCCAAGCCCAAAGAAGGATCCCCAGAGGAGCAGTCCAGTCAGCCAGAAGAGGGGGATAAGAGCATAGAGGGGAAAGGCGCCCCGGGGCCAGGTCCAGAGAACAGCCCTGAGGGGCAGACAGTAGATTCCCCTGGAGGGGCAGAGGATGAGCCACTGGAGGGAGTGGGGACACCCCTGGGGGAGTGGGAAGAGTCCCCAGCTCACAGCATGGCGAGCTCAGAGGAGTTAAAGCAGGAGGATGGGGCAGACCCTAGCTTGGAGGAGCTCAGGCAGTCAGCTCGAGGGCAGGAGGGGGAATTTACGCCCGATCAAAGGGACCAGATAGGGTGGGACAAGGGCCTGCTATACAGACTGTGGCTACCTAAGAGTTACTCTGAGTTCTGGGAGCCCTACCGCCAGCTGGTGGTGCCGCACAAGTACAGGCAGCAACTGCTGAGCCTGGCGCATGACTTGCCCTGTGCGGGTCACGTAGACATGAGCAAGACGCGTCGGCGCCTGCTAGCTGATTTTTACTGGCCTAGGCTCGCACAGAACGTAACTGAGTACTGCAGGACCTGTGAGACATGCCAAAAGATAGGGAAGAGTGGGGATAGGAGGAAAGCACCCCTGCAGCCTCTCCCTATCATAGGGCAGCCCTTTGAGATAGTGGGACCCCTGAAGCAGAAGACAAGGCGGGGAAAACACTTTATCCTGACGCTGGTAGATTTTGCAACCAGATACCCTGAGGCGGTTGCTCTAGCCTCTACAGAGGCTACTGCAGTTGCAGATGCCCTGATAAAGATATTCTTTAACCTGGGTTTCCCCTCCGAGATACTGACTGACAGGGGAGGGAATTTCCTAGCAGAGGTAATGGAATGCCTATGGAAGTGCTGTGGGGTTAAACACCTCAAAACCACAGCCTATCACCCCCAGACTAATGGACTGGTAGAGAGATTCAATGGGACCCTGAAGGGAACGCGAAGGGCTTATGTGGACTCTCACCTTAATGACTGAGATAAGAAACTACCCCATTTGCTCTTCGCCTACCGGGAAGTGCCCCAAGAGTCTACAGGCTTCTCCCCTTTTGAGTTGATGTTTGGAAGACGAGTTAGGGGACCCCTAGACCTAGTAAAGGAGGATTGGGGAGGGAAGATGTTTCCCTCCCCAAGCAGCTGCACTGGCTGCCGATAGTGTGCCAGGCCAAGTTCAAGGTCCTAGTGATGATCTATAAAGCCCTATATGGCCTTGGCCCCTCTTACCTTAGGGACCGCCTCGCCCTTCGCACCCCGGAACGGCTCCTGCGGTCTGCCGGGGGTGCCCTCCTGGAGGTCCCCCGTGTTAAGCGGGGGGCCACGATGGAGCGAGCATTCTCGGTGGTAGGGCCGCGGCTGTGGAACTCCCTTCCGGAGGAAGCTCGCCTGGCCCCAAGCCTTTTGACATTTCGGCGGAACTGTAAGACCTGGCTGTTTGCCCAGGCCTTTGGGAGGGAGGGTGGGGGGGGTGATTTTTAATCCCCCACCGATGTATTTATTTATTATTGGACTCTGCCCTGTTTTATTGGTATATTTTATATTTGTATTTTAATTGTTTTTAACTGTTTTATTGCTGTTAGCCGCCCCGAGCTGCATTGCAGGATGGGGCGGGATAGAAATCTACAAAATAAATAAATAAATAAATAAATAAATAAAGATCTCCCCCAGCAAGACCTCAGTGGTAGACTACGTCCTAGGCTTTCGAGAGAAGCTAGTGAGCATGATGGGGGTAGTAAGAGAGAACCTGGCTCAGGCCCAGGAAAAGCAGAGCACCTGGTATGACAAGAACGCTCGCTCACGAAAATTTGACATAGGGGACAGGGTCATGCTTTTCATACCCTTGAAGTCAGACAAGCTACGAGCAGCTTGGGACGGGCCCCATGTAATCCAGGACAAACTAGATGAGGTGACCTATGTGGTTGCTTTGAACGAATCAGGGCGAAGGCCCAAAGTGGTCCATGTAAACATGCTCAAACCTTACCACAATAGGGAGGAGGCGGTGTTCAGGATCTCCCATTTGGACTGTCCAGAGGAGGAGATCGTGGATCTGTTAGCCACAAGCTTGGGGGAAGCTGGGGTTGAAGATCTCTCCCTACCTAAGGAGATCTCTCTCCAAGACAAGGAGAAGCTGCTAGGAATTGTGAAAGAGTTTGGGTCAGTGTTCTCTAACAAACCAGGGAGGACTGAGATGGCTGTACACAAAATTGACACAGGGTCTCATTCCCCAATCCTCTCCATGCCCTACAGAGTTAATGGGAAGGTAATTGGAGATATAAAGAGGGAGCTGGCGGACATGCTGGAGCTGGGAGTAATCCGGCCTTCCATGAGCCCCTGGGCTAGTCCCGTGGTACTGGTGCAAAAGCCGGATGGGTCCATCAGGTTTTGCGTAGATTACAGGAAGCTTAACGCCATCACCCAACCCGATGCATAGCCGATGCCCAGGATAGACACCCTACTAGACACCCTGGGCCAGGCCAAAGTTATCTCCACCCTGGATTTGTCAAAAGGGTTTTGGCAGATGGCTCTAGATGAGGATGCAATTGCCAAATCCACCTTTGCCACACCAGAGGGACTCTCTGAGTTTACAGTGCTCCCGTTTCGGCTGCAGAATTCTCCTGCATCCTTCCAGAGGCTTATTAATAACCTGCTGGGGAGGATGAGTGGGTTTGCAGTGGCATACATTGATGACATTGCAATCTTCAGCCAGGACATAGATTCTCACCTACAACACCTGGCCGAGGTATTGGGCAGCATTAAGAGAGCAGGGCTGACTGTCAAAGCTAAAAAGTGCCAACTAGCCCTGTCAGAGGTGGTTTATCTGGGACACAGAGTTGGGAGTGGAAAGATTATTCCACTGTGGGACAGGATCGAGGCTACCCAGAACTGGGAACCCCCCCCGAACTAAAAAACAGGTCAGAACATTCATGGGTTCAATAGGATTCTACCGCAGGTTTGTCTCAAACTTTGGGGCCAAGGCAGCTCCACTGCACAAACTGACCCAAAAGAGACGCCCTGACCAGGTCACCTGGACACCGGGGTGCCAGAAAGTCTTTGAGGAGCTGAAGGCCGCCCTGAGCTCCCATCTGGTCTTACGAGCGCCTGACTTTGCCAAGCCCTTCTGGGTGGCCACAGATGCCTCAGATGTGGGCTTGGGGGCCGTACTCTTACAAGAGCACGAGAGGACCAAACACCCAATTGCCTACCTGAGTAGGAAGCTTATTCCCAGGGAAAGGAACCTGTCTTCCATTCAAAATGAGTGTCTGGCCATTGTCTGGGCTACAGACAAGCTAAGGCCTTATGTCTGGGGGCAGCAGTTCACTTTACAGACAGACCATGCCCCTCTGCAGTGGCTACAGACCATGCAGAATTCAAACTCTAAGCTCCAGAGGTGGGCTTGGAAGCTGCAGGAATTCAACATGAACATTGAACATATCAAAGGTAGTCAAAATGTAATTGCAGACGCGTAGTCCAGAAAAGACTCTGACTAACAAGTATGTACGGGATTGCACCTCTGACTGTAGAGGGAATACATTTTGATAACTGGGTTAGTTGTGCATTAATCCCTTTTGCGTTTTCTGTGATAGGACAGTATTATCTGTGTTTTTTTATTATTTGTGTACTATCAGTCACTCTTCAGTTTTCAGTAATTGTTCCTACCCCTGGGGGAGCACGCCGGTACCCTCAATTTTGGGGAAAACAGCATGTCCCGGCTTGAAAATGGGGAGGGGGAGGTGTGGTAAAATGCCCTTGCCCTGACACAAACCCCCTCTGACCCCCCCTTAGTTGAAACTGCCATCCTGGCTCAGTCAACGCCCAGGCTGCAGCAAGCACATGTTCAGGACTTCCTCATTCCTGGAATTCCTAAGGATGGGGGGGGGAACTCTACACCTGAGACAGGTGACGTAGGATGAGCGAATCCTAGAAGAAGAGGGGCTTCTGGGTTAAAGCCAGCTGACCCTCCTGGACAAATGAGAACGAAGGTCAAGGATGCCTTAAAAGGACCAGCACAGGCATTTTTGGCGCTCTCTCTCTCTCTCTCTCTCTCTCTCTGGACTCACTGAACTGCTGCTAGGCTGGTGACCTCCCTGTCTGGAGGCACATGGCTTCTTCTTGCCAGAAGAAGAACTTGGACCCCATAGGAAAACCATCCCCTATGGAGAACTGATAAGAACCAGTGAGTACTTGCTAGCTACAGTTTATAGGAAGACGCTTTCTAAACGGACTACCATGTCCACAGATACTGAATCTGATTGCTCAAAGGGTTATCACCCCTAGTTCTATGCTTTTATTCCTGTTTGTTATATGTACCAGTAAAATCTAAGTTTTCTTTTTACCCTACTGGGTGGGTGTGTGTGTTATTGGCTGACCATTAAACGCCTCCTTTGGGCCGAGTGGCCAAGCCTCGCTACTAAGGCTTAGAAGGGGAAAATCTACTTATTTGGCTAGGGGCCAACAGCTTTGGGAACCAAGGGAATCCTCCTGTGGGTAGCTCTGGGGATCTGCCTCCAACACAGTGGAGGAAATCCCAGGAACAGAGTGCCAGGAAAGGGGGTTGCTTTTGGGAAGCTGTGAGGCTGTGAGGCTTATGCCTTTTGGGGGTTCACATATCTTGAAGGGTGTGAAAGCCCTCTGAAGTACCCTCAAGTGGTGGCAGCGGAACAAAAGGGTTTTTGGGGGTTTGCCATCTGTGGGAACCCCAGAACAGAGATCAGGAGAAACGCAGTGAGGTGGGTGTCTCAGCTGTATAGCACCCCCTACTGGCATTTCACCACAGTCCCCAAATCAGACTTTACCATAAAAGCATTGGAAATGGGTGGGTGGAGAGAAATAATTGGTCTTTCTACTTAATCTGTATATTTTCACTGGGATGGATTCAGAAAAGGATGACTACCAAATGGACGACCAACTGTCTTGGGTCACATGCCTTTATGTTCTCCACAACTGTAACTGGTTCAATAAAAGACATCGGCTGTAATCCCAACCCGCTCCCCCTCCACCTGCTGCGTGCATGGAAGCCACATGGCACAATCCCCCATTAATCGGGGTGCAAGTGACTCCCACATGGGATCTGTGTGCATGCCTTATAAAACACTTCACAGCCAAGCTCCCCCTACCTCTCAGTCCTAATCTCCTTACGCACTCCTGCACGCGCCCTTTACTCCTTCTCTGTCCCCTCCCTAACTCTCCCTCTTCTCCCATGCTCCCCTAACCACCTTCGTCCCTTCTCCCTCACTGCCCCCCATGCCTGGAACTCCCTCCCTACTCACATCTGCCTTGCCCCCTCCCTCCACTCCTTCAAATCCCTCCTCAAGACCCACCTCTTCCTCGCCACCTTTCCCAATGCCTGCTAGTTGCTTTCCCCGAATTACTTACGGTCTTCCCTCCTCTGCAGACTCCTGCCTAATTGTAACCAAGCCAAGCACACGCACCTGAGACTTCACAGCTGCTTGCATGTTTGTTTGTTTCTCCCTTGTCTTTCCATTGTCCCCTCGCCTTGTCGTCCCCTCCTTGTCTTTTTAGATTGTAAGCCTTGGCAGGGACCGCATCTTTATTTTTGTTCTGTAAAGCACCAGGTACAAGGCTGGTGCTATACAAATGTTTATAATAAAATAATAATAATAAAACCACCCTGTTTCCGTCTCTGACGGAACCGGGCATTTTGACCAGTTTGACTGGAAAACCAAACATATCATTTTGATCCTTTGTTCCAATTGGACTAGATGAAATATTTTGGGTCAATTTGTGTGTGCCCAAAATGGCTGTTGGGCCGATTTACGCATGTGTTAAATGGTGCTCTCCATACCCAAAATGTTGCTGACGCTGCCATTTTGGATATGGGCAGTGCCATCTTGTGCATGCGCAAATGGCCAATTTTCCCTCCCTCTGTCCCAACCAGAATTCCAAATGGAAAGGTTTCCTATTGGAATTCTGGTCCAGAAATGGAACAGATTTTTTGTCCCACCCTTATCCCCTCCGACTGTAAGCCCTTTACAGAAGGGACTGTTTTTTCCCCCTAAAGGTATGCAACAGGCACAGCCCCCAAAGCTTTTAATCCTGAAAGGGCCTCTCTAAGCAGCTTTGTAACAGACAGCAACATGGGGTGATTGGTTTGGCTGTCTAAGACCCAGCTCTTGCAAGAACCACCACCACCACTTGAGCAGGACATTATGATTTGGGTGACCAGGGCGTCAACATCCAATGATGGGTTTTTTTAGCAGGGGCCACACCACCACCTCCTTCAGGCAATCCGGCAGCCCACCTTCCCTAAGGGAGATGTTGACTAACCCAGCCAGCATTGGCCCCAATGTCTCCAGACTGGCTTTGACCAGTCAGGACGGGCATGGGTCTAGTTCAAAATAAGTGGCTCAAACAACCCCACGATTCAATCATCCCCTACATCAGAGGGCGACACACACTGAAACAGACCCCATAAAACAGGACAAGATGGGACTTTGACTGCCTCTGGTTCACTTACTGTCAAAAGCGCAGCGTCGAAACCGTAATGGATTTGAGCGATTTTATCCACAAAGAAGTCAACAAACAAGTCACAGCAAGCATTAGATGACTCTGGATCCAGGCGGAGGGAGGCTGGACTGACCAGTTCCCTGACCATCCAGAAAAGATCAGCTAGATGTGACATGGCAAATGTAATGAGGGCAGCAAAGAAAACCTTCTTTGCTGCCCGCACATCCATGGCATAGGTACATAAACAAACTCAGTCATAATCGGTCAACTTCAGTACAAGAAAAACGTCACCATCACTCTAACCGGTATGCTGATGGCTTGCAGAAGGCAACATGGCATTCCATGATAGGGAGTTATTCAAAAGAGCAGAAAGAACATTGGCAGACAGATAGAAATTCAAAAGCATATTACGCTTGTAATTATGTCAACGCCTAAAAGTGAAGGCTACAGCAGGCACGCAACATCCAAACATTAAAAAGGCACAGTCTTCGGCCTTAAAAGCATACAGTCTCAGTAAACAAGACAAACAGAGGTTGGGAAAGAGAACGAACAAAAGGTGAGAAGTATTGCTGGCAGGAACCAGGACTCAAACAGATAACCCTGAAGAGATAGCGGACTCAGCAGAGCCAGAAATGCACTATAGCTGAAACAAATAGTGACAATTGTATTAATGAGTATTTCCGAGTTTCGGAAGACTGGCTCCAGGTGTTCAGCTAGTCCTCAAACTCGAATGCTCGGTAAAATACTTGGTAAAATAAAACTGATTACCGAGTATTTTCCGAATACCGAACTACCTTATATAGGGACAGGAAAAGCCCTGTATGTTGGTCCAAGTACTGAACTGAATACCAAATACCAAGTACCTACCAGGCCGATTCCTCAGTTACTCGGTACTCAAACCAGTCAAATACTGAGATACTCAGTAGAAACCAAGTAATTTTGAATACCGAGTTTCAGCACCACAATGCACCCTGGTTCACACCTAAGCTTTCACTGGATAGGTTCTCTGTTCAGCCTGTGCCACACCCTTCTCTCCTGCTTGACCCTAGCCCAGTCATAAGGCTACCCAGTGACAACAGGAAACTGTGTCAGGATCCCAGTCCTGAGATGCGGCTAGGCCAGGACAAGAGACTGAATGGAACCAAGAGTTGGAATCTGGGGCATTGTTTGACTCAGGCATCTGGTCCATGGGGTCTGGCAAGAAGGCTAGTCCAATAACCAGGCAGGGGTCAGGGAATGGGTCCTTGCAGGGTCCAGAGGGGGTCAGGAGCAAGGTACAAGATCAGGATGCAGTAGAGTCAAGTCCCTGCTTGGTTGTTCAGGGTAAGCTATAAAGGACTCCCTGGCCAATCAGGGTGCAGGTTAACAATGGCCAATCAGAAGCCAGGCTTGCAAAGGGCCAGAGAGCTGGGTTCCACACTGCCATCACAGCAGCCTGGAGGCAGTGTGGATCTCACTGCTGTCTATAAACCCTGGGGTCCTGACAAACTTCACAGAGTAATGCTTCAACATCACCTCATTTCCCATCCCTGTGTCCTGCTCACTCTGAACGGGTTTCTGTGATTCAAGAAACCTCCCCATTCCTGCTTCGTTCCCACCGGAGCCTCCCTGATCTGACGGCCAACATAGCCTAGTTGATCAAGAGTTGGATTTGGATCAAGAAGAACAGGGTTCAAATCCCACCTCATCCACGAACTTGCTGGGTGGCCTTGGGGAAATCCATGCGGCCGCCAACGCCCAAGCCCCTCGCCTGGTGCGTGCAGCACATGTGGCAAGCACACACATACGTGTGTGCAAATCGTGAGCACCCCTGGCACGGGGCCTGCAACCACGCACACATGTGGAGGCCCCTGTGGGGACTGCCACTGCGGCCACTCTCTCTCAGCCTCAGTTACCAATCTGTAAAATGGGAATAATAAATGACATACCTAGCAAGGCTGTTGTGAGGAAGAGCTAGATAAAAATGGTAAAGAACTTTGAACACTGGAACTGCTGTGCAGACAAGTAATATTCCGCTCTGTTCCCTGCCTGACTGACTCCAACCCTGCCCTAGAATCACAGAGTTAGAAAGGACATCAGAGGTCATCTAGTCCAGCCCCCTGCTCCGTGCAGGAAATCCGCAACTACAGCATCCCCGACAGATTGGCCATCCATCCCCTGTTTGAAAACCTCCAGCGAAGGAAAGACCACCACTGCCCTAGGCTGCCTGTTCCTCTGTCGAACAGCTCTTACTGTTAGGAAGTTCTTCCTAATGTTTAGCTAAAATCTGCTTTCTTGTCATTTGAGACCTTTATTTCGAATCCTGCCCTCAGGAGCAACAGAGAACAAGTCTGCCCCATCTTCTATGGGGCAGCCCTTCGGTTATTTGAAGATGGCAATCATGCCTGCCCTTAGTCTTCTCTTCTCTAGGCTAAACATACCCAGCTCCTTCCACCTTTCCTCATAGGGCTTGGTTTCCAGACCCCTGACTATCTTTGTCGTTCTCCTCTGAACCCGTTCTAATTTGTCAATGTCCTTCTTAAAACGTGGTGCCCAGAACTGGACACAGCGCTCCACGTAAGGTCTAACCGGTGCAGAATCGAGTGAAATGATTATTTCTCGTGACCTGGACACTAGGCTTCTATTAATGCAGCCTAAAACTGCATTTGCCTTTTTAGCAGTTGCATTGCACTGCTGACTCCCGTTCAGCTGGCGATCAACTACAACCCCAAGACCCTTCTCACATGCACTGCTGCCAAGCCAGGGATCATCCATCCTATACTTGTACATTTGACTTTTCTTACTGCTTTTCTTACCCATCTCCTGCTTGGACTGGACAAAAACTAATCCTAGGACCCGACTCTGCAGTCTGCCCATGTCCTGGACAGCAGATCCTGATGCTTTCATAGAGTCGCCCACCAAGGTTATCAGGAACAGAATTCAGTTAACTTGATTTAGGGTTCAACACACTATCCTCTATCCCAGCATGTTGGGTAGCAAGCCTTTTCCCCGAGAATGTTACCCCTCACCCCCTTGGGTGAAACATCACTCCATAAGGAATACAGATTCTGGGGTGCCCAAGCAACAAGGGCCAGAGAGGAATTTGAGAGCCAGGTGAACCCTTGAAACTCAAAAGGCTCCTCAGGTAAAGCACGAGACCTGAAAAGAGCAGGAATTAGATACGGGAAGAGCCTCCTCCAGTAATCACAGGGGCACAGGAGAGAGAGGCCACTCCCCGGTTTCGAACAAAGACCATAGCTTGGAACTCCAGATTAGAAAAATAAGCACAATGGTGGGCCCGCCCGTGCACACCTGGATGGAGCCAGTCTCCCCTGTTCCCCCATAGGAAAGCCCCTTATCCCCTGCAAGATTTGTTTTCCCCACAACATCCTGACAGGATTTCCCTGTTGACTCACCCTACTTTTCTAAGGACACCTTGAGCACCCGTCCAACCCTTCATTGAATTCCATTGGCACACCCAGGCCCCTTTTTGTCCCCCTCAGAATTAGGTCATCACCGGAGCTAGGACTTTCTAGAGCCCGGGAAGACAGAAAGGTGAGGCCCCCGCCAGCCCCTTCGTTCTGCCCTAAGAGACCCCCACGGGTCCCTCCCCCAGAGCACATGGACATCATCCTATAATAATCCAAACTCTGGCCCCAAGGGGAAGAGTAGTTCCGGACCGCACCGACAGACGCCTCTCCCAGACCTTGGTCTGTGTGTTCCTCACCTCCATCTCTCAACCCCCTCCCCCCGCCATCCGAGGGTTGCCTGTCTTCCCTCTACCTACAGGCTCAGCAAGGTAACCTTTTGAACCTCCCTCTCTCTGCTCCCTGTTTCTTCCCCCAACGCAGTGTGCACCGGCCCCGACGGATACCAGACTGGGAGTGGGGTGGACTGTTCGTGGGTGTGTGGTTGGTATATCT
This sequence comes from Sphenodon punctatus, assembly GCA_003113815.1. Lineage (NCBI taxonomy): Eukaryota > Metazoa > Chordata > Lepidosauria > Sphenodontia > Sphenodontidae > Sphenodon > Sphenodon punctatus. The sequence goes on along the minus strand of QEPC01010034.1, from coordinate 5,525,736 downwards.
GTGTAAGGGAGGGTGGGTATTTTAAACTGTATAGCACCTAAGAATTGGCCCGTTGGTGTGTATTTGTGCAAGGGAGGGTAGGTGTGTGTATCTGACTGTCTCCCTTTTGTAATAAACTCCCCCCCCTCTGTATTCAAGCAGTTGTCTGTGTATCTGGGAAGTGGGTGGGATAGTCCAGCTGACCAGGAGTGCACCCCGTACCTCTGACAGATCCTCGTGGCACGCGGGGACCCCTAGTTCAACTAATTTGGCTAATTCCCCTAAATTTAAGAATTGGGCGTATATTGGGGCACCAACCCCGCAATAGTCACGCGTGGAAGGGGGTCTCCTGCTAACAATGGGTGAGGAACCTCAACCCGGGGGCCAAATGTGGCCCCCAGCTAGTTTTTATGTGGCCCTTCTCCAGTTCCTTGATCCATTTCCTATCAGCAAACACTGAAAGACTGCGCTCAGGGAAAGGGAGCAGGGGCCACTTGAACACCAGACAAGGGGGAGGGAGGGGAAATGGGCATGAGCCGAAATCGCACCAGGGGGGTCGTGTGAAGTTCTGCTTGCGTGCAGCGGTGTTGAGCCTATTTCTGCCGTGATTTCAGTGACGGGAGTGAAGTCTGGATTTTCAGCCCGGTCTCCCGTCACTGAAACCATGGCAGAAATGGGCCAATCCCATCAAAAGCCCTGTGCACCCAAGCAGAACTTCATGTGACACACCCCCCCATGTGATTTCTGCTCATGCCAGTCCCCCCACCCCCTCGTCTCGTGTGCAAGCAGCTAGAGGTGAGGCCATGCACACAAGGACAGAGGACAGGTCCATGGCATAGATCCATAATCAGGATCCTCCTCTTCCCGAGCGCACCCCTTAAGCATTCCCACCGCTCCCAACATCTATGCAAGGTTTCCCACCCCTGCTCTACCCCATGATCCCTCTAACACATTATTGTGGACGGCAGCCAGGGTCAAAGCTGCCTGTGGCAGGTTGGGCGGGGTAGCAAGTTTTTAAAATAAAATTTAAAATAAATTTAGTATCGACTGTACTAAGGAACCACCCAAGCTAAAACTCATGCTCACAATTTAGCATGCCTTCAATAGGACTCGCTCTTCTGAGATGACTTAAAACAGGCCCTAAAATTTTCTTCTAGGGTTTATGGCTGAGGGTGGGGACATTATTCACTTATTTACATAGATGCTGGGTTGCTCATCATGGAAGCTGTTTGTTCACATGAAGCAAAGCCTTACCAAGGGATAAGCTACTAACCTGTGGGTAAAGCAGTCTGTACGACCACTTCAGCCAGTAAGTGAATTACCACTCACTCATGAATCTCTCATGGCCCGTTGCAGCCAGACTCATCAAGCCAAACACTAGCCAGCTCATTTCCAAAGTACCTTCCCAATCTTCCTTCCAGCCTTGCCAACCCTAAGCCTTCCAGCCTACACCTATCCTATCCACCAGACTTCACCCTCCATCCCTGCCTGGTCCTCCCTCTGACCTTTATGAACTGACGTTCCAGCTTCAAGCCCTTGGCCTGAACTCCGACCTTGACCCCTGGATATCCCCTCGGATCTGTCAGTGCTGAGCGGGCAGCGCCTGATTCAGGCAAGACTTGGGTCTCGATCCTGCAAGCATGACACCTTTCTGTGATGTTGCAACATGTAGAACCAAACCCCAAGGGCAGGGCAGAAGAGCTAAAGATGCTTGCAGACGCTTGCCGGAGAACAAAAAGAAAAGCCACCAGATTCAAACTAAGAGTAGCAACTAAGAACAACAAAGTCTCAGGTCATAACGACAAACAAATAATGTACAATAAAGAGTAAGCCAGATTTTAGACTGTGAAAAACCCAACTCTCCTGCATGTCAGGGCTGGAGTTATGAGGCTTAAGGCTTAAAGACACAGTCTCTATCCTGGGCTGTTTAATGAAAGAGGCATCCATGTAAATCAAAGCCTGCCTCCTGCAATGTGAACTCAAGGAATGCTGAAAGCACAGAAGAACAAAAGAACAATTAGAGAAGAAAGTTATGAATGGATCTTTGCTTCTGCTCTGTCAGCCAAAAATGGAGTTATTCGGTTGTGAAATCTGCCAGCGGAACAGATGGCGCACCCTCAAAGATATAAACTCCAATGCTTGTGCACTCCAGTCTGGATGGTTATTTGGACATGCAGGGGGTTGCCAAAATACACCCAGCATGCAGTGGCAGACATGAGATTTGCCACCATCGCTGCAATATGATCTGCAGGGCCCCAGATGATAAATCACTGTATTTCCCAAAGCACTTGATACACGAAAACAAAAAAGCCATTCCCAAATCAATGGGAATTCTCATCATTTCCAGAACCTTGCTGGATGTCTGCAAGAACTTTTGTGTTCGGGATGAGTTTTGACCATTCATTGTTTTACGGTTTTCCACCAGCAAATTTCCATCACTTCCATCGTCCAAAAATGACCATAAAATCCAAAATTCAAATCCAAAAATATATTATTTTTTTAAAATGTGAAATACACAAATTTAATGACATTAACACACACACACACACACACACACACACACACACACACACACACACACACACACACACACAAACCCCACGATGTCATTTCCAAAGAGGAACCGAAACGATCCCGCATGAATATCACGGCCATTTCCACAGAAAACAGAAACTGGCATAATAAATCATTTCAGCTCCAAGCTGTAACATTTCACTGCTGCCCAAACTTTGGCCAAACTCCCATCAAATCCCCAAATCCATATTTAGACACCCAGATAAAGTGGCTTGATTTTCAGAAGCTACTGGGAATTCATTTCTCTCGTTGACTTCAAAAGCCTATCTGCAAGCATCCATGGTTTTGGACTTACTACCTGCAAGACCACAACTGTGCAAACTCCTCTGCAGTAGAAGGGAATCAACCAACAAGTGACTGGCACATGACTCTCTCATCTGGAGGGGTGTGTAACGATTTGCCAAAGACCTTTGGGATGTGATTTTTTAAAACAGACTATTGATCAGATTCTTTCCCCAGTGAATGGGGGTTGCACCGTTGACTTCAGTGGGAGCAGAATTAACCCGCCACTTAGTACTTCTTTCGAAAACCCAATTAGTATCTATACCTAGTAAACTGGACCTTGACTTTAACCATCGCATTAGAAAGGGCCACCATGTCCATATAAATGAGCTGCACCCAGTTCATTTCATCTGGCAGGACAAAATATTTGTGCTAAGGTTTCACAGAATGCACTTTTAACCTGTGGGACTCACTGCCATGGGACAATTACTAACAAAGTTAGGCACATGCACCTGCAACTTCTCAACCTCGTGAATATACCCAATGTTCCCCTCTCCTTTGTCCCCCACAGACTCCTGCCTAACCGCAACCAAGCCAAGCACGTGTACCTGAGACTTCGCATCCGCTTGAATGTTATTTATCCCTGGTCTCTCCCTATGTCCCCTCTCCTTGTCCCCCCCCTCCGTGTCTATTAGATTGTAAGCCGTAGGCAGGGACCGCGTCTATCTCATTGTTCTGTAAAGTGCCAGGTACACAGCTGGCGCTATACAAATGCTAATAATAATAATAATAACAATAACAATACAACAATTGACTGCACAGTGCTTGTGCTATATAAATAATAAAAATTGAAATAATATCACTAACACCAATAGCTTAACTCTATTCAACAAAAGGAAGTCCATGAAGGTTAAGCCTTCATGGAAGTTATTAAGCAAGTCAGCTGGGGAGGTAATTTCTAATATCTGGGAGTGAACATCACGCAAAGCAACATAAAGGCATCATGTTGACTCAGAGTGGGAAGGGTCTCAGAGGCCATATAGTCCAATCCCATGATCAGTGCTGAAAATCTGCAGCTAGGGAATGCCCGACAGATGCCTGTCTAGCCTGTTTGAAAACCTCCAGTGAAGGAGAACCCACCACTTCCCTAGGCAATCTGTCCCACTGTTGAACAGCTGTTACTATTATAAGTTCTTCCCGATGTTTAATCAAAATCTGTTTTCTTGTCATTTCAGCCCATTATTTCTAGGCTTGCCTTCAGGGGCAACAGAGAACACGTCTTTTAGATCTCTTCAGGTATTTGAAGACAGCTATCATGTCTCTCTCTTCTGGGCTAAACATACCCAGCTCGTTCAATCTTTCCTCAGAGGACCTGGTTTCCAGACCCCTGACGACCTTTGCCACCCATCCTCTGAACCCGTTCCAATTTGTCAATGGGTATTTTCAGACGTGACGAGATCACAGTGAACCCCCATCAATACCCACATGGGGTCAAAGCGCCCTGAACGGCTGGTAGGCGGCCGCCAGATGTTCGCCATGGTCAATTCCCACATGGGGTCAATTTCAACCACGCTTCCGGGGCTCCCCGCCGGACAATCCCCGAAAGCGTGGTCAAAGAGATCCCCGGTGGGAACCAACAAAAAGTCACGTCTGGCCGGTGACCACGGCCCGGAATCCAGGCCATGGTCAAATCGGGTGGGCGCCGCGGCCGCATTGGCCGCGGCGCCCGCCCATCTCCCCAGAGGGTGGGCAGCAGGGAAGCGTGGGGGGACGGGGCCGTGCGGTTGCACAGCGCGGCCCCGCCCCCTCCCTGATTCACCGCCGGAATCAGCTGGCACGTCTGTTGGCCGTGCCGGAGTGATCACGGTGGGGAATCTCAGTATTGTTTCCGTGACGGGGCAAAGTCGCCCCGTCACATGTGAAAACACCCAAGGTCTTTCTTAAAGTGCGGGGTTGTTTCACCAATCCATTGTCCCCTCCAGGAACGCAGTGGGAATTCATCCCCTGAAGGGGAAATTAACTCTATTCACCTGCACAGCAATTGAGGTTTTGACGGGTGGCAGATTTTGTCCAATTGTCAACCCTTTCTTTCGAGGCTTAACTTTTAGTACTTCCCCTACATTAAAGGTGGTGCATCCCGAGTCATAAATCTTTCACATGATCAACAATAAGGCAGGGGAAGTCCTGTTTGCCAAGCTAAGCTTCTTGTTTGAATGCGCCCCAAGAGTCAGGACTCCTGGGTCTGGAGGAATTAACTCTAACCTTTGAAGTACCCTTCTCTGTGCCTCCATTTCCTCCAGCCTAAGAGAAGAAGCCATACTGACTAACCACACAGGAGCGTTGGGAAGCTTCTCTTTATGCCTGAGTGGCACTTTGGAATATTGCTGGTGCTTTGGGCATGCAAAGCATTATTCATCTCCAGCCTACACAACGTTGACGGGAAAGGTCCGGCTAATTCTATCCAGGAGACCTTGTTACTCAGAGTTAACCTAACCAGCTGCTAAGCTGTTATGTTCGCAAGCTGAAAATATTAACATGTTCAATTCAGAGGCGGATTGATTTTCTCAGGATTAGGAAATTACTTTTAAAGAAACACAGGGGCATCAGCTCCAGTTCTTTTTAATATAAATCTGAGGAGGTAGAGGAAGGAGTCCCTATTCAGAGTCAGTTGGGATCTCTTAACCATTCCATAGCAGGATGCCTTTTAAAACTCTACTCAAGAACAGCATCAGGAGCTTAAAGACCTACTCAGCAGACACCATTTTCACACGTTTGAAATCACATACACTGGTCGAGTTATAATCTGTGGGATAATGTAGGAAGTAACTGAGGAGTCTGTTTGGAGAGGCCTTACTTTGGAAAGAGAACCTGGCAGTTTGGTAGACCAGACACAAACTTACCCATAATTCAACCCAAGAGACCATCAAATGCCTAAAAACTCACGCAATGGAGAAAAATAAGAAAACTCATGTGAAGGAACACGTCATGTGTGCAACTCATCAACAAGATTGCCCCCTCCCCATACCATCTCCACCAGATAACAGACCAAGAGCCTTCATCCATTACCTTATGAGGAAAACACGTCAGGCAACACACTTTTACTGGTTGTTTCTGATCTCCACATTCGACAAGATTCCTCAGGGATCTGCAATGCAAGGCAGAGAGATTGTTGAGAGGGACTGAATACAGGGAATGGAAAAGGACTGATTTACTGCCTTAGAACATCGAAAAGTTGCTTGACAATCTTTGACCTCTGGTCTGTGTTTGGAGACCGTGTTGCTTGGGTTGAGCTACACGAATGGGCATAAAAGGAAACCAATAATGTTACTTAACATTTACCCCATACTTTACAATCATTAATGACCCCAAAACATAAGAGGATGGAGAATACTATAGCATCCCCATCTTAAATATGGGGGGAACGAGGCACAGATCGGCTGACATCGTCAGATCTTTCAGTGCTCCCTATCGTTAGATTTACCTATGTACCCGGGAATGGGAAAATCACAGGACTTCTCCATTCCTAACATTAAAACCCCATACGAGACGCGACACTTTTCTCGAAGACCTTCATTTTTCAAGGTGCAGAGAACTTGGGTCTTTTTTTGGGCTGAAAATCGGTATTCTGAATTACTTGGTTCTTCCCGAGTGTCCCAGTATTCAACTCAGTTTTATCAAGTACTGACTAACCAAGGAATCGGCCCGGTACTCACTACAGTACTTGGTAACTCCTCGATTGAGCAAGCGGGGAAGGGGGGCACGAGAAGTGGGGAATGGGCAGGATGGGAAGCCAGAAGCACATACCCCCTTACAGGGGCTTTTCCTGCCCCTATATATAAGGAGACTCGGTACTTGGGGAAATACTCAGTAAAATACCAAGTATTTTACCGGAGTACCAAGTACTGAGTATTCGGCTGTGTTACTGAGGACCAGCCAAATACTCGGGCCTGATCCTCGGAAACTTGAAAATACTTGCAATTTCTTTACTATTCAGTTCAGCTGTTTTTCCAGCAAATTTCTACGGGCATATTAGTGGTTAGTGACACAAACCCACATTCTGAGTTGTGTGTGAAATCCTTACCATCGGCTATACTCCCTGACAATACATTGTTCTCTGACCCCAGAGAACACCGAGCAGAACTGGATTCAACAAAGCATAAAAGAAGTTCTTAGAACTCAGTAACAATAGAAAAAAAGTTTGATGATGAATTCCTCTTCTGAGCTCTGAGCCTGACCCGCCATTTGATGAGGGCAACTTTATTTTACCCCATCTTTGATAGAACAAAAAAGGTGCTTAGATACAGAGCAACACAACTGGTAAAGAGAAAGTACAGCAAAAGGTTTAAGCTCTTAGGTGAAACTCAATAGAATAGGAGTCTTCAGCTTGGAGAAGAGTCAAATGAGAGGGGACATGATATTTATTTATTTGGCACTGACTATCATCCTGGCCAAGAAAACAAGTTTAACAAATAGAAAAAAGCATACATACAAAACAACCACCAAATATTAAAGCACAGTACATAAATATAGTATCATGATAAATCCCAACCTCTAGGGTAACTGACAAATCTTCAAGCGGTAGGAGCGAACCGAGCAAGAAGGGTACATGACAGAAGTTTACAAGACTACGGAAGGTGTGGAACAGGCAAATAGGGAGTCACTATTTACCTTGTCTAAAAACAACAGAACCAGGTGTCACTCCAAGAAGTTAAATGAAGGGAAGTACTTTTTTCACCCAACACACTCTTAAGTTGTGGCACTCACTGCCGGAGGATGTTGTTCAGACCAATAGTGTAGCAGGCTTCAAAAGGGGACTGGATGAATTTATGAAAGTGTAAGGAGGCAGGGACTAGGGGGCCGCAACCGCCACCCCCCGCCAGCACAGACCCCGGCGCAAAGGCTCCCTGTACCCCCAACAGTCCCCGCTGCTGACCTTGGCCCAAAGCAACCGCCGCCGCCGCCACAGGAACCCCCGACAGCCATGCCCCCGCAAGACAAACCGCTTCCGCATCACGCTGATCTCCCAGGGGGCGGGGCCAAGACGCAGGCCGGCCCAGAGCTGACCACGCCCCCCCCGGTGCGTCGCTCAGCGCGACTCCAGCAACGCCCTAGGGGGAACCTACAAAAGACTGCTGCCAGCACAGACACAGTGCTGGTGATCGGTGCCTGACGTGCCGTGAGACTGGCCCCCTATTGTGTTGTGTGCCGTGGAGAGAGGAGCTGTCAATTGTAGTGTGGGTGACTGACTGGAGTGCAAGAAGGGTGTGTGCGTGCTTGATTGTGACCACAGGATAAGAGAGGTGAGTGCGTTGCCCAGGAGTATCAAGGGGAGCACGGGTGCCTGGGGGCTTCCCCTGCGTGAGAGTCCTGTCCTTCCCCTTTTCCCCCCTTGGGTCCTCCACACTCCCCTCCCCTCAACTGTTGCACGCCTCCATCCCCCTCCTGGACCCCCGTGTGGCTGCGAGCAGGGTCAGCAATTAAAGCTTGTGATTGCCTCCGTGCCCTGTGATGATACAGGCTGGGGACTCACCATTCTGGTAGCCCTATCCCAACCTGAGGGCTTGTTTTTCCCCCATAGCCTTGCTGACACCCGTTGCTCGAGCGAGTGGGCGTGCGTGTTCCTGGGGGCCCCGACGCCCCAGACCTCGAGGGCCTTGTTCCTCCTTCCCTTTTCCCCACAGAAAGGCAGGTTCATTAAGGGTTACTAGTTAGGTTGGTCAGGGGTACAAGACCCTTGGCTTTTGGAAGGAAATGGATTACTCTACTGCAACCTGCTGCGTATCTCCACTGAGGCAACCACAGCTGGACACTGTCGGAGAGAGAATGCTGGGCAGGATAGACCATTGGTCTGTCCCAATAAATGGCACTTCCTAGGTTCTGAAGCTCAAACGCTTCCATATATTCACCAACTGAAGGTGGTACAAAAAAGGTAGCGTCCTAGGATTATTAGGGGTGTGCAGAACTTACTACATTTCCCTTTGTTTTCACGTTCTGTATTACAAAACCATTAATTTGGGGGCTTTTGTTGAAAACCCGTTCATAAAAAAATTAATGTAAAAAACCCCATCATTATGCATGTGCAAAATGGCCACCAGACCATTCTGTGGCAGTGGCGGCATCACTGCCATTTTGGAAAAGGGCAGTCAGTCTGCACATGCACAGTAGTCACCGTCTTGGAAAAGGGCAAAACCTGATGATTTTAAGGATGCACAGTTTTTTATTTATTTATTTTTAAATGAAAACAAATGAAAGCAAATGTGGTTTGCTCCAGATTCATTTTCAGGGCTTTAGTTACTAAAACTACTGGCCCGATTCAAGGTGTTGGTCCTTACCTATAAAGTCCTACACAGCCTAGGCCCTACCTATCTGTGGGATCGCCTCACTCCCCGGGCTCTGGATCAACGGCGACTACGGAGAGGGCGTTCTCGGTGGTCGCACCTAGGCTGTGGAACTCCCTTCCGGCAGAGGCCCGGGCGGCCCCGGACCTCTCCTCCTTTCAACGACAATTAAAGACCTGGCTGTTCCACCCGGCTTTCAGTGAGGGAGATGGGTGAAGGCTTGAGGTTACAGTGACAGGGCTTTTGTACATTTTCTCTGTCGTCCTCCATATGGATTGTACTGTTTTTATGTTGTATTTATATTATATATTTATTGTATTTATATTATTATTTTTATTTTTTATGAATTGTTAGCTGCTCCAAGCTTCTTTTAGCAGGAGGAATGGGGTACAAATTGTGTAAATAAATAAATAAATAAATAAAACAAATGGGGCTCCATTAATTTACGTTACTAAAAAAAAGGAAATGAATTGCACCCCCTAAGGTTTGAAGGGATCTCTAGGGCCATGTAGTCCACGGGAGGGGTATGCACTCCCCCCCGATTCCTGGATATGGACCCAGCCCCTACCCTCCAGCACTGAACCATGGGGAAGGGAACAGAGATGAAGCCATGAACTCAAGGACAAGGGATGGAGCCACAATCTAGATCTGAGTGGGACAAGTTCCCAGTCCCCCAAGAGCCTCATACCAAAATCCTCCTATGCCTCCGATTCTCAAGACAGAGACAGGCTCTCCTGTTTTGTGATTGACTGGCAGAATGGTGCTGTGAAAAATACCTGACTGTAGGCTGAGATTCTCAGGAGCAGCTACAATTCAGTCGATAAAAATTGGGTGCCGAGAAGTAAGCCAAAGGACCATCAAAGCAGTTCCAGCCCCAGGACCCTGCCCTGCCCAAGCGCTTCATGCAGCTCTCAAGTCACCATGACCTGGTGACCTCTGTCCTTCCCCCGTCCTGAGTTTACCTTTAGGCACTCCCATTCCCCGCTACAATCCTGCCCTCAGAGCTTGTACTAATTTTCCAATTGGTCCATGGAAGGAAAAGGGTTCCTCAATCTTGCTCTATACCTTCAGTATCAGAGACAGGTTAAAAACAAATGTTACCAGGGCACGGCGGCAACCTGACCTGGGGTAGGGTGGGAAGTCAAAGTGGACCTGGTCTGGACCAGATCAGGCCACAAAACAAACGTGCCCACAGCCAGGGCCCGGACAGCGAGAAACAAGACGCCCCAGCCCATGATTGATTCTGCCAGTGCTTCACCCATTCCCCCGACATGATGAGCAGACGTGGCAACCAGTGACAGCCAGCCACGGTGGTCAGCCATGACAGTTTCCAACCCGGGCCGTGGCTGTCAGCCTGAACAGACATGATAGCCCTATTTGGCCCGGTTGGTCAGGCCCTATCCTGGGCTGTGACCTCAGATGTTTTCCGAGGTCAGAACCTAAGCTACCTGTGGCACCCACACAGCCCGGAGCAGCTGCAGCACCTGCACAGATGTACAGGTGGGGTCCAATCCAAAGCAGGCCATAGCGAGCCGCTGTCACATCTGCTTTTACCCAAAGATACTGCTCCAACCAGGTTTGATTCTCCAACCTTTTAACTACCTCTCTCCTTTTAATTTGGGACCAACACAGCAGCCACACGCTAGCCCTCAGTGGTTCGTCAACTGGTGTCTAATTAGCCTGTTCAACCAGAACAGGTTCACTGCCTGCGGAATACCACTGGGATTTTCTCAAACCAACCGAAACCATGCCTCAAAAGAAAAAAAAACATCAACATGGCAACATTCCTCATACACAGAATCATCTCTGGGGATTCTAGCAAGATAAATCAAATTCAGATAAGTTGTCCTCCACCTGTGTAACTTGAAACATATTTGATTACTGAAGCTAGAGAAATCCTGTCAATCTACTTTAATTTGCACTCCCTCACAAAGTGTTGCAGGGCCCTGTTCAAAGCTACTTGCTTTTACCTTTCTGCTTTATGGTCAGGTTCGGCTGCCTGGTCCACCTCCTGTCACGACACAAGGCTGTTGAGTTTTCCTTCAGATAGAAATTGTAAAACTTGTTCTCTGGGGCCTCCAGGGTTGGCCTTAGGGCAGGACAGGCAGAGGTAGTTGCCCTGGGCAATGCAGGGAGTGGAGGGAAAACAGGAAGTGACCACCACTGGAACTATAGCATGACACCACTGGAAAGAGACTGGAAACAGCTCTTCCCCTGACCTGGAGCCTTTGGTGGAGCCACAGCCTCTGGGTCAGGAGACAGGGCCAAGGCTCCTGCATCAGAGTGGGTTGGGGAGTCACAGGACCCCATGGAATTATCTGCTCTGGAAGACACCTTAGGAACCACCCTCAGGAGCAACGGCATTAACACCATAAGCAGCAGCAGTGTCAGTAGAGCAGAGTTGCTATGGAGATAAAGGGTCATAGCCTGAGGGTCTGGTTTATTGCTTGCATCACACAACGGAGGGCCCTTATTGGTGTCTGGGTGGAGATGCAGGTAGGCACGTCAAACAAAGAGCCAGAAAAGCTCAGGAGAACGGGCGACATAATTCAGGTGAAACAAGCAGAAGGAGCTAAGAGCTCTGGGATACAAATGAAGGGGGGGAAAGCTAGGGAACGAATACGGCCAGAAAAAAAGCAGAGGCGACAAAAAGTGGAGGGTGCCCAGAAGAGGCTAGGCCCCAATTATTTAAAAGGACCATCTCGTACCTCATGTCTCACTGTGGACTCTGAGGTCAGCGAGCAGCACCTTCTCACAAGTAGGCCTGAAGTGGCAGCATTGTTTGCTGTTCTGCCGTTTACTGCCGTGTTTTCGACAGTCTTGCTGCCGTTCTGACAGCATTTGCCATCAATATGCGGCACTAGCCGGCATTTTGCAACAGTTCCATTTATTATTTATTTATATTAAAATTTATATCCCGCCTCCTCCCGTCAACAGACGGTTCGGGGCAGCTCACAACAACTACATTTTAAGATAAAACAGTAAATACAATAAAAAGAACAGACAAAGAGGGAACTAAACCAGTTAAAAAAGATAAAACCAGTCAAACTAACCCCCCACCCCCACCCTACCCACTCCCTTCCTCGAAGGCCTGGATGAACAACCACATCTTACAGGCCCGGCAGAAGGCCAGCAGTCCCGGGGCCAGTTGAGCTTCCTCTGGGAGGGAGTTCCACAGCCGCAGTGTGGCCACCGAGAACGTCCTCTCCATTGTGGCCCCCCCAGCTAACCCGGGGGACCTCCAAGGCAGTGCCCCGGATGGACCGCAAGGATTGCCCCAGGCCCAAAGGAGTGAGGCGGTCTCTCAGGTAGGAGGGATTATGCGGCACTTCAGATAGTAGTGACAATTTCCGACAGTTCCAACAATTTCGACAGGTTTCTGACATTTCTGACCATTTTTCTGACACTTTAGCAACACATCCCGATGCTTTGCGGCAATTTTGGACACTTTATAGGACTTGCAACAGTTGCCAACAATTTCTCCGCTGCTGAGAAATTGCAACAGGCAATAGCGAAAGGTGGCAGCAAACATTAGAACAAGTATGGGGATGCTGTCTCCATGTCGTGTCGGGAAAATGGCAACGGATGGGAGGTTTCCGACAAAATTGTCAGACACTGCCTCATGCCGTTTCAGGCTCACTCACAACTACCATCTGTCCACCAAGTTTTCAAAGCAAGAGATTGCAGAGAGGCGTTCTAGGGGGCTGCCCCAAAAGATATGGAACTCAGTGGTCCTGGAGATTCATCTAAGTCAGAGTATCTTCCGGAAGCAATGCAAGACCTTTTTGTTTGGCAGACACGGAGAGGGTCGGTTAGGGTTGGGTGAAGGGGGGACGTTAGGGGGCTGGAAAGGGGTTTTTAATGGGATTTGTATACGTTTCACGTGTTTTTATATGTTGTAAGCGGCCCTGAGCCATAGGGGAAGGGCAGGATATGAATTTGAAATGAATAAATAAATGCCCCCTCCTGCAGGGGACATAGGAAGACCCTAACAATTCCCTAACATGCAGACCGCATGGTAGAGATGAGCCTTAAAATGAACCCACCCCTCTTTAGTACAAAGGGAGAAACTTTGACAAGCAAAAATCACGTGAAAAATCTTAGTTGTCGAAGCCCATTTGTAAGAGGGCTGTCTCGGGGAGAAAGGCTCCTGCCTGAAGCTCTCTCCCCTCCATATGGACCCCTTCAACTTCCATTATTCTGAAACTTTACTGGGAATTCCGTTTGCTTCTTCCCCCTCCCGTCACACCAGACTCTCGACATAAAAATAGCTCCCAACCCAGCCTGCTGGCATGCACTAGCCTCCAAGTTCCTCAATAGGATGGAGTAACAGATGGGATCAATGGGAGATGGAGAGATGGAAAGACTTGGGACAACTGTAGCTTTCGGTTCTAACAACACACGACTGAAGGGCTATTTGAGCGCAAAAATAAATTGTTTCATCAGGGGCACCATTCCTTTCCTACAGAGGAAGAAAAATCCAAGTCCTTCCTGACCCATTGGGCTGGTGTAGTTAAGGCACACCAGTTTCCGTGGCCAATGGTGCATGACGAAGTGAGGTGGCAAGCATCACATCTGCCCACCTTTGACTTCCCCAACCCAATGGATCAGGTACTCTCTTGCAGATGGGCAGACTGCAGGTACTCATCCAGTGTATACCAAGCAAGACTCGAACCCACAGCCTTCAGAGCTGTAGTCAAGTGTCTTCAGCCAGCGCACCTCATGCATGGAAAGAGGATGGGGGTGGGAGAGAGCAACCTGATTTGTTCTCAGCATGGATACTGACAGGTTGTCTGTTCGATTTACGTTTGTCCTCCCAGCATTCACTTCCCACGCGCTTCTGCTTTGCTTGTTTAGACATTTATGATCTTATTACAGTTATTTTTGATGAAGCAACGTAAGTGAAATGCTGAAATCCTGATCAGATTAAAATTGTGCGTTCACATAATTGGCAAACAAGGTGTTTTCCACACGGGGTCTCGTCTGTGGCTCTGGACACCATCATGCAGAAGTAAAATTAGAAACCCCCACCCCTCCAGCCATTGTATACCATGCTTCTGGAGAGTTGCACTCCAGTAGCTATGACAACTGTAAAAGGCAATGGTGTCCTACGCTATGCTGATTGGATCGTCCTGTGTTTTTTTAACAATTGTACATATACACCAGCTTCTCTGTTGTTGCAATTTAGCTCTTGTCTTGCCACAGCCTGACAAGTGACACTTCATTCTCAGACGCCCCTGGGCAATTTAGAATGCAAGACCTATCTAGAAAGGTTGCAAGAACAGAACATATTTAGCCCAGAGTGGGCAAGGAACCTCCAGATCATGTCCAGTCTGATGGGTTTTGTTCCGGCCTATGGAGTTGTCTAGGAGCCTGGGTGTGTGTCACCAGAGTGAGGAAACATAGGTAATTGGAGCACAGAATGCCAAGACACAAGAGAGTATGTATGTGAGAGGTTGGGAGGGATGCCTACCTGAGTTGGGAGGAGGCAGGGCGTGACAAGGAGGTAGGACCCGACACGCCCACAAGGGATATATCGGTGGGCAACTCCTGCCCTCTCCCACCTGAAAGACATTCTACCCCTTCTCCTCAATTATGTCTCAGGCACTCCAAAGTGGCTAATGCCCAAGGTAAGGGTGGACCCCCTGGTCACCATGACTAAAATGGACCTTTTGGTCCCGAGGACTAGGAAAATATTCTGCCAACCTACTCCTTCCAAGCAATGCGAGTCTCAAACCATGGGCGGTGGAGTCATTCCTGGTGGCCTTCAATCTTCAGTTTTCTGAGAACCAACTTAAAACGTACAGCAGGGGAGAAGGAGCCAGTGGCACCAAAAGAAATAAGGTGCCAGAAAAACAACTTTGATTTAGGGAAGGAGTGATGAAACCTTTCCATCACAGGGGCCACTATGGAAACTAATACAGCTCCAAGGGCTTCACAGAAGTTGGGGGCAGGTATGTTTAAAGAGTGTACTAAGGAAAAGGAGGGTCTAGAACATGGGTCTGCGCAAGGGATCCATTCCCTAGCCTTGAGTGCATGTCCTCATCTCTGCTCACTTATCCTGAGCTCAGTTTTTTTGGTGCTTCTGGGAAACAAAGCCCAGATCCAGGAACTTGAAAAGGGCCACCTACAAAATAAGCGGTGGACCACATTTGGTCACCAGACCTGAGGTTCCCCACTTCGGGTTTATTTTTCACATTTAATATACCCCTCCTGCCTCAGGCAGCTCGGGGAAGCTTATATATCCAAGAAACAATATACAAACAGTTCTAAAACATCTAAAAATTTGCTCCACACATCCCCATATCAACCTCCCAATTCGACCCCCTAGCGGAGTCACCAGGTCTTACACAGATGCCATCAGGTGAGCAGATCTGGGCAGAGGCAGACCGCCGACGGGAGTTCTCCAGCAACGGAGCAGCCACCGAGACTGCCCTCCTCGCAATGACCACGGGACGAAAACACAGAACCTCCAGGAGGGTGCCCCCAGATGGCTGCAGGGGAGAATGAGGCAATCCCTCAGATAGGTAGGACCCAGACCATTTAGGCAAGACGGCGAGTGGCTAGGTTAGTTGCTCCCTTCTCTGCAAGAGGCTGAGCTGAAGAAGCCAAGCCGTGTATGTATGTAATACACACACAAGGCCACTGCGGTCCTCTGGGAGTACCCTTCTTGAGGTTCCCCATGGGGGCCACTATGGAGAGGGCTTTCTCAGTGGTCACATCTAGGCTGTGGAACTCCCTCCTCATGGAGGCCCAGTTGGCCCCGGATCTCTCCTCCTTCCATCATGTGTGTAAAACCTGGCTGTTCCACTGGGTTTTCGGTAAGGGAGATGGTGTGTAGGGTGGGATGTGGGGCTGGGAGGGGAGGGATTGGTTCTGTGCCTTCTCTTTTTATTGTATTGTTGGGGGGGGGGGGTTGTGTAACCCACCCTGGGATACTTGAAGCAGGAGGGGCAGGGTAGCAAATGATTTTATAAAATAAAAATAAGTAAAATCTATGTATATCCACAAAACTATGAAAGCATAAGCAGGCCTTCTTGACCATTCGACCCCATCAAAGCGCTGGCTATGATGGGATAATAGCAGAGCAGGATGCTTGCCACTGTCCTTTCTGCTCTGAGTTCTGTTTTCATCTCCGAGCCACTCCTAAACGCTAATGCAATGAAGAGACACGTGTACTTACAGTCGGGGGTCTAATGCAAAAAAGAGCAGCCACGCTCTCTCGGTGATAGGAAAACATGGTGCGTTCCCATTAGTGACTTAATTGCAACTTGTCTGCAGCAGCTCTCACCTCTTCTGCCATTTGCAAATTTAAAATACATCCTGGCTGTGCTGACCCCTCTTAGCCTCTCCATTTGCATGCAAATATAATTTAACATAATTAAGGAGGACAACACGTCGGGACCTTTCGAGACCGCATTTGATGCGTTGGGCAGGTTGAAGAGGCTCTAATGGAATGCTTGGAGCTGTCCACGGCACATCATGACGCCTGCGTTTTCCTTCAGGATGAACGTGAAACAGAGAGAGAGCGGGATGCAAGGAGAAAACGAGGGGGGGGGGATGTTAAAGTTACTTAAAAAAACCAAAACCAAACACACACCTCTTCCAGGCCCCATCTTTACAACACATCCACACAGTAAGGGCATGCAGAGAGGCATGCTCCCTTGGAGGTTTGCCAAAGCCCTAGCCCGAGAGCATCTCCTGGAAGGCAATATAAAGAGCCTGGGGTGCCCACACAGACAGAGTGCATAATATATTATGTCCGGCCCTTTAAGGCAGCTAGCACCAACAGTAGGCAAAGGCGCTAACTGAGGCACAGGCGTTGAGGCAAGAGGGGATCACGCCTAATTGTCTCACACCTGGGTTTGGGCATGGCTGAGCCAGCCCAGGGTTTGCGGTCTGAGGGGATCTATTAATGGGAGTATAGCAGGGCTAAGATCCCTAGGGATCCAGACATGGGCTGTGCATGAGCTCTGACTCCAGGAAAGCCCTCTGAAGAGAGTTAGCCGGCTACAGAAGGGACTGAGCATGGCCAGCTGCAGCGCGAGCACACCAGGCTGCAGAGGGATATGGGCTGTAAGACTGCTTGAGAAGCAGGATACGGTGGGGAGCCTTCATGGGCAAAACAGGGGTTGCCTGGACTCTGGAAGTGGGAACACCAGAGAGGCGGGACATTGCCTGTGGATGTGTAAAGGGACTTGTGGATGGAGACTGTGTGAGCAAGAAACTTAAGAGAGAATTTCCCGACTGAAAGCGACTTGGAGGACTGGATCCTGCCTCTACTTACCCTGGCTATCCCTGGCCCACACACACTCACTGGAGTGGAGTGCCCCAGCATGGGACCCATCTTCTGCACAAGGGCCCATTCCCACCTACCTGCACCCCTAGGCCAAGTCACATGTCAAACAGGGATGACAACAACTTACCTCACCAAGTTGTTGTTGGAAGAGCAAAGATAGCAAAGCACTTTGAACACACAAAGCGTGGATAGTCTATAGAAAGGATAGCCTTGTGGTGCAAATCCCAGTTTAGCCATGTGGGGCCCAGACCGTTTATTTAAGGCTTTCAAGGACAAAACAAGCACCTTGAATTGTGAGATAGGTCGCCTGTCCTTTCATGCCCCACCGCGGCCTGTACGATCAGCCAGGAGCGCCTCCTTGTGGGTACCGTCTTAGCGTTGTTCGTAGAATGCTGTCTCCTAGGGAGGCGCTCTTAGTTGCTGCCCAGGTGCTGTGGAACTTCCTTCCTAGACTGGCCAAATATGCAAGTTTTAGATGACATGAGAAATACAGGTTGCAGGGCTGCACAGGCCCGAGCGAAGCCCTGCAACCTGTATTTCTTATGGGTCCTCTAAGCTTTGCATATCTGGCCATTCTAGCCCTTCCCCCGGAGGTTCATTTGAGCTTGCGCACAACTACGATCGTTATAGAAACGATAAGTAGTTGTGGTAGCAGCCTGAGTATGAGCATCTTCCGGAGGCGGTGTAAGACCTTTCTCTTTGTAAAGGCATTTGGCAGGCAGGGATAGGTGATGGGGGAGGTTTTGGAGGGAGGGTTGGGGCAGAGTTATGGGGGGGGAAGTTGGATGTAGGAAATGGGGAGGTGGGATTTGTTGGGATTTGTGAGGGATTGTGGGAACGTTGAGAGATCTTGGGGGTTGTTTCTGTATTTTACTGTTTTTATGGGTTGTTTTTATTTAATTAAAAGTGCTTGCTATCCCGCCCCGTCGCGCCAAAGGAGGGACACAATAAATGACACAAACACACAATAATTAATCAAAATAAGCAAAAAACTAAAACAGCAGTCCAAGAATAATCCCCATCATTCCCGACTCAACCCACAAACCCGTTACCCTGCTCCCTCACCAAACGCCTGCCAAAACAGCCAGGTTTCACATTGTCTCTGAAAGGAGAGAAGATCTGGGGACAAGCGGACATCCGCTGGGAGGGAGTTCCACGGCCGCGGAGCAGCCACCGAGAGTGCCCTCCCCACCATCGCCATGCGACGAACAAGGGGGACTTCGAGGAGGGTGCCCCCGGCCGACCGCAGGGGCCGGTCAAGAACCTGGGGAATGAAGCGGTCCCACAGGTAGGCAGGGCCCAGACCATGAAGGGTTTTACAGGTGAGAACCAACACCCTGAATCAGGCCCAGAAGACTATAAGCAGCCAATGCAGCGAGCAAAGAACTGGGGTTATATGCTCACAGCGACCTGTCCCCAGTGACCCGTCCCCATCAAGAGGTGGGCCGCCACATTCTGCACCGGTTGCAGCTTATGCCTAAGTCCTTTTTTTAGAGAAGGGTGGGATAAAAATTTCAATAAACAAAAAGACTCACTGTAGCAGGGAAAGCGGCCTCTCCAACTGGAAGAGCCTCAGGAGAGCCTCGGGGAATTTAGATCATGAAATCCTGCTATAGAGAAGTCACTCAGTCTTAGTTTTGGTTTGGCCCTGATTCTGGGGCACGTCTCTAACTCAATGGGCATCTAGTGCCTTTAAATCTGGCCTCCACCTGCCCTTCACCCAACCACCTGTTCCACCATGGAATGTCTCCCACTCTATGGGTGTCCAACATCTGGATACAAAGCCCCGAGGAGAATCTTTCCCTGGGCTTAATTATGGGCAGTCCCCACCTGCACATTCTTCAAGCTGACTGCTTGGGTGCAAAGGCTCCGTCCTCGTGGCTTGTCAGCTTGGAGACAACCTCTGAAGTCCCAGCAGTGTTATCCACCCCCCCACCAGTCTCAGTTTGCTGCCTCTATGGGGAGCTCAGCCCAGAGCTCATGAGTTCTCTCTTGCTGCTTACATACCCATGCTCCCTTACGGCTTTCAATCCTGTTAGATTCTTGGTGTTCTCCTCTAGCTTTGTGGTGCGGTCCTTCTCTATTATCAACTCCTGCCTTTTTTGTGCCAGCATTAACATGCACCCTGCTACACTCACGGTCTCATTTTCCAATCTGAAAAATGGTAATGTATGTATCCCTGTCTCTCCCTACGTTCCCCTTCCTTGTCCATCCTAAATTTTAAGTCCCATGGGGCCGGTCTCCAATTACAACTGTTCAAGACCAGGCAGGTGCCATAGAATAATAATAAATAAATAATAATAATAATAGTCCAGACCTGCAAGGTTTCCTTTTGTACTGTACAGAAACCCAACTATTTTGTACCCAAAACCAAACTATCCAATGGCTTCATTAAGATTCCACTAGCGTAACCAGACAATAGCACATTCATTCTGTCTTTTTCCAATAGGATCAAAGTTGTTTTACTTTAATAGCAGTGATTAAGAAACTAAAAATAGGGTTATCTTCTCCCATTCTCTACAAAACTGGAGAAAAGCAAGGGTAAGTCCCATCCAAACACTAAAGGCAAAACAATTCAGCATCCTAACCGAAAAGCAGGGAGAAAGCCTCCTCAGAACTCTCCCCCCCCCCCCAAAAAAAGTCTGCATGATAGAAAAACAAACCTCTGGCAGCTTGCTGCTGGAATTACGTGAATCAGCTTGTTGTTATAGCAACTTGGTCTCTGCATCAAGCCTTCAAAACCCAACACAGTTCATATAATATAAAAGCATTAGGTAAAAATCACATATAATAAGATAAAAATGGATGGGCTCAACCTCGCACAGACACCCACACTTCTCTCTCTCTCCCCCCCCCCTCTCCCCCCCACACACACACACACACACACACACACACACACACACACACAGGAGCTGGGGGAGAGACTTAGGAAGGGGAACAGAAGGAGAGACAAGGGGTCTAACATTCATGAAGATGCGAGGTCTCAAGTGCACATACTCAAGTGCACGTACTCAAGTGCACGACCTCAACGTTGTTCACCAGCTGCCATATGAGAGAATTCGGGACGGTTCAAAGCAGCCCTTCCATTTTCACTAAATGTTTTCACAAAAACTGACCGGCAGGCAAACTTCCAATCGGAAATTCCAATCAATCGAAATGACACTTTTTGGTTTGCATACGGGCAAAACGGCACCCAGCCAGTTTGCACATATGCAAACGGTAGCGCCATATCGGGAATGCCATTTTCTGTAGGGCCGTCACCGTTTAGCGCACGTGCAAATGAACAAGCGAAATTCTGATGGTTCCAATGAACTAAAACCAGAACAACTGTTCTTTCCAATTTTCGTTAGAAATTTCCAACAAACCAACTGGATCCCTCAAAAACGAAATCAGGACGGAAACAGATTTTCACCCCTAGACAGAATTTATCTGCTGTTCATAATCATGCTATGGGACTAGCTTGGTCACAGGCCCTTTAAGTGTGTAGGCTCCGCTGCCTAGCTGTTTCTCAGGACAGATCACCTGAATAGCTGGTCAGCTGACCTGACAGAGAACTGTAAATACAGCTGGGATCTAGTAACAGTGACAATGCAAAGAATCAGAAGTAGGTAGAGGGGACTACAAGGGTCATCGAATTCAGCACCCTAGTTGGTGCAGATGAGAGCTGAAACTTGGTCTTCAGAAAACTTTGGAATCCACCAGGGATTTCAGTCCTCGGTTCCAAATTTCCGAAGTTTCGAGAGTACCAAGGATGGTCCCCAGAAAACTTTGAAAACTTCTGAAGCCTCAATCGAGTGCTGGCACCATTGCGCGCGTGACCGGAGTGATCCAGATGGTTGACCCTCCCCTAGCTTCTCTGCGCTAGGAAACAAAACTTAGTGCCATATTTGGTACAAAGGGGGGTTACGGGAGGGAACAGTTGAGTGATGGACGCGCTAGATGGCAAGTTTTGATTGGCTGGCAGGGGCAAAATAAGAGTGGCTGTACAGTCATTTCCCATTCTCTACTGAATTTGGCCGTGTGCACTACTCTGTGGATCGGGAAGTAATTGGCTTGTGAGGGTGGGGAGGGGTGCCTGGGCTGGCTTGGAATGCTGGGGGATGGAGGTGGCTTCCATACATGCCATGATTTAAAAAAAATAAAAAAATAAGTGGGTGCCACACTGCTGCTGCCTGGCACCACGGAGGCCAGAGAGATCTCTGCCTTGCTCCACTTCCCCTGGCCTGGGCTGTCCATATACTAGGGGCAATGCCAAGGGTTGTCCCCAGTGCCAAATATACTTAAACTCTGGGTGCTGCTCCTGCTCGCACTGTCTGTTGGCAGCACCCTAGAGGCCAGAGAGGGACCGCTTTTGCTGTGGTTTTTGTAGGCACGGTGACTGTACTTTGTGGGTTCAACTTTGCCAAGATGTGACCGACCACTGGGCCACAGGGGAGATACACTTCCTTTCTGGTTAAAATAATATGGGGTGTGTGGGAGGGAGCTTGCCTCGCATAGGTGGGCACTGGGCAGGCACAACGGAGGCTCTCTCGTTGCGGTGGGGGGGGGATGAATGTCCGGTTTCTTTCTTGTGGGTGGTGGTGTTATGTCTGCTGGGCTCGCTTTTTTATTATTATTATTTCTGCCCACCATTGCACTTTTGTGGATTTGTCTGCTTGAGCAATTGTCCCACTTTTGCTAGCCTGTTTTCTGGGCACTGCTTAGTTGGCATTATTATTTTAAAGTGATGGTGGGTCATGATGTGGGTACTGCTGGCTTTTTTTTTTGGCTTTCTGCACGCAATTGCACTGTTTGGGTTTGACTTCTTGAGTGACTGTCTCACTCTTGCTCGCTTGCTTTTCCAGGCAATTCTTGGCATAACAGTTTTAGAGTCGGTGTACTTTAAAATCATTAAAAAGGAAAGAGTTCTGAAGTTCCAGGGATTTCTGAGGTTCCGAGTTCCGAATTCCGGGTCCTCGGGCAAAGTTCCGAAGTTCGGTCGAGTACCTGGACCAAGTACTCGGAACTTCGGAACTCGAGCCAAGTCCTTGGATGGCCTATTTGGTGCAGCCCCAGTGCAGATCACCCATACCTAGATCGTATGCTCATCCAGCCTCTTCTTTAAAACCTCCAATGATGGAGAATCCACAGCTGGTTGTTGGGGAGGGTGTAGGCTCCTGTGTGGACTTCAGAAAGTCTATTTGTGAGTTGGATTACATGTGCTCTCTTTCAAAGACTATTAAATACACACATACAATCAGAACTGAAAGAGACCCTGCGGGTCCTCAAAGCCAGCCCCCTACATGTTGCAGATTCTACCATACCAATCATCTGAGACATACACTCATCCAGCCTCTTCCCAAAAACTTCTTATGATACAGAGCTGTCTATGCAGCTTGTTTAATTTCCTGGCTGTCCTTCCAGTCATGAAGTTTTCCATGTGGTTTAATCTAAATTTCCCTTGATGCAACTTATACGCCTTGCCTCTTGCCCTGCCCTTCATAGCAAGGAACAATTGTTCTCCAACTTCTCTATGGTGACCTTTCCATTATGTAAAGGGTCTTCCCATGGGTCTTTTTTTTTCCATGCAAAACAAACCCAGCTCCTTCAGCCTCTCCTCACGATTGGTGTTTCAAACCATTCATCATCTCTATTGTCTGCTGTATCTTCTCTCTCCTATGAAGAGTCCTGTTTGCATCAAAAGCTTGCATACCCTAACAGAAGTTGGTCCAATAAAAGCAATCATCTGAACTACCTTGTCTTTTCCTACTTAGCCATCCTGCATCCAAGCAGGGAGGTGGTTTTATATGACCCTCAAGGTCACTTTGAACCCTCCTGTAGCAGCACTGCATCTGATGAATACTTCAGTTTGTCCAAGATGCAACTCAAAGTCTTTTGTCATTTGTCATTCCTCATTGCACTTCAGTCTTATTCTAACACTATACTTGAGAGCCATGCCTCTCTCACCATGTTATAAGTAGTGCTGAAATTCAGTATTCAAAATTATTCGGTTTTTACCAAGTATCTCAGCATTCGACTCGGTTTTACTGCGTACCGGGCAACCAAAGAATTTGCTATTCGGTCCAGTACTCAGAACAACATACGAGGCTTTTCCTGCCCCTATATAGGGTGATTTGGTACTCGGTATTCAGAAAATACTTGGTATTCGGTTTCATTTTACCGAGTACTGAATAGCGAGTATTCAGAGTCAGTCCTCGGAAACTCGGAAATACTCATGAATAAAATTTTTACTATTCGTCTAAGCTCTAGTAATAAGCAAATCTGTGTTACAATACACATGTTTCACACATGTACATCTATGTTTGATGTAGCACACTGGGAGAAAAGGTCTCGCATTGTTTTGTGCGAAGGCAACACACCTTATAATGAGGTTGTGTTGCATTTCCAACTGGCACTCCCATGTTATTCTTTTTAGGATGTCCCCTGATCATGTGCTTCTCCTGCAAGGCAACTGGGGGGGGGGGGGTCATCTTGGGGCTTGAATACCAGTGTGTGTGTGTCTGTCTGTTTGACTTTGATAATCTCCAGCCATAAATTCAGCACCCAGAGCTGGGCCCAGTCAGCCTCAGGGTGAGAAGTAACCAGAATGTTGACCAAAGTAAAGGCTTGCTTCTGTAAGGACTTCTGTCATCATCCTATAGCCCTTAGTTTCCTTTCACGATGCGTGTCCAGACTGATCTAATCCTCCAGCCAAACGCTGGTGGAATAAAATTGGCATAAAACCTAAAATGCCTGGGAGGTAAGAAACCTCAGAAGAAATTGCTGTTGGAGACCAAGTACCTCCCAGCAGCTGGGAAATACAGATAACCCTTCATATGCCAAATCTGTATTGTGCTCCTGTTTTAACTGATGCTTCCAGCTCCTGAAATCACAAATCTCAGTTCTGAACACAGACAGACAAAGAATCTACACTTTATGCTTCTCTGTTTTTGTGGAATTTCTCTGTTTTTGGAACGTTGATGGGAATTCCGCCTCAGAGTTAAGCCGCAGCGGAATTCCAATCGAAGGTCTGACAGAATGACTAAGCCTCCCACCATGCGTGCCCAAAATGGTGCACGTGTGTGTATAGCATTGTTACACACACGTGCAAGAATGAGAGGCAGTCAAGAGTTTTGTTTCTTCTGAACATAGTATTGGCAGCTTCAAATGTTACCAAAAAATGTGACAGGCCCACAAATGGATATATATACAGACACATGCACTTATATTAATTATAATTACATTAGATTAGATTACATTAGATATTAAATATATATATATACACACACACACACACATCTATCATATATACATATGTATCAATATCAATTTGTGGACCTGTCAGTTTTTGTAAATCTTGAAACTGCCAATACTATGTTCAGAAGAAACAAAACTCTTGTAACTTCTGCATCTTTACAGACCGCCATCTCTTCCCATCACAATATCAAAGGCTCTCTTGACATCTAAAGTGTGTTACTGGTTTTGCAGGTACATTGCTACAGTTTCAGATCTCCAGAAGAATCATCCTCTGAGCAACAGAAGATTGGAAGATAAGGAAGGAGCAGCAGGGGATGAAATGTTATCTTAATGGAGAGAACCCCAAACATTCACTATTGAGAAAGGTTATAGCGGCTATTAACAAGTGTAGCCATTCCAAACAATATAATAAGCACAAGAATTCTTAAATACAATATAGATACCGCTAACCAGAGATGGCTTTTTATAGAATACCTACCGCATCAAACCAAATTACTCATGAAAGCCGATCAAAGAAAGATTCCTCACGTAGGTTTCCCTTAACTGTCAGCACACAAGTTACGCCCTACCTGCAGCTACCGATTCCGGGAACAATGGCATTTAGAAGCCCTTGTATACAAAGGGATTTGATATGTGAAAGCAATATTGTCTCTTGTACTAGGCCAGCATGGAGGAAACACGCTGTTTGAAGACACTGATTTATAGCACAGGGATTGAAAAGTTCACTCTCTGGTGGCGACGGAAAAGCCTGCTGTAGTAAGTTGGAATTTCTAAAGCGACGCATTCCTGCAAAACTCAGCCTTTCATTTAAACAGGATGAAACATGGCTTCAGAAGTTTTGTGAACTTTCTCACCCTCCCAGTGACCGAAATAAGTGTGTTTCAAATGAGAACTGAAAGGTATCTGAAGGATGGTCTTCCTGAGTCTGCAGACAGAGCAACATGGCTCCTCTGCTGTTGCTCAGAGTTTCCCTGAGTTGAAGCAGAGCAAACACAGCTATCCAACATCCTGTCTGAAGCCATAAAACTGACAAGTCAGTTTCACTCGGCTGTTACAGAGAAAGAGGTGAGAAGTTACCAGAGAAGGGCACTGTATCAGGATCCAGTCTCGAACCAACAAGCTTGGGATTCCAGATCAGTGGGGAGCTCAGCAGCAACATGGCCACTTCTTGGTTTTGGCCTTTGAGCTGCCAGATTTGCCTCCCCGAGATCGTTAAGCTGCTCCCCCTCACCCTTTGGCTCCTGATAGGCTGCTTCAGGGCATCTAAGAAACAGGAAGACGAGTACAGCAATTCCTCACTTCCTCATCTCCAGCTTCCCTCTCCTTGCTTCCAGTCTTGTTCAAACTCCCTGCTCCTGAATCCCCAGCTGTTCCATGGATCCCCAGCCTTACTTGTACACCAGTCCCTCTCCTCGCCTTCCAATCTTCCATTCTGAGCCTGCGGACCTATTTCTCTGACTCACCCAAATGTAGTTTTTTATCTCGGTCCCAGCTCCCCGACGTCTGACTACATCACAGATGCCCCTCCCCACGCCCCTTACCTGCTGAAAGGGGTCAATCCAGACAGATTGCGTGGTTGCCGTGTCGGACCAACTGCTGTTGGTGAAAATGAGCAAGCTTTTGGGCCACACAGGGCCCTTCCTCAGGCATGTGGCATAGCCAATCAGAAATATATAAACTGAGAAAATTCAGGGCAGGTATACAAGGAGGCAGGAATGGGTGGGAGTGGATAAGACAAGGAAACTGGTGGATGGGTGGTTTTTAGACAGGGAGAATGAAGAAGTAGGACGAAAGTCAACGAAGAAGTAGGACAAAGGCTGGGGACAGAAAGCTTCAAAGAAATCCGGAGAAAGCTGAAAAAGAGTAGAGTAATAGACCTGAACATAC
Source organism: Sphenodon punctatus (assembly GCA_003113815.1). NCBI lineage: Eukaryota > Metazoa > Chordata > Lepidosauria > Sphenodontia > Sphenodontidae > Sphenodon > Sphenodon punctatus. The sequence goes on along the minus strand of QEPC01010034.1, from coordinate 5,499,201 downwards.
ACCACAACAGCCAGGGTAAGATTTGGGGTGATGGATTATTATTATTTTAGATTTATACCTCACCCTAACCCCAAAATGGCGCAGGGCAGCTTACAGTAAGGAGAGAATACCACCTATAAAACCAATACAGGAAAAATCTCCCCAGCTCAAGCCCCCTCCCACCCATGCCCAACTATCTCACTTCCTCCCACTCCCCCGTCTCTTACACAGAAGAGTCCCCACCTCGCATTCCCAAACCCAGGCTCGCTTCTCTCCCAGAGGGACTGCGGCTAACCCGCAAACCTTCCCTTGGGCTGGTTCAAATTCGGATCTTGTGGACTTTTCTGTGAAACTGGAATGGCTGATTAAAATTCCAGCTGGAATTCTGATCAACATAATATTTTGGTCGGAATTCCGACCAGACCATTTTACACATGCACCAACAGCCGCTGCACTTCTGCGCATGACCAACTGGTGGCAGACATACTCACAGGCACAGAAGCATAGAGGCCATTTTTCACACACACAAAAGGGTGGGGGGTTGTTTTGTTTGGTCCTAGTTCCAATTGGACCCAACAAAATGTCTGGTTCTGATGGAATCGGAACCAGGTGAAATGTTCATGTCCATCCTTAACCTTTCCACCCTAATCTCAACCATTTCCCCCTCTGGGAAGGGTGCGTCACCCACACAATCCCATCTCGCCCTCCTCCCCTTTCTCCCCAAATACCCCGCACAAAAAACATTAAAAATACAAGCTAAAAAGGAAAAGGGAAAAAAAAAAAAACTAAACCTAGCCACATCCGGTCCTCCAGTCATAAGCGGATCCCAAACAATCAGCAGCCTTTGGCAGCCACCTGCAAGAGGAGGAGGCTACATATATCGAAGCTAGGGTAAATGGGGGGAGCCCAAGGTATTCCAAGTCCAACCCTAAAAGCATGCCTTCTCCCTTCTACCACAGAGGAAGGGAACTTTCCAAATGCATACAGAACACAACCATTCTTCAACTGCAGGAATCCCAGATTGGAAGGGGAAAAGAGGGGGTGGAGAGGGAGAGAACGTTGCGGACATTAGGAAAGGCAACAACAACATAGTCAATGCTAGTCTGGGTCAGACCAATGGTCCGTCGAGTCCAGCAGCCTGTGTCTGACAGTGGCCAAGTGTGGTTGTTTCAGAGAAGTGCCCCAAAAGTCATTACAGTGTGATCCATTTCCTGCTAATCACACCCAGTGACAAACAGTCAAAAGTTCCAAAAAGCCAGGGGACTGATATGGCTTGCTTCTTTATACTCCTCACTCCTGCAATCTAGAAACAGAAGATTCCGTACTGTATATAAATACTTAATACTGAATGGGAACTTCATAGTAATACAAAAATCCATACTAAATGGTTGCACTACCACGGAATGGTAACTTCTGATCACCAGGCACTTTGGTCGGAATGGAAGGTGTAGTTCAGAAAGTATTCTGTAGCCCATTCCCATGGTCCAGAGAAACCAAGTGTACCACCTATCTCTGCTGGTCGAGTCCTGTAGTCTCGACGCAGTCTGGAGCCCTGCCCACAGATGGGAAACCCTGGTAGTTTTTTTGATCCTCAACAATTTCTGGTACTCTCTTCTTTTTTGAACAAATATCTCCCAGTCCTCTCTCAAATGATACCTACTCCAGTTTTTCTTACATTTAACCAGTTGACTCTTTGCTTGCCTGCAGTCACCATCATACCAATTACTATTATGCTTTTTCCCCAGTAGACCGGGGGGGCGGGGGGGGCTTGCTTAGTGATATGAGGTGTTATTAATTCAATTATAGAGCCAAACAGACTGAGAACATCGGGGGGATTGGAAGCCCTGAAGATTGCATCTCTAAGAGTGAGCAGAGGGAAACTTGAGTATCCCATTTAATAGGGAGTCTCAGGTGCAATGATGCCTGGTTCCAGGGCTGAGGCTGGTGGAAAATAGAGGTAAATTTCAGGCTAATACAGAGAGGAAGATGGATCACTCTCAGGTCTCTATAGTATTTTGAGATCAGTTACAGAATCGAAATTTTCTGGGGGTGTCAAACAATAGTCCATAACACTATTTCATAGGATGGATTCATAGGTGTATTCCCCAAAGGTATCAGAGGGAGTTCTCCCATTGATAACCATTAGACTTGTACTCATCAACAGTTGCACTAATCGCTCCCCACTCTGGTTTGTAGTTGGATCTTTGGAAGACCACAAAGGAATTTTTAGAGATGCCTGAAGGTGGTCATCCATAATATCCAAGTCTTGGATGCCTATTCTAGCATTAAAATCTCCTGTTACAATTAAGTTAGTTATTGCTGGCATATACCCGAGAGAGTTTCTCAATTCACCCATCTAACCTGTCCCAGATATCAGTTGAATAGTAGTTTGAGGTATATGGGGGAGGATATAGATGTTGAGTATTAAATAAGTCCCTACAGCTGATCCTGTAACTTCTACCGCTAAACAGTTGGAAAGACTAAGTGGTACAGGCTTTAGTTCCACTTCTAGTTAAGTCGAAATGAGTATCGCAACGCTCCCAGAAAGACGACCTTTTTTTCTGGAGACTTGTCTGTAGTTGGTATCGTGGTGGTAGAATATCTGACCCTTCCTGTATTGCTGATGATCACTGGGTGACTTTCTACTCAGAACGTTTCTCTGATCCCTTTAATGTGAATTGTATTTCCTTTGATTATGTTGTTGGACATGACCCAGTTGACAATTCTTTGCTTCAGCCTCTCCCTCCCATTGAAGTCAGGGAGGTTTATGAAAGTATTGGCAGATTAAAGTCTGGTAAAGCTGCGGATGCAGATGGTATCCCTTATGAATTATTTAAAGAACATGATAACTGGTGGGCCCGGTCTTAGCAACTTATTTTACAGCCATTAACCAGACTAAAAGTATACCTTGGTCTTGGTCTCTTGCAGTTATTGTACTTGTATTTAAAAGAGGCAGCCCAAGAGATCCGGCCTGTTATAGGCCCATTAGCCTATTGCCAATCATTAGTAAAATATATACCCGTGGATTACCGTGTGCCTTAGAACACTGGCCCTTTTGGCAGAGGAGCAGTCGGGCTTCCGTCAGGGCAGATCGATATTCGACAACTGCTTTGTTCTTACTCATATTATAGATAAATATGTTGCATGTCAGGAAAGGAAAAGTGTACCTCATTTTTATAGATCTTTCGAAAGCTTTCGATTCTGTTCCCAGAAGTATTCGGTGGAACAAGCTGACAAAAATGGGCATTAATCCATGCTTGTTGGAGGTAATAGTCAAACTCCATGAAAACACAAGAGCAGTAGTCAAAACTGGCCCTAGCGGAAGTATAACTGAATCCTTTTCCTTGCAATTAGGAGTCAGGCAGGGGTGTTTATTGGCCTCGATTTTGCTTAATCTGTTTATTAATGATTTGGTGCAACTGGTTAATGCTGCGAATCATACACCTCTCGTCGTTGAAGGCAGGTCGTTATCTATTCTCCTATATGCAGACGACATTGTCTTAATGTCCCAAACTAAAACAGGTCTTCAAAAAAGTTTAGATGCCCTGCATCGCTTCTGTGCTGAAAATCTACTCGCAGTCAGTCTTACCAAATCCAATGTAATGTGCTACGGAAAATCTCACCCAAATTTCTGCTGGAAGTTAGGGGCTCAAACATCTCGCTACACCTATCTTGGTATGGTATTTGCAGCCTTTGGCGATCCGACTGGACAAATTAGAGATTAAGTATCGGGTTCAGTGTTGTGCTGTGGAGGAAGAACTGGCTGCAGTAAGAGCCAATGGGATAGCTCCTTTATATCCTTTAATTAAGCAGCATGTCTCCCTGGAAAACTACTAAACTCAGATCTTGGAGCCAAGACTTAGGAGGCAGATCACCTTACTACGTTTTAATCTATTGAATACAGCTGTAGTTAAAGGCAGAAGAGAGGGCTTGGCGCACCATCTTAGAACTTGTACCCATGATGATTGTACAGTGGAGTCCCTATTGCATGTCATATTTGACTGTCGTTATTATAAGGATCTTAGAGCAGTATGGATCGACCCTTTATTTGTTAACTCCCCTCTTTCAGTTGGAAGAGAAAATGATTGTTTTGACAGAAACCTCTGATCTACAATTAACTAAAGCAGCTGCCTTTTTTTTTTGTTACTTGTGGAAAGGAGAAGCGCTAGCTAAAGGTCTGATTGGGGTATATATCCCTAGACCAATGTAAGCAGATATTTGATTGGACGATACTGTACATGGGGCTAAGTACTACTTTTCGACTCTCTGGGTTAATTAAAGAGTCTAATCTGTGGCTGCAGTTATGTTTTAATTTAAATGGGCGGTTTGACCCATTAAATACGATTTTTTATTCTTATTTGAGTAGTTATATGTTAACCATACTGACATATAATTTCTTTTTTTTTTTTTGAGTTGTTATATGTTCTCTTATCTGAATTGTTATATGTCCTGAGATTGTACAATTGTAATATTGCTATAGCATAATTGCTGGACAATAAAGTATTTATACATATACATACCTATCTCTGCTCCTGTCTCCAGTCATTAGGTCTTCTGCAATGACTTTGGAGGCAGGTGGTGGCGCATGCCTTTGCCCTTCTACCACAGAGGAAGGGAGCTCTCCAAATGCATACAGAACACAACCTTTGGGGGCAGGGGATACAAGGACTGTACCGCCAAGGCACTCTGGCCACGGCCCGTGCTGAATAGAGGCGAGATCCATTGCGACCACACCACTGAAAAATATACACTTTTCCTTTGGGAGTGGTTGGACTGCTCATTGGCGTTTCCTCCCTAACCATTGAATCCACACTTCCGCTGTTGTCAAGATCAGCGCCTGTGATTGTCTGCCATTTTTTCAGTAGTTCTCATACGTTTTTTGTCATTTCCGTTATTTTCCCCCAGTTAGGGCACTTGCACATGAGACGGGGTGGGGTGGCAGGGACACTTCCTTATGCCAAAATCTGGTAGGGGGGGACTCATGCGAAGCTCCTCCCGTGCGCGTGGGGTTTTAAATCATTGGTAGCCAATCTCTGCCATGATTTCACTCTCGGATTACAGGGCTGGATTTTGAGCCCTTTGATCCATGAGTGAAATGAATCATAGCAGAAATGAGCTAATGACATTTAAAACCCTGCGCACATAAGCGGAGCTTCACGAGTCCCCCTGACAGATTTCGGCACAAAGAAGTCCCACCCCACCCTCATGTGCAAGCCCCCTTCGTTTCCAGTATTTTCATCCGTTTTCAGCATTTTACGACAGTTTCTGGCATGAGAATGCAGAAAACAAAGGCTTGCCCTTGAAATACACCAATCAAGACACTGTTTAGAAGGAGCCAAAACAAGGACCAAAAAAGAAAATGATGAAAGGGACATTGTGAACTTGCAAACGTACAAAAGCGAACATAAGCAACATATAAAGCACGTTACATGGTGCGTGGCTGCTTGTGCCTAGGAAGAGCGACCAGAAGTACCAAACAATGGCAAATACTGAACTATCGAAAATAGTGGAAAAGCCGGAAAGTTTCCTCAGCGTGCAAACGTAGGTGAATGATCTGTTTTCGACAAAAATAGTATTTGCTGCAATTGCTCGATTCAGCACTACTGTTGGAGGCCTTCCCAATCTCTGATCCCGAGAGCAGCTCCTCACAATTTTTGGCTACTGCGGGTGTGCAAACAAACAATATGAAACACCCAAATTATAAAACACAGCACCACAAAAACCACCACCATCAGATACTTGACAAAGATGGACTCAAATAATAGTCATTATCTCTTTCAGCTGAGATGGTTTATGGTGGGCTAAATCAACAGACATTTACCGCAAATATTCATTTCAGTTTTTATTGTGCATCAAGAGAAGAAAACAGTCCACCTGTTTACGAAGGCCAGATTCTCAGTGCCAGGAAAGGAGACAGGCTCATACGCACCAGCTAAATGACAGAAACACAGACACACAACCACCTGAATTTAAAGACACAACCTTAATCCCAAGAAAAGCGGAAACTTAATCAAGACAGTAAAATATTTATCCACTAATTAAATTAATTAAAAATTAAGCTCTGAACAGGGGAACAGTCTGGCTGCTCTTTGGTGCAGAACCAACATGGAAGAAGCACCACCATCTCCTAACAGAAGCATGTGTGTCTTTTTTTGTTTTCTTTCATTTTAAAATGTTATTTATTGAAGTTCCCTCCTAAGCGGATATAAAGAGACACCTTGCTTTATTGGGGGCGGGATGGAAGAGGGGGATCTCAGAGACGTAGTGAGGTGGGAACGAGCCCTGGTGCAGGGGATGGAATGGGCTCCCTGCTGGGGCACCCTACTCCAGTGTGTGTCTGCACTATGTACACAGGGGGAGCTAGGTGGGAATGGGTCCTGGGGCAGAAGATGAAATGGACGCACTGCTGGGGCACCCTACTCCAGTATGTGTATGCAATAGGGGTGTGCACCAGGCCCCCATGTTGGTTTTGTTTTTCGTTATTAAAAAATGCCGTTATCGTTAACGACAATGTGTTCTCATTATCGTTGTTGTTATCGGTATCATTTCAAACAAAGATTTTATTTTGGGGATCAGTAGCTATTCCCGTGTGCAAATATTTATACAATTTGCCTATCCTATAATCCTTATTTTTATATTATATATATATATATATATATATATATATATATATATATATATACACACACACGCATACACACACAAAAATACACACACAAAAATAAAAACAGACTAGTCTAAATAACCTTCACTTCAAATTCTGTCTCTCCTCCCTTACTTCTGCTGTCTCCCTCGCTTGACAGAATTACTACGTCTCCCGCATTGAGTCCTGTTCTCGGGACCCTCGCTGCCTGTTCTCCACCTTTTGACTCCCTCCTCAGGCCCCCCTGTCCTCCTCCCCCTTCTTCCCTTTCTGCTCAGGATCTTGCTTCCTTCTTCACCTCCAAGATAGACAAGATACGCCTCAACATCGCTCCCCACTCCTCTCCTCTTCCTACTCCCTCCCCTCTCCCTCCTCCCCCTCCTTCCCTCCCACCTCCCTCGAGAAAATCTCCTCCCTGCTCGCGTCCTGCAACCCTTCCACTTGCCCCCTTGACCCCATCCCCTCCCACCTCCTGACCTCCATTGTTCCCACTGTCACCCCTTCCCTCCTGCACATCATCAACCTCTCCCTCTCTACTGGCTCCTTCCCATCTGCCTTCAAGAACGGCACCGTCTCTCCTATCCTCAAAAAAATCACTCTTGACCCCTCTAGCTACTGTCCTGTCTCACTCCTTCCTTTTGCTTCCAAGCTTCTTGAACGTGTTGTCTATTCCTGCTGCCCTGACTTTCCCGCCGCCAACTCCTCCATTGACCCCCTCCAATCTGGCTTTCGCCCCCTTCGCTCAATTGAATCTGCTCTCACTAAGATCACCAACAATCTTCTTGTAGCTAAATCTAATTGCCTCTATTCGATTCTTGTCCTCCTTCACCTCTCTGCGGTCTTCGATACTGCTGACCACTCACTCCTGCTGGATTAACTTCACTCCCTTGGCTTCCATGGCTCCCTACGTGACTGGTTCTCCTCCTACCTTTCTGACCACTCCTTCAATGTGTCTCTTACCAACTCCACCTCCTCCTCCCTTCCACTCTCGGTTGATGTTCCCCAAGGCTCTGTCCTTGGCCCTCTCCTCTTCTCTATCTATACCCTGTCCCTAGGCAAACTCATTGCCTGCCACAGCTTCCAATATCACCTCTACGCTGATGACACTCAACTCTCTCTCTACTCCCTCTCTCTCTCTCTCTCCATCTATTCAAGCTTGCCTCACCAGCTGTCTCTCTGACATCTCTACCTGGATGTCTCAGTGTCAACTCAAACTCAACATGGCTAAAACTGAACTCCTTATCTTCCCCCCTCATCCTTCCTCTCCTTCTTCCCTGTCGATCCTCATCAATGGGGTCACCATCCTTCCCATCCCATAAGCCCTAGCTTAGGCTTCACATCTTTGACTCACCCCTGTCTTTTAAACCCTACATCAACTCTGTTGCCAAATCCTGTCGCTTCTCCCTCCATAACATTGCTAAGATTACGCTTATTTCCTCTTTCTTCTGCCTTGTTCATGCCCTTGTTCATGCCCTTGTCATCTCTCGCCTCGATTACTGTAACCTCCTTCTCACTGGCCTCCCTCGCTCTCCCCTTTCTCCCCTTATCTCCGTCCAAAACTCTGCTGCCAGGGTCATCCACCTCGCCCGTCACTTCAACCACGTGAAGCCCCTCCTCTCCTCTCTTCACTGGCTTCCCCTTCCTGAACGAATCCTGCACAAGCTCCTACTCTTCACCTATAAAGCTCTTCACAACCTTGCTTCCCCCACCTCTCTGCGCTAATTTCCCTCCGTACTCCAGACCATGAACTCCCTCCTCCTCTGTCTCCTCCCTCACCCTCCCATGCTCCACTAACCGCCTTTGTCCCTTCTCCCTAGCTGCCCCCCACACCTGGAACTCTCTCCCTGCCCACATCCGCCTCACCGCCTCCCTTTGTACCTTCAAATCCCTCCTCAACACCCACCTCCTTCGCTCTGCCCTCCCGGACTTCTTACTCCCCTCACCTAACTCCTGCTGATACTCTCCATCCAGTACAATCTGTTACCTAGGTCTGTGTACTCATATCCTCACCACATGGACCAACCAGCCATCATTCTTGATGTAACTAAGCCAAGCATGTGCACCTGGGACCTCGCATCCTCGTGAATCTTACACTCCTTGTCTCTCCCTCTGTTCCCCTTCCTTCATCTCTCTCTCCCCCCGCACCCCCGTCTCTCAGACTGTAAGCCCTAGGGCAGGGACTGTCTCTATTCAATTACTTTGTAAAGCGCCAGGTACATTGTTGCACTATATAAATGCTTGCTAATAAAATAATAGTATCTCTAATCTCTCTCTATATGTACACAACTAATATCTATCTAAATATAAGGGCGACAGGGGAAGGGAAAAGGAAAACTATTATCTAATCAGTTATCTATATAATGAATCTAATCATGTATAATATATATCTATATCTAATCTATACTACCTATCTATATATAATGTACAGGGGGAAGAAGGGCAGGGAAAGGGAGCAGGTAAAATGTAGGGTATAAGGAAGGAAAGGTATTGGTAATACAATGAGGGCTAGGGAAGGGGGTTTATGTGTGCAAACACCACAGTTCTGTAAACGCAACCTGACAAGGAGAGCTCTCACAGAATGGAGAGAAAAAGCCTGGCCTTCCCATTATAAAGGGTTGCAGTGCCCTCCCCCAGAGCCCCCGATTGGTTGTGGGAGGCAGCAGGCATTGAGCAATCACAGAGTCCCATAAGACTGCAGGGGGCTGCTTGCTCTGCTCATTGCTCAGCGATACATCCATCAGATACTGCTGAGCTGCTCGCCCCTCCCAAACCAGGCACAGTTCAAGAGTGCAACCTTGTTTCGGGCTCCATGATGTCTGCTCCCTCCTCCCCTCTCCCCCTCCAGAACCCAACTGCCACAGCAGCAATAACGACATCGTCGTTTTCATTATCAGTTATTGTTTTTGTTATTGCAAAAACGAAAATGACAATTTTCGTTATCGTTACTGTAATAACGAGAGCGACATGCACACCACTAGTATGCACTCTGTACAGGGGCATAGCTAGGTGGAAACAGGCCCTGGTGCAGGAGATGGAATAGGTGCCCTGCTGGGGCACTCCACCCCAGTGTGCTTATGCATTCTACCTGCATGTGTGCCCCTCAGGCTCAAGGGCCCCAGTGCAGCTGAACCTGCTACCCCTATTCTAGCTACATCCACAGGGTGGTCTTACTAAAACCTTACAAACCCCTTTACCCCACCCACCTCCTGTTTCTCACCAAAAACACCTTTGTTCAAGGGAATCTCGGGTAACGTTGCGGGTAATGTGGCGACATACCCAAATTTTCTGATCAAGCAGAAATTCTTCTCTCTTACCATCTAGAGACAGAAGACTCCAAACCCGGGCCCGGCAGGCCCCAGAGCCAGGCCAGGCAGTCTCAGTGTTTCCCCAGTGTTTGTCAGCTGCGGGGGACTGGAGGAGAGCAAGTCGCCTGAAGTTGAATTCCGACAAAACGGAGGTGATGGTTGTGGGAAAAGTCAGGGGAGTGCTGACCCCCATCATTGATTGGATCCGTCCTCCCCTGGTATCTCAAGTCCGTTGTCTGGGGGTGATCCTACACCCACAGCTTCACCTGGATGCTCAAGTGGTAGCTGTGATGAAGGGTGCACTTCGCCAATTACATCTGGTACAACAGCTGAGGCCATATGTATCAGATTCGCACCTTGCCACAATCAACCATGCTTTCATTACCTCGAGATTGGACTACTATAATGCACTCTACATGGAGCTACACCTGATGACGGAGTCTGCAATTGGTGCAGAATGTGGTGGCTCACCTCCTTAGAGGGATGGGTTGTCACGAGCACATTACTCCAGTGCTCCATTCTCTGCCCTGGGTGTTGATAGTCTTCCAGGCCTAATTCAAGGTGCTGGTTTTGACCTTTAAAGCCCTGAACGGCCTGGGTCCCAATTAGCTGCAGGACCGCCTCTCCCTCTGGATCCTGCATCAGTCTCTGCGGTCGGCTGGGGACTCCCTCCTTGAGGTCCCTCGGTTTTCCCAGGTGTCGACCATGAGGAGGGTGTTCTCGGTAGCCGCTCCGCAGCGCTGGAACCCCCTCCCATTGGAGGTCCGTCTGTCCTTAGACCTCCCCCGCTTTCTGTAGACAGTGTAAGACCTGGCAGTTCCGCCAGGCCTTTGCTGAGGGAGACAGGTGATGGGTGGGTTGGGTTGGGGGGGTGGGGTTGCGTGGGTTATTTAAATGTTTTACATGTTGCTTTTACAATGTCGTTAGCCTCCCTGAAACGCATAAGCAGGAGGGGGGGGGCGGCAAAAAGTGTGACTAAATAAATAAATAAATACCCCACTCCATTGTCTGGAACAACCAAGTCATCTATCATGACTGCTCCTTTACATGGTTATTAGGTATGATTAATCATTTGCTCATTGAAAGAGCTGTTCCTTCATCCTCTTGGCACCCCCCTTTCCCTTCCCCCTCACACCCTCGACAGGGATGGGAAGATCGAGGAATTTGTCGATACCCAGAAGGAGGCCAGCACAGCAGCTCTCTCACACACACCCTGCAGCGCTTCCGTGATGAGCTGGCTAACTCATGAATACAGATGGGAATCTGCCTTCCAATAAAATATAATGAAGCGAGATCGCGTAAGCCATCATTACCAACAGTGCAAATCAGCGGTTCTCCGTTCCCTGCACAGAGAGCCAAAGGAGAGTAGCTTGTAACTCCGAGCAGATCTTACAGCTCCACGCGGGGGAAGGGCCAAAGTCACTGTCTCTGTAAACCGGCTTTTTGCTTCAGGAAGCAAATTGGCAGAGAGGCTCTCACTTCTCCTGTCATTTAAATGTCTGCCCCAAGGCACTAATCAGTTCAATAACTAACCCTCTGGCCTTCCCCTAACTCCTCACCCCTACAAATTACTCATTTAGCGTTTTCCTTATACCTTCCACGCTCTACAGCCACAGCTTCACTGGCTCATCCTTCAGGATCCCCCGCTTGTAACCTAGCTAAACACATGCACCTGCAACTTCTCAGCTCTGTGACTGTATCTCTGTCTCTCCCTAAGTGCCCATGAAGTAAATAGTTCCCTCTCTCCATTTTGCTAGAAGTAAAACAAATTCAAATTTTATTAAGGACACTAGCTACTCAACATGGTTCAGCCACATAACACACGTAAAATAATAATAACCCTCTTAGATATGTAATGAACAACCCCTTGCCTTATTCCTTTCAGGCTAAAATTGGTCAGCCAAACTGGAAAAAACAAAAAAAGAAATGTTTAATTACATTATTTACACACAACAAAACAAATAAAAGGCTACATGCTGACAGTATAATATCCACTTAAGGACTATTCTACCCATTTTCTACGCAGTTTTGTTGCTAGAAGAGCAAAGATTGCCACAGATTTAATAACTGATTCTGACGATGATGTCATTAATATTTCAAGGTTAAAATGAGTTGGATAATGTGCCTTCCCTGCTAGTAATGGAATAATCCATTGCTGCCTTATTTCTTCGTTAATTGAACAATCCAACACTACCTATTCCAAGCTTTCATTCGTTCCAGACTTGAATGGACAAAAACGTTGATTATAAGGCCTGTACTCATATCTACCCTGAGTTACTGCCGAATCAAACATTTGAAAGCATAGAAGAACATAACTCCTGTGCAAAGCCAAGTCAGTTAACATCTCCAGACAGTCTTCGAGCTCGAAGACTATCTTGAGCCTGGTATACCATGGGGCCACTCTCCAGATAGCCATATTAGTCAGGCACAAAAAAAAAGCAAAATAAAATAAATGATCCAAAAAAACCCTCCCTTTCAAACAAAAAACAAACAAAAAGTGGTTGAACCTACTGAAATGCATCCCCAGCAGTGACAGAAGAAACGGGTGAGCCTGTGAGACGTACCTCTCAATATTTCGAGGGACCAAAAGGACAAGTCCAGCCCTCTTGCCCAATAAGCTCCACCCCTCCGTGAATAAGTTCCACCCCTTCACGGGCACACGCACTTCCCAACATTCTAAGTGCATAAGCAAGGACAGAAACTCTCTTCCTTAGCATTCCCCTTAGATTCTGGTCATTCCATCCTCTCCCGACTTTCCTCTCCAGTGCTCTTCCTGGAAGGTAACTAGGAATCAGGGGGTCTGAGGCTTTGATACTGGGTTTTTTGTCCCTCTCCCTTCTGAAAGGGGGACTTTGCCCCTTGAAAGGGGGACATTGAGATTTAGCACTCAAAGAGATTGCCTGTCCTAAACAGGGACTTCTGGGAGGTATTGGAGACCCTTCTACTACACCACATAAGCATCCACATCCCATACGTTTTAGCACTCATGACTTGAAAGTGATGAGATCCAACTGGATGCTTCTGGGCCAGCTTCTCTCCAGAATCCAGTCTCTTTTAAGTCTCCCTTTGCCCAACTTTCACTCCCTAGGTAAAAGCTGCTGATGTCCGAGATGCAGTGCCAATTAGAGGTGTGCAATTTGTTTCTGTAGGTTTAATTACTAAAATGAACGATGGCCCATTTGTTTTAGTAATTAAACTATGAAAATGACGCAGCAGGGTAAGAAAATGCACGAAAACAAAAGGGGGAAAAAAGTGTCCGTTCTCGTTACCAAACTAAAAAATAAACAACTAAATCACTGCACAGGCACAAACTGGCCACTGAGGCCATTCTGTGAATGCGCATCCCTTTCCCAAAATGGTGCCGGCAGTGTCAATGCCGTCTTGGAAAAGGGAAGCTGGTCTGTCCGTGCGTGGCAACCGTTTTGCACATTTGTGAAGACCGGCTACCCTTGTTCCAAAATGGCGCTAATGCTGTTGGTTGCCATTTTGGGAAAAGACTGCACATGCGCAGAATGGTCCGGCAGCCATTGCGCATGCGCAGTGATTTTTTTAGATTTTTTAATTTTTATTTGTAATAAAAATTAAAAAATAAAACAAAACAATAAAAACCAACATTTTCCTTTACAAAAACCTCCGAAAAGGAAGGGGGGGGGGCTATAAACGAAAACAAAAACAAAAACAGTTACGAAAACGTATGATGCACATCCCTAACGCCAACGGATATATCTCTTCCCGAACTGAAACATCCTTCCAAATACGCAGAAGCCAGGCACGAGGGCCGGCTTGTCCCCTCCCCCACCCGGAAGCAGTCAGGGCTTTAAAGCCCAGCGGCCAGTGGCTCCGGCCGCAAGACACAGGTCACGAGCTGAAGGGCCGCAGCCTAAGGGCGCGGCACTTCGGGGCCGCAGGGGTAGTAGGGGACATTGTTGGTGGGGCTTTTTATTCAGGGCTAGCGAGGAAGGGTGGGGGTGTAGGAGGGGTGGTTAGAGGTAGGGGGGGAGGGTTTCCCAGTGGCTGACCCTGGTGGCAGCATGGGGAGCATCTGGGAGGGTTGTTGGGGGAGGAGGGGGGAGCTCAGCCCCTGTGAGAGGGGGGGACTGAGCGGTGAGGAGGGGAATAATGGTCCCTACCCGCCCCTGGTGGCAGCAGGACGGCCAGGGGGATAGGGGGGAGGTTTTGGAGGAGTGGGGGGTGGGGGAAGCCTACTGGGTGAGCAGGCAGGTTTGGGGGGTCAGG
>QEPC01010034.1:5445939-5473889 GCA_003113815.1 Sphenodon punctatus | reverse complement strand
GGGGGGGGGGGGTGGACAGTGCAGCTGTGATTTTTAGAGATAGTCCCTTAGGAGCTATCCAGTGCAAACCAAAGTAGGGATTGAGGCTCTGCACCTGGTGTTCGATTTGGTGGGAGACAGTCTGGGGGTGCTGCTCATATACTGTGCATTTACCTGTACAACAGTCTCTCTACATGCTCTGGCAGAGGTGGTGCAGCGGTCCCCAAAGGCATTAGTCTGGGGGGAACTTCAACATCCACATCGACCTCGAGGGGGCAGAGCATGAGTTCATGGCCAACATGGCAACCGTGGGCCTGTCCCAAATGGTCAGCAGCCGGACACATCAAGGGGGACATACTCTCGATATCATGTTTTGCACCAGCCTTGAGGCAGGGGGTCCATTTATTGGGGGAGATAGCAGCAGTGTCCTTGTCGTGGTCAGATCATTATCTCCTACAGACCTCTCTCTTAGCACATGTCTGCCCCCAGAAGGGCGTGGAGCCAACTCGAATGGTTCGCCCCCGGAGGCTAACGGAACCGGAACGGTTCCAGTTGGCTCTCGGGGAGGTACCCTCTGATCGACAACTGTCTCATCGAACTCATCGCACTATGGAACACTCTGCTGACTAAGGCCATTGATCAGACGGCTCCTAGACGTCCGCTGCCCAGGCAACAGCACCGCAGGCCCCCATGGTTTTCGGAGGAGCTACGAGTGCTGAAGCAAGAAGGGCGGCAGCTGGAGCGACAGTGGCATCGTTATCATTCTGAAGCCGACAGATTGCAGCATGGAGCCAGTTTACGAGCATATGCCGAGGCGATGAGGGCAGCGAAAAAAGCTTTTTCAAAATCTCGCCCAGCGGAGCTTTTCCAGGTGGAGCAGGGGCTGGTCAGTCCAGCCTCCCTCCACCCTGGAGTGGAGTCATCTATAGCACACTAATATGTTTGTGAATTATTTTGTGACTAAAATCGCTCATATTCACCACGATTTTGACACTGCACTTATTACACTACAGGAACCTTAGGTTATGGAAGTCACGCCTCGCCCGGTTTTATGGGATCAATTTCAGTCGGTGACACCCACTGATGCAGTCAGGACCCTTGGGCTGTTATGGCCACCTCTTATGAATTAGATCCGTACCTGTCTTGGCTAATTAAATCTTGCAAGGAGACAATGGGGCTGTTGCTGGTGGGGGTGGTCAATGCCTCCCTTCGGGAGGGCAGAGTGCCGGACTGTCTCAAGGAGACGGTGGTGCGGCCTCTACTCAAGAAACCATCGCTTGACGTTGACTCCCTTGCCAGCTATCAACCTGTCTCTAACCTTCCCTTTTTAAAGAAGGTTATTGAGCAGGTGGTGGCTCAGCAGTTGCAGGGGCATCTTGACCACGTCTGTTTTCTTGATCCCTCTCAGTCGAGATTTCGTCCGGGTTATGGCACAGAGACTGCACTTGTAGCCTTGGTGGATGATCTGCGTCAGGAGATGGACTGGGGTTGTTCAACCCTGTTGGTTCAATTAGATCTGTCACCTGCTTTTGATACGGTTGATCACGAGAAGTTGGTGGAGACACAAGAAGGTCTGCAGGACTGTGCAGGGGTGGTCGGGGCTGTTCTTGAATGGTTCCGCTGATTTCTGACTGGGAGAACTGAGGAAGTGGTACTCGGGGAGAGTTTTTCATCATACCCAGACCTCATGTGTGGCATCCCACAGGGTTCAGTGTTGAATAGGAGGGGGGGACAACGTGTATATGCAGCCTCTCAGCAAGGTGATCAGGAGGTTTGGCGTATGGTGCCACGAATATGTTGACAACACCCAGCTATACCTCTTTGTTTCAATAAACCCAGACCCTGCAGTCTTCGTGCTTACTCAGTGTCTGATGGCTGTGGGGGATTGGATGAGGGTTAATCAACTTAAGCTTAATCCCAACAAGACGGAGGCTGGTGGGTAAGGTGATGGAGTTAACAGCCCACATCATTGATGAGGGTCTGTCCTCCATTGGTTCCCCAGGGGCAGCGTTTGGGGGTAGTCTGGGGGTACTCCTCGATGCGCAGCTCCTCCTGGATGCTCAGGAGGAGGTTGTAGTGAGGGGTGCCTTTGGCCAATTACATCGGATATGTCGGCTTAGGCCGTAAGTTTCGGACTTCTATCTGGCCACCACCATCTATGCTGTCATCACCTCGAGACTAGACCACGGTAACGCACTCTACGTGGGGCTACCCATGGTGACAGCCCTGAAGCTACAGCTGGTGCAAAATACGACTGCCCGTCTTTTGGTGGGATTGGGCTGCCGGAAGCACATTGCACCAGTGCTTCATTCTCTGCACTGGCTGCTAAGAGTCTTCTGACTCTGATTCAAGGTATCAGGCCCTGGGGCCTGAGGAGATGGGGGGACAGGCGGCGCCGATGGGGATGCACCCCAAGAAGAAGGCAGGGGCAGTACCTCACCCGACAGCACCGGGACCCAGGGGAGCAGCCGGCCAAGCACCCCAGCACCTCAGCCCACAGAAACCCAAGAGCAGGAAACCCCGGACCACCCTACCTCTCCAGG
Source organism: Sphenodon punctatus (assembly GCA_003113815.1). Taxonomy (NCBI): domain Eukaryota; kingdom Metazoa; phylum Chordata; class Lepidosauria; order Sphenodontia; family Sphenodontidae; genus Sphenodon; species Sphenodon punctatus. Next base: position 5,471,367 of record QEPC01010034.1, on the reverse strand, counting down.
ACCTCAGAGCTTCCCCCTGTCACCAGCCTCCTTGTCCCGGGAAGGAACGGGGCAACAGCACACAGCCCCGCAGGCACGAACGCCGATACAACTAGCCATACCCCCGGATCGCTGCAGCACCATGCCAGGGAGTCCGCAGGGTGGCCCCTCCTCCCTCCATTGCACGCCGGCCAGCCACGCCCCCGAGGCCGCCGCTACCTTGTTCTGCGCGCCTGCAGCATAAGGTGCTGGAACAGCACTCATAAGGAAGAGACAGACAGAGCTCCCTTGCCAGTGATCAGAACCTCGCCCTGTGAGACTGGCCCCCTTTGTGATCCTTGCGACTGTTGTGTCTTCTTGTTGACTGATCCCCGAGAGTGATAGAGGGGGAGCGAGCGAGTGAGTGAATGTGAGAGAGAGTGAGCCCAGAGCGTGACTGAGAGTACTTGTGTCCTCCTCCCCTGCCTTCATGTGGTGTCCTTAAAGCCCTTGCTTGTGAGTTTGTCCTGTCCGCTCCCCTCTTCCCGGTCTTCGTGCACTGTGACCCTCACTAGTTCCCGTACGCCCGGCCCTGGCCCAGGGTCCAGTGTGCGTGAGACCCCTCGATAGTTGTGGCATTACCTGCCAAGTGGCTTGACCTTCACCCCTGTGATGATCTTGGTGGGGAGAGGTTTATCCTTCCATACCATCACATAAGAACCTGAGGGGTCCTTTTTCAGGCAACGCCCTTCCCTCCCGGGAACAGCCCCTTGGCTGTGCCCGAGCGTGCTGGCCATTCTTTTCCCCTTTTCCCGTAGGGTTCGCTTGTGCCCTCTACCCCGAACCCCACAGTATCACCGGCACGTACGCCCTTCAATTATGGAGCAGCTGCTTGCGGAAGTTCAAGACTTGGCCCATTCAGTGCAATCCCTGGCCATGGAGGTAAAGGACCTCAAGGACCAGCGGGATAGGAAGACACCCCCTTCCATAGCGCCTCCACCTCCCATGAAAACCGAAGCAGCTTCCCTGGTGCCCCAAGAACCCAAGGGGCCCATCATCACCGGGTTTACGGGGGACCGGCGGCAGTTTCGGGGGTTCCTTGCATTATGTGAACTCACGTTCAAGACCCAGCCCAGAACCTACTATACTGATGCCAGGAAGGTAGCCTTTATTATAGAACTCTTGCAAGGCCACACCTTGTCTTGGGCTACCCCACTTCTTACAAGTAACAGCCCCCTGCTTGAGGACTATGATGACTTTGTACATGAGTTCAAATTTTTGTATGACTACCCTCATAGAATCCAAGATGCTGAAGTAGTTATTACCACCTTGAAGCAGGGCAAAGGTCCCGCGCTGGACTATGTTACCAAATTCCAGCAGGTGGCAGTAGATCTGAGCTGGCCCGATAATGTCCTACGGGTAATGTTTCGCCGGGGCTTGAATGATGACATTAAGGACCAACTGGTGTTCACGACCTTACCTGAGACCTGGGGGAATTGTTAACCCTGTCCTTACAGATTGCAGAACGGTTGAACAAACATCGACAAGAACAGCGGGCAGATACCCCCCGAGGGCCACCTCTACGACCCCTACCTATAGGAGCCCTGCGCAGAGAAACGTTCTGTAAAGAGGATGCAGAACCTATGTAGGTAGGAGTTTCCCGGGGACCGTTGACAGCTGCAGAGAGGGAACGCAGGCACCTATCGTGGTTATGCTATTATTGCCGAGAGCCATCACACTTCGCCCGTAATTGTCCCGCACACCCTTAAGGTCGACGGGAGGTGGGAAATGTGACCACTCGGGATGTATAGGGGGCATTCTGAGCCACGATACCTCACCCCTACCCGAATTGGCCCCCACCATGCCCACCTGCCGGGGTTGAAGCCCTCACTTACGTATACCAATAATGTTGGGGTTAAGCCCCACCCGGACTCTGGTAGCCTGTGGCCTAACAGACTCAGGAGCTTCCGGGAACTCTGTGGATGAAAGGTATCTACGCCAACACCGCATTCTGCACCGAACCCGAGTGCCGGCAGAGGTCATACACTCTATTGATGGTTCCCTTCTGGTATCCGGACCCATTACCCTACAGACACCACCATTACCTTTGATGGTCCACGGATGCACGCGACCGCCACAGCTGGATGTCGTGTGCACGCCAATATTTCCCACTGTCCTAGGACTCCCCTGGCCGGAGCAATGGAATCCTGCAATTAACTGGCAGACCTGCACATTCCAGGTCACCGTCCCGGCCAGGTGTAACTCCGAGTCCGCCGGACAATGAATTCCCCTGTGCACCACAGCATCCGAACCAAAAGTCGCAGGGTTACCCCGGGTCTATCAGGCTTACACTGACCTTTTCAACGAGCAAGAAGCAGCAGCTCTTCCCCCACACCGACCCTACAATTGTCCTATTGAACTCCTTCCAGGTACGCAGCCTCCCTACGGATGTATCTATGCCCTGTCAGGACCCGAATTATGGACTCTCAAAAACTACATAGATGAAAATCTACAGAAAGGCTTCATCTATCCCTCCACCTCCCCTGCAGGGGCACCACTTTTCTTCATGCCCAAGAAAGATGGGGAGGGGGGGGGTTACAGCCGTGTATAGGCTGTCGGGAACTAAATGCCATCACCGTGAAGAACTGATTCCCCCTTCCCCTCATCCCCGAATTGCTGAATCGTCTTCAGGGGGCACGAGTCTTTACCAAACTGGACCTTAGAGGGGCTTACAACTTGGTACGAATTAGTGCCAGGGACGAGTGGAAAACTGCGTTCCGTACAAGATATGGCCATTTCGAATACCTCGTGATGGTGTTCAGACTCGCTAACGTCCCCTCCAGGTTCCAACACTTTATTAATGATGTATGGCGGGAGGTACTGGACATCTACGTTATCGCATACCTGGACGATATTTTGATTTATTCCACATCAGAGCTGGAGCACGTGACGCATGGGCAGACCGTGTTAGCGAAATTCCGCAAACGTTGACTCTTCTGTAAAATGTCCAAGTGTGCTTTTCATACTTCCACCATTGCCTTTTTGGGGGTTTATTATTTCCCCAGAAGGTAGCAAAATGGATGACTCCAAAGTGAAGGCAATCCTGACCTGCATACCTCCCACCTCCGTCAAAGCCTTACAACGCTTTTGGGGAACGACAAATTACTACCGTCAATATATTCCCCAATATGCAGCAGTAACTGAGCCTTTGACGAAGCTCTTGTGGAAAGGGGTGCCCTACACCTGGACGGAGGGTCACCAACAAGCCTTCGAGGTCCTGAAGGCAGCCTTTACCCAAGCTCCATTGTTATAGTATCCTGACTTTGACAAAGCCTTTGTAGCAGAGACGGATGCCTCTAATAGCGCCATCGGAGCCGTCCTCCTCCAAGAAGGACCAGAGAAGAAGTCCCTTTTAACATATGCATACTACTCCCGCCAACTCACCAACGCAGAGACCAACTATACTATCCTGGATAGGGAGTTACTGGCCATCATAGCTGCCTTTACTACCTGGCGGCATTACCTGGAAGGTGCGAAATTGCCGTTAACTGTCATTACAGATCATCGTAACCTCCTATCCTTGCAATCTGTGAAGATAGCCAATGCTCGACTCCGGTGCTGGGCCTTGTTTTTTTTCACGTTTTCCCTTCCAAAGCCAGTTTCAGCCAGGAAAACAAAACATGTTAGCCGATGCCCTCTCCAGATCCTTGGAGAAGAAAAACACCCTCTACAACCAGGGGGAACCCATACTAACGCAGTATGCGGCTGCCGCCGCGAGTCTTTCGCACACCCAGTTGCAACAGTTTTCTTGACAGGATCAACAACTACTCCAGAGAAGGCAAGTACAACCTCATCAAGGAATGTATCTCTACCAAGGAAAAATAGTGGTCCCCCAGAAGGCCCATGCTCTGTGGAGCCACCATGATGCCCCGTTGGCAGGACACCCTGGAGTCAAGTGAACGTATGACTTACTGCACAGGCATTTCTGGTGGCCCTCCATGAAGGGGGATACCGAACGCTACGTCGAAGCCCGCGACATCTGTGCCAAAACAAAGATTCCCAGGAGGAAACCTATAGGACTGTTTCACTTGGCACCCATGTCACACGGTCCATGGCAACGTATTGGCATGGACTTCATCGTAGATCTCCCCCCATCGCAACATCATACCACCATCTTTGTCGTAATAGATCATTTTACTAAACTTGTGCACTTTGCTGCCTTCCGGGGACTCCCAACAGCCAAACAAACCGCATTTTTGCTCTTACAGAATGTCATCCGATTACACGGCATTCCCCTCGATATTGTTTTGGATCGAGGCACACAATTTACTTCCCGATTATGGAAAACCCTGCTACAAGCTCTTAAGGTACAATTCAACCTAACCACAGCATATCACCCACAAGCAAATGGGCAAGTGGAACGTACAAATCAAACGTTGGAACAGTACCTTCGCTGTTACGTAGACCATTTACAAGATAACTGGTATGAACTGCTTCCGCTTGCTGAATTCGTATATAATAATAAGCCGAACACCTCTTTAGGTTCCTACCCCTTTTTTGTCACCTATGGTTTCCACCCTCACATTTGTATCCCCGAAGGAGGGTACGAAGGAGGGTACATATTCCAGCTGCAGGGGCCTTGGTGACCCAGATCCAACAGGCACAAACCACCACCCAGACATTCCTACAGAAAGCCCGACAACGTTATAAAACCTATGCAGATTAACATCGCCAACAAGCCCCGAATTTTAACATCGGGGACTTTGTATGGGTAGACCGATGCCACTATCCATCCACACGACCATCTCCTAAACTAGATTACAGATTTATGGGGCCCTTCCCCATCAGCCAAAAGATCAACAACGTGGCCTATACAGTTACCTTACCCTCCCACCAAAACATTCATCCAACGTTTCATGTGTCCTTGTTAAAATCCACTGGGGCAAGACGTCCCACACCGGAACCAGACCCTGTGTCTGTTATAGGTAGAGGGGAACCCAAGTTTGAAGGACAGCATATCCTGGACGCACAAAGAATTCGAGGTCATCTTCAGTATTTAATCAAATGGAAAGGATATGATTCCTCGGAGAATTCCTGGGAACCCGCTGCCAACATCCATGCCCCGCACTTGATTCGTCGTTTCCATGCCAGAAACCCTAACAAGCCGGCTCCCACACCGTGGCTGCATCGTGGAGGGGGGGGTACTGTCAGGCCCTGGGGCCTGTGGAGATGGGGGGATAGGCGGCGCCGGCAGGGACACACCCCAAGAAGAAGGCAGGGGCAGTACCTCACCCCTGACAGCACTAGGACCCAGGGGAGTGAGACTGGCCCCCTTTTTGATCCTTGCGACTGTTGTGTCTTCTTGTTGACTGATCCCCGAGAGTGATAGAAGGTGAGCGAGTGAGCGAGAGTGAGAGTGAGCCCAGAGCGTGACTGTGAGTACTTGTGTCCTCCTCCCCTGCCTTCACATGGTGTCCTTAAAGCCCTTGCTTGTGAATCTGTCCTGTACGTTCCCCTCTTCCCGGTCTTCATGCACTGTGACCCTCACTAGTTCCCCGTACGCCCCGCCCTGGTCCAGGGTCCAGTGTGCGTGAGACCCCTCGATAGTTGTGGCATTCCCTAGTTGGGAAACGGCTTGACCTTCACCCCTGTGATGATCTTGGTGGGGAGAGGTTTATCCTTCCATACCACCGCATAAGAACCTGAGGGGTCCTTTTTCAGGCAACGCCCTTCCCTCCCGGGAACAGCCCCCGGGCTGCGCCCGAGCGTGTTGCCCATTCTTTTCCCGTGGGGTTCGCTCATGCCCTCTACCCCGAACCCCACAAAGGTGTTGGTTTTAACCTATAAAGCCCTAAACGGTCTGGGCCCTGTCTATCTGAGGGACCGCCTCACCCCCCAGGTACTGGACCAGCCCCTGCGGTCATCAGGGAATGCACTTCTTGTAGTCCCCTGAGTTTCCCAGGGGTCACGCAAGGGAGGGCGTTCACAGTGGCCCCACTGAGGCTGTGGAACTCTCATCCCCACCGGAATGGTCTGGCCCCAGACCTTTCCTCCTTTCGAAAAAGCTGTAAGACTTGGCTGTTCCATCAGGCATTTGGCGGGGGAGATGGGTAGAGGGTAGAGGAGGAGAGGGATGGGGGTGGGGGGGGAGTGGTATGTTTTTATAATTTTATGGTTTTATAATTGTTTTTATGTTGTTGTAAGCCGCCGCGAGCTGCCTGTGGCAGGAGGGGCAGGATATTTTATTTATTTATTTTATATATTTTTTTCAGATTTGTACCCCGCCCCTCCTGCAACGCAGCTCGGGGCGGCTTCCAACAATAAAAACAATCAAATACACTAAAATTCATTTTAAAAACAATCAAATATTAAATATAAAATATAAAACAGGGCTAGACATGTAAAATAAATAAAAGGGTGGGGGACTAAAATCCTCCCTCCCCAACCTCCCTCCCAAAGGCCTGGGCAAACAGTCAGGTCTTACAGTTCCGCCGAAATGTTAAAAGGCTTGGGGCCAGGCGAGCTTCCTCCGGAAGGGAGTTCCACAGCCGCGGTCCCACCACCGAGAATGCCCTCTCCATCGTGGCCCCCCGCTTAACACGGGGGACCTCCAGGAGGGCACCCCCGGCAGACCGCAGGAGCCGCTCTGGGGCGCGAAGGGCGAGGCGGTCCCTAAGGTATGAGGGGCCAAGACCGTATAGGGCTTTATAGATCATCACTAGGACCTTGAACTTGGCCCGGCACACTATCGGCAGCCAGTGCAGAGCTCGGAGCACCGGTGTAATGTGCTCCCGGCGACCCGTCCCCGTCAGAAGACGAGCCGCCGCATTCTGCACCAGCTGCAGCCTCCGAGCCAAGAACAAGGGAAGCCCCACGTAGAGCGCGTTGCAGTAGTCGAGCCTCGAGGTGACAAAGGCATGGATGAGGGAGGCCAGGTCCGGGCCAGAGACATACGGACGCAGCCTACGCACAAGATAAAGCTGGCGGAAGGCAGCCTTAGCGACTGCCTCCACCTGCCGCTCCAGACGCAGGTCTGCGTCCAATATGACCCCCAGACTCCGGACCTGCTGAGCTACAGGGGGGCAAACCCCCCCAACCAGGGGGGCCACCACCCCCTTCGCCCTCCCCACCACCATCACCTCCGTCTTATCTGGGTTGAGCTTCAGTCTGCTCAGCCGCATCCAATCCGCCACGGCCTCCAAACATTGGGATAGCAACGAGATAGCAGGGTCTGGGTCAGTAGAAAAGGAGAGGTACAGCTGAGTATCATATTAAGTCTTTTAATAAATAAATAATAAAATAAATAATGTCCCCCGATTAATCGGTTAGCTGTCAGGACCTTCTGACAGTTCTGAGGTCGTAGCTCAAGGGGACACATCTCAGCAGAAGGCAAGTTTACCGAAGGCACGCAAATTACTACAAATCTATGTAAATTTATGTATATTTTTGTAAATGTACACAGATTTTAATTGGTTAATTATTTGATTAATTGACAAAAAGACAATTGATTAATCAACTAAAATTTCTAAATCGGGTTGCAGCCCTAGTACCAATATGACCTGTTCTTATGAAGTCTTCACTGACGTGGACTGCCATCTTTGAACCAGTTACTCCAAAGTGGTTAGTCCTACTGACTTCTCCACCCCAAGTGGTCATTCCAGCCCTGATGCTCAAATTGCCATATATCCGCTCTGCAGTAGAGCTCCCAAAATTGTGGAGCTTAGTTGAATAATTCCTTAGCCTGGCAACTCAAATCCCCCCTAGCACTACGGATTCACCAACTGAAATTTAACTAATAAATTCTGTGATGCAAGGTAGACAACGTCCCCACCTGGTTTTCCCATAGTCCTAGCAGCTCTATACCACTGAACCACCCCTCCCTACAGCAAAAAATAATAAACTTTATTTATTTATTTTATTTTATTAGATTTCTTGGCTGCCCCATCTGCCTACAGCAGCTCGGGGCAGCTCACAACATATTAAAACATACACAAATAATATAAAATATAATATAATAAATATACAATAAATAACCACAAAGTAACATTAAAAAACCTGAATAAAACATATCTTAGGCAGAGCTGAAAAAAACCCTCCCTTTTCCAACCCCTTCACCCATCTCCCTCCCCAAAGGCCCGGCGGAACAGCCAGGTCTTACACTGTCTTCAGAAAGAGCGGAGGTCCGGGGCCAGGCGGACCTCCAGACAACAAAGATAAAAAACAGTCCAAGAACAGTAAAGGCTATAAACATCCCACTGCATTTGCTATTTGGAACCCAGTGGATCTGTAGAGATGTTGGAGCCTTCAGCCAAAGTAAGACAGAACTAAGGAGTCATATTAAGGAAGAAAAAGTTTTGTAGGGACGGTCACGCAGTGACCCCCTTTCCCAAAGGAGATTGTTAAGACTGCCAAGAAGTGAGAGAGTTTCTATATATCAGCAGGTTTTTTCACTGAGTGATTCTCTGTGCAGTGGGATACTCTTCCTTTTCATCCTTCTCTTCCTGAAGAAGCATCTGCGAAACATTGAGGAGAAGGACTGAAGAGAAGAATGTTTATAGCCTTCACTGTTCTTGGACTGTTTTTTATCTTTGTTGTCTCCTTTGCGGATTATATCTACATGTTCTAGACCCATGCCTTGTGCTTAGTTTTTTGCTTTGTTCCACATTGTTTATTATTGTATATTTTAGATGCTGTTTTTTCTGTCTATCATAAATTATATATATTGGATTATTGCTGGTCTATTGTCGCTTTTGGTTACTTTTGTTTGTTGGTTTCTGCATTTGTTTGGTAACCTTTAGCCATTACGTTCTGTGTCCATGAAAACTAAGACATGTCGCCCCTCCACTTGATGGGTGAAGTGTTGAAGGGCAACTCAAATGGCTTTGAGCTCCAGCCAATTGATGCTGTGATTGTGATCTGGCACAGGCCAGGTGCCCTGCGTCACGCTTGAGTCTAGGTGGGTACCCCAGTCGGAGAGACTGGTGTCTGTCATATCACTCTTGTCGGTTCCATCAGAGGGACTCCTTCTTCGAATCGGTGAGGGTCCTTCAACCAACTGAAGGAGAGGAGGGTTTCCGGATTGACCGTGAAGGTAGCAGGTGAGTTGTTGATGATGTGCACCTGCCATGGTCGAAGTAACTCCTGATGTTTTCGTTAGTGGAATCGTGCCCACTGTAGATGTCGAATGCAGGACACGATGAGACCTAGTAGAGATGCAAGTGTCTGTGGGGGGGGGGAGGAATCAAGGTTGCGCCCGTACCAACGTCATGAGTTTCAGGATCTTGTGCTGACGTTGTGGAGGTATGAACACCCTGTCCTGGGTGGTGTCGAAGACCACACCCAGATGTTCTAACTGTTGTGTGGGCGTGAGGTGGCTCTTGTCTCGATTGATCAGGAATCCATGGTACTCCAGGTAGCTGATGGAACGCTGGAGGTGAAGCAGGGCGAGTTCCTCTGACGGGGTCCAGATAAGCAGGTCGTCAAGGTAGGGGAAGATGGCTATGCCCTCTAAATGAAGGTTCCCAATGAGGGGAATGAGCACCTTGGTAAACGTCTGAGGTGCCGTGCCAAAGCCGAAAGGGAGGGCTCGGTATTGCCAGTGCTGGCTTTCATAGCAAAAGTGGAGCCATTGTCTGTTAGCTTGAAGGACGGGGATGTATCGGTAGGCATCCCTAAGGTCCAATGAGGCCAGTCAGTCGCCATTCGAGGGGGAAAGGGAGATGGAGTCCAGGGTTTCCATCTTGAATCGCTGCGCTCTGAGTGCTTTGTTCAGGCACTTCAAGTCAAGGACTCCTCTCCACACTCTGTTCTTTTTCTGCACGAGGAACAGAATGGAGTAGAGACCCCCCCTTCCTTTTAATGCCACAGTACCCTTTCTACGGCTCCCATCAAGTCTGTTTATTTCAAGGCGCATTGCTGCGTGCTTGGCGGCAATGTGTAAGCGGGGAGATACTCGAAAGAACTCCCTGGGCTTGTATTTGAGTTCGATCAAGTATCCCATCGCCACTGTTTGTAGAACCCAGGTGTCTGTGGTCACTTGCTCCCACCTGTGAGCGAAGTGTAGTAGCCGGCCGCCAAGCGGGGCAGAGGCTGGGAAGCAGGATCCGGAGCAGTCAGGAAACTTGCTTGCGAGTTGGGGATCCGGATCGCCTGGAGCATGAAGGTTGGGAACCTGCAGGGCTTCGCCCCACGTCCCCTGCCACGTGATTGGAAGTTCCAGGAGTTGCCTGTAGAATGGCCATGTCTGGGCCCCTGTGAGAAGTGTTGGGGCGAAAGAAGTTTTTAAACGACTGCACCTGGTTGAGAAAGTGCTTCCTTTCCTTATTTAAAGTCTCGGTCAAGGTCTTGCCAAATGGCTTGCCCCCTTTGAACGTGCTGTTAACTAGGAGGTTATTTGCTTGAGGGTCTGTACTCCAGGAGCTGAGCCACAGTCTGCGTCTGGCAGCCACATTGACCGCCATGCCCTTGGCTGCCCAGGTGACGATATCCATGGATGCGTCTATTAGAAAGGCGTGGGCAAGAGTAACGTTAGTGGCTAGTTTACGGGATAGAGGGATCGATATGTCGGGGTCCTTGGCCAGCTTGAACCACTTCATGATGGCTCTGGAGACATAGGAAGCCATAGTGGCCATTTGTAAGATGTTAGTTAGGGCCTCATAATGCTTCCTAAGCCCGATTTCTACTCCCTTATAGGTGGAGTCTTTGGGCAGTAGGTTTCCCTCGGAGGGGAATACAGACTGTCGAGCTAAGGAGGCAGCAGCCGCATCGACGTGAGGTGGTTTAAAGATAGAGTCGCTGTGTTTGGAGAAGGTGTACAGGGACTGCTGAACCCTGGATAGTTTCAAGGATTTGGTGGGCTGTTTCCATTGGCTTTTATTATTTTTTTGAATGCCCTGTCCAGAGTGGCCCCCTTGATCTACTGTCTAATGTGGGGATATAGTCCCTGTGGGAGTCATCCTCATCAGAGGAAGAGTTCGAGTCCCTTTTCTTTGGGGTTCTGGGTGTGATCCTGAGAACCCTCTATGCTCGCTTTAGTAGTTTTGGGCCCTGGTTGGAAGGTAGTTCCCTACCCAGTTCTTTAGGTCCCCTTGGCAGGATCTCCTCCCACTCAGGTGGCTCTCTGTCAGATGAGTGAGGGGAGCGGCTACAGGAGGCCTGACATGAATCCTCCTCGGAGGTTACATTAGTAGCCAGTGGGGTTTTGGCATGGCTGGCACTTCTCCTTTGCTTGGGGGGAGGAGGGGTCTGACTCTGTCAGGTGGAAGTTCACCCTCCTCCATGAGGAGAGAACCCCCTCGTCTTCCTCTAAGGAGGAGCCAATGAGATCCTTAAGGGATCACTTCCAGGAAAGCTTGCAAGAGCTTTTCTGGTTGCCCTTCCCTGAGGCCTTTGATGCACCCTTGAAAGAATTTTTGGGAGGGGAGGGGTAAGCGCACTTGCGGGGTCGCCGTCCCCAGGTCTGGTTCCTCTCTAGGCAAGCCAGTATCCCCATCATAGATTTTAAAGCATCCAGCTGAAGTTGCTGGATTGGGTCAACGGAGGGGGCCCCTCTTACTTGCTGGGAGGCAGAAGAGGCTGCCTCCTCGTCCTCTTCTTCAGCTTCTAATAAGCTGGGAGGTTCCTCCTGGTCATGGATGCAGGCCGCGGCTGGATTTTGGGTGGGAGGGGCCGGAGCGGTTTCGTTTTCAGCTGGCGTGGTTGCGGGACCTTCCCCCTGCGCCACGGCTTGGAGGGCAGCAGCCCTGCGGGTTTTGTTGGTCTCCGCCATAAAAGCAGGTACCCCTAAGCAGGGAGGTGTACCTCGTGTTTCGATCCCCCACACCTACTCTGCCCGGGGGCGGGTACGGGAGGGGGCGGGGGAAGATGTTGGAGCGGGAGAAGCCGCTCGGTTGGATGGCACCCGCCGGTGCTTGTAGAAACTGGAAGGGATTCCCCTTCTTCCCTAATGAACTAGTTTAGAAGGCGTCCCCCCCTCGTAGGGAGTGTAGGGACTCAAAAGTCATGCCAGGTTTGGAGCACCCATGCTGCAGCTCCTAGCTGATCCGAGGCAGACTTTCAACTGGGGAAGCGAGGGCGCGCTCTCCCTACACATACCCAGTGAAAGTTGGTGCTGCCTCCTACTGGCCATGGGGGAGAAGGCTCCCTACGTCCAAATAACCAGACGAGGAGGCCATAGAAAAAATTGTTTTTATATATTACCCCCCTGCCAAGGCACTCAGAGTACTTGACATGGAACTAATTAACACAACTTTTAATCTTCACAACAACCCTGTGAGGTAGGTTAGGCTGAGAGAATATTGTGACTAGTCCAAATTCACACAGTGAGTTTCTGGGGCCTCCGCTTCAAGTACACAACACTTGAATATTACAGTTTAGTATTCCGTATTAGAATTGAATATTACACTTGAATATTATAATTTGAAACCAAAAGCAGGATGATGGGATTTATAATTATTTATTTATTCTAATGAACCAAAATGCCACTAGTTCGTTTCCAGGATGATAAAAGATATGCATTCTTGTCCAAAAGAAACAACAGTCTAGCGACTTGATTCTACAGTCATACTATGGTGATTATCATTAGGAGTATCATTATTATCATCATTAATAATACGATGATTATTTTTATTTATATAGCGCTCCCAATACACCCATCACTGAACCGCCATGATTAAAGACCCATTTCTGCGCTTAAAATCTACGATGAAGGAGGAAAGGGAGACAATGGGGAGGGGAAACTAATGCTCCCTCTGCTGCCCTTCGTTTGGGGTTCCCTTCTTCTCTCCACCTAAGCTAAGCATGTGCATCTGTTACTTCTCAACTTTGTGAATGTCTCCCTGTCTCCCCTATGTTCTCCTCTCCCTTCTCTCTGACATTGGGTAACAAGAAAGTAAAGATGCACAAACAAAGTGTCGATACATACAAGGCATAGTCATTCTTTACAGCCACACTTCCCTGGCTGACCCACCAGCCTATTCCCTCCCCACTGGCCCCACTTGTCTATATCCCTCCAACCCCCGCTGCCCTGTGGCCCTCTCCCAACTGGCCACCCTGGCACATCGCACTAAAGCCCCTGGTCATCGGACGCTACGAGGGCAGCAAAAAACTCCTTCTTTGCTGTCCTCACAGCCTCAACGTAGGACCGCAAATGGGTCCTATGGAAAAGTCGCTCAGATTCAGAGTGAGTCCGACGTCAGCGTCACTCCAATCTCCTGTCTACCCGCTTCATGCGCCACAGCCCCTCGGTAAACCAAGGGGTCCTGTGGTGACGAGACGGGCAGGGGAAGTCTCGGAGCCACACTGTCGATTGCCTCCCCCAGCAAGGTGTTCCAATGCTGTACCAGCACATCGACAGAGTGGCCGTCAGGGTCCAAGGATAACTCCCTCAGAGCCTCCTGGAACCTCTGCGGTTCCATCAGCCTCCGAGGGTGGACCAATCTAACTGGTCCATTCCACTTCTGGAGGGGGCGCGCTAGGAGGAGATAATGGTCTGTCCATGACAAAGGCATAGATCTCACATCCCCCACTAACGGATCATCCACTTCAAGGCCAGAACAGAACACAAGGTCAAGGATATGTTCCCCCACGAGTCGGGCAGTTGACCACTTAGGAAAAGTCCATGCTTGCCATGGCGGCCATGAACTCCCGCTCCACTCCAACAAGGCCTGCATCGACATGAGCGTTGAAGTCCCCAAGGACCACGGTCCTGGGGGAGTCCAACACTACCTCCAAGGCCAGCTCCTGTCTCTTATACACATCTAGATGTGTATAAGAGACAGGTCCTGGGGGAGTCCAACACTACCTCCAAGGCCAGCTCTGCTAGAGCGGCAAGGGATGTCGCCGAACAAGAGGGGGCTGTCTCTTATACACATCTAGATGTGTATAAGAGACAGCCACATGGAGGGCCTCCACACCTGGAATCTCCTGGACTGGATATCTCCTGACCGGCCAGTCCTCCCTAAAAAATGATAGCTACATCTCCCCCACCCCCCGGTCACCTGTACGAGGCTGGTGCTGCACAGTATACCCGGCCAGCATGAGGTCCGCCAGAACTGGTCCAGCCCCCTTCGTCCAGACAGGTCTCTGTGATGTATGCAATGTCTGCCGCCTCATCCAGGATAAGATCCCAGATGACTGAGGTCTTGTTCACTATAGACCTTGCGTTCAGCAGCATCAGCCTCCCACAGGCGGACCCTGGACCCTGATCCATCCTCACCCTTGGTGGGGGGTGGGTGACCCTGCTAACCTCCACTAGGTACCTTGGTCCCCTGGGAGGACGAGTCACCCGCCCCCTTGGACCATACCATCCTTGCCCCAGAACCACCCCTATAGCCCCTGCCCCACTCCCATCTATTTCCTCCTGGCCCCCACCTCTGGGCTGCCTGCCCTGCCTCCGGACCCCATATCCCCCTCCCCTCACCTCTAGTCGTGTCCCCTGCTGCCACCAGGAGTCAACACCAGAGACCCAACCCCTATGTTCCCACCTCCCCCCCTTTCCACCAGATCTCATGCTGCCACCAGAGGCCGGCATCACCCCCCCAACTCCCCCTGCCACGGAGAGCCAGATACACACACACACCACCATCACCATACCAGCCCTCCACCGGCCCATTCCCATGCTGCCAAGGACACGGCTCAGGCTAGCCACCTACCCGCCCTGAGACAGTCCCAGGCTAACATCTGGCAGCATGCAACCGCACATGCAGGTGAGTCCTGGACCACATTTGTTTTTACCTACTGTAAACCAATCGGGGCAGGGACCTAAACTAATTAATTATTGTTCCGTGGTCAGTGCATTATATAGACTCGCACCAACCCGTGACACCTGTGGATAAAAGTGCTGATCAAGGAGTGTGCTGTCATCCAAAGATCTGTCAACTCAAAGGTCAACCATAATAATTCCACTCGTGTTTCATGACCGTTCCACTCCTCTGTCATGTTCGTTTTCAATCAGCAGACAGTACAGTTGTGGAACTCATTATCAGAGAGGCAATGAAAGCCAGAACCTTAACTAGCTTCAAACGGAAACTAGATACATTTTTAGAGGATAGAACCATAAATGCTTACTAGTTGCGGCTTGAACCCCTGGCTACAGGTAGTTGGGAGTGGTTAGTAGGAGGTGGGTCACATCTCAAATGACCTGTACCTGCACTTCTCTCAAGCTACTGTACCGAGCCACTGTCGGAGACAGGATGCTAGGCTCGATGGACCATGGGTCTAACCCAGTATGGCCCTTCTTATGTTGAAGGAATCACCATGAAGAACTGTTTACGCTAGCACTACATAAACGAGAAGTCAGGGCATCAAAAGGCGTCACACCATCTGTGCATCTACTCCTAATCCATATTTGATATAGACTACTGTGTACTTTCTATGTTTTTGTTACTATCTCAGATTGCAAAATTATATTTTGGTCTCAAAACGTGGTCACGTTCAGCACTGATGAAGCTGCCAAACTGTCGTGTTGAAAAATGGCTAGGGCTACGGTTTTGTCAAGGGGGAGAAGGGGCTTAAGGAAATCGTGAATTTCTGTGAATTTTTGTTAGCTCCACCAATACCAAAACATAGCTCCAACTGCCTTCAGAAGTTTATCAGTGCTTGTTAACAGCATCGGAAACCATGGGAATCCAGTGCCCTTCACTTACAAAGATGCCTTGTAAGATAATAGATGCGGAATCAAGGATGACAACCTCGTGATGTATAGCATGCCGCTTCATAACCACGGGAAACTAATTGTGTGTACAACCACCCTTCTGTGTTCTAAAGCGACAGCTAAACTTGTCAGCCACCACAAGATGTACCTTTGCCATCAGTGATTTTAACTGTACATATGTTAGTGCTGATCCTTGTGTTAAAGACAGACACTTTCACTAGTTGAAAACTCTTATCCGTGTCAATGTAGTGGAACAACATGATTTGGTTGTATTTCCTTATCTTTATGTCCCGTTCCCACCCCCCCCCCCCCCCCACACACACAAAGCTATGAAATCCACTAAAAATTTCAGTAATAAAATTATAGCAATAGTTATTGGAAATGATATGCAAGGCATTCATTGGTTTTGTCTCGATTTGCCCACATGGCCTGCTCACATTTCCTGGGATGATGCTGCGAGTAGCTGCCACAGGGAAAATATCTGGCAGCCACCATTAAGACCGACAGGGGAATACGGGGCTAAAACAAAGACGACGTTGCCCTGCTAACACCCTTCACCTCTGTTCCCGCTGATTCCTTGATGGTAGGGGGACTGGATCCATGGACTATATCGGGAATTGGGGACGTCAGGCCCAGGGGCCAAAAGCAGTCCATGGATAGTTTTTCTTTGTCCCCTTTCCAGCACCTGGAATGGGCCCTTGGATCCAGTTCCTACTAGAGTTGAACCGAACAGCACTTCCGAGTACTCGGACCGAATTCCGAAGTTCCGAATAGTCGGTCCAGGTACTCGGAGGCACTTCGGCACTCTTTCCAAAGCTCCGGACTTTGGAAAACTTCAGAACTCTTCAGCTCCAGCTTGGCGCCTCAGCAGGTGTTGCCCATGTGCAGGAGCTGCAGCCATTTAATTGCCTAGCCATTCAGGGCGTGCACAATGTGCACAACTCACTCATCCACACCATCCTCCTTCCCCCTCCCTCTTAGTTCCTTAGCCAATCAGAGTGCACAACAACGTATTAAGCCCTTCCTCCTCCTGCTGCGCCTGTGTCAACAGGATGAAAGAGAGTGAGAGAGACAGAGCAGAAGTCATCACAAAAAACACCACCATGTAATTAAAAAACCAAAAGGGTATGTGATCAGTAAGTTCCCCCCTTACATTTGCAAGCAAATCAAATTGATCATTCAAGTTTCAACAAACCTTTTTTTTTTTGGGGGGGGGGTCCATGTGTGGCCCCATGGGTGTCACCAGTCAAGCAGCCATAACAACCACACACAAGAAACCAAACAACTTCCCCCCACCCCCAAAGCCTCCATTGTGTGTGGCCAGCCCACCTATACAAGGCAAGCCCCATCCCCCCACACATCATATTATTAACCAGATAAAAACTAGAAAGTATTCCCCCAGTGCCATGGCTGGTCACATCTTAGCAAATGTTCTTGAACCCACAAGCCAAAGCACTACCCATAAAAGCAGGCTAGCAAGAGTGGGACAATCGCTCCAGAAGAAAACCCCACAAAAGTGCAACTGCATGCTGAATAATAATAATAATAAACAATAGCGTGTGTACCCACAGCATAGCCCACCTCAACAGCGAGCACACTCACGGAAAAATCGTTATTATGCTAACCAAGCAGTGTGCAGAAAAAACAAGGATGGGCGAACAGAACAGAGTTCAGAAATTCAGTTCGGTTTGAAATTCGAGTTCGGTTCGGAAGTTCGGTTTGGTTGACCGAACAGACCAAGTTCAGTCGAATTCTGAACTTCCGAACCAAGTTTGGCCATTCAAAACCAGGTTTTTTGGCGTTTGTTGTCACTAGGGATGGGCGAATAGAACAGGGTTCGGAAATTCGGTTCGGTTTGGTTCAAAATTAGAGTTCGGTTTGGAAGTTCGGTTCGGTCAACTGAACAGACCAAGTTCGGTCAGAACTTCCGAACCGCATTCGCCCATCCCTAGAAAAAACAGGCTAGCAAGAGAATACAACAAAACAGTGCAACTGAGTGGAGAAATGCCACCAAAAACCAGCCTGTCTTCTAACAGCCAGTCTTCTAACACCCACAAGAAGAAAACCAGACATTTACACACACCCCACAGGCACCCTCTTGGCATGGCACTGGTATTGTGGCACAGTGATAGAACTGGACACTGGTAACTTGAAAAGACCGGACTTGAACAGACAAACCAGATTCCCAGAAGCAACTCAGTAAGGAAACCAGACATTTACATTCTACACTGGCACCCTCTTTGCATGGCATTGGTACTGTGGCACTGGTAACTTGAACAGACCAGGCAAGGGGAAGTGGAGCCAGGCAGAGAGCTGCCTCTGGCCTCATGGTGCCAAGTGCCAACCAAACAGCAGGCAGAACTAGAAGCAAGGTGGCACCCTACTAATTTAATATTATTATTATTATTATTATTAAAAACTGCTTGGTATGGTAAAGGTAAACATAACCCCCATGCCCCAGCATCAGCCCTATGGACAGGCCAGACCAAACCAGATGAGGCCAGGCATCCCTCCGCCCCCCCTAAGCCAATTACTGGCAGATCCAGCAGCACCGTAGCAGTTAAATTCACCAAAGAGAATGTACAAAATGGCTGCAGTCACTTTTATTTTACCCTGCCCAATCAAAAGCTTGCCATCTGGCTTGACCAACCAATCAAAATCTGCCATCTGGCTCATTTGTCCCCTCCCATAATCCCTTCTACCAAATATGGCACTAAGTTTCATTTCCAGAAGAAGCTCAACTGTCCACCAGCCCCGCACGCGTCCAACTGTTTCCGAAGTTTTCCAAACAGCAGTCTTGGTCCTTGGAACTTCAGATTTATTATTATTAGCAAGCATTTATTTAGCACTAGCAATGTACCTGGAGCTCTACAAAGTAATGGAATAGGCACGGTCCCTGCCCTAGGGTTTACAACCTGGAGGGGCGGGGGGGGGGGGGAGAAGAGACGAAGGAAGGAGAACAGAGGGAGAGACAAGTGTAACATTCATGAAGACGCGAGGTCTCAGGTGCACATGCTTGGCTTGGTTACATCGAGAATGATGGCTGGCTGGTCCATGTGGTGAGTATTATTATTATTATTATTAACAAACATTTATATAGCGCCAGCAGTGTACATGGCACTTTACAAAGTAATAAAATAGACACGGTCCCTGCCCCTAGGGCTTACAATCTGAGAGACAGGAGCTGGGGGAGAGACATAGGAAGGGGAACAGAGGGAGAGACAAGGGGTCTAACATTCATGAAGATGCGAGGTCTCAAGTGCACGTACTTGGCTTGGTTACGATGAGAATAACAGCAGGCAGGTCCATGTGGCAAGGATAAGGGTAAACAGATCTTAGGTATAGGAATAGTGGCTCAGCAGGATAAAGTCAGACAGAGCAGAGTGAAAGAGGTGAGTTTTAAGGAGAGATTTGAAGGTATGAAGGGAGGGGGCAAGGCGAATGTGGACAGGAAGGGAGTTCCAGGCATGGGGGGCAGCAAGTGAGAAGGGACGAAGGCGCTTAGGGGAGCAGGGAAGGCGTGGAAGGGTGAGAGAAGGGACAGAGGAGGAGCGAAGTGCACGGGCTGGAGTATGGAGGGCGATAAGTGCAGAGAGGTAGGGGGGAGCGAGGTTGTGAAGAGCTTTATAGGTAAAGACTAGGAGCTTGTGCAGGATTCGTTCAGGAAGGGGAAGCCAGTGAAGCGAAGAGAGGAGGGGCTGCACATGGTCGAAGCGACGGGCGAGGTAGATGACCCTGGCAGCAGAGTTTTGGACAGAGATGAGGGGAGAAAGGTGAGACCGGGGAAGGCCAGTGAGAAGGAGGTTACAGTAATCGAGGCGAGAGATGACCAGAGCATGAACAAGAGTTTTGGCAGACGAGAGAGAGAGAAAAGGGCGAATCTTAGCAATGTTATGGAGGAAGAAGCGACAGGATTTAGCAACAGAGTCAATGTAGGGTTTAAAAGAAAGGGCTGAGTCAAAGATGAAGCCTAGGCTATGGGCTTGGGGGACAGGCAGGATGGTGACTCCATCAATAGTTATTGACAGTGAGGAAGGAGAGGAAGGATGAGGGGGGAAGATAAGGAGTTCAGTTTTAGCCATGTTGAGTTTGAGTTGACGTTGAGACATCCAGGTAGAGATGTCAGAGAGACAGTTGATGAGACGAGCTTGAACAGAGGGAGAGAGAGAGGGAGTAGAGAGATAGAGTTGAGTGTCATCAGCATAGAGGTGGTATTGGAGCCATGGGAGGCAATGAGTTTGCCTAAGGATGAGGTATAGATCGAGAAGAGGAGAGGGCCAAGAACAGAGCCTTGAGGAACACCAACTGAGAGGGGGAAGGAGGAAGAGGAGGAGTTGGAGAGAGACACATTAAAGGAGCGGTCAGAGAGGTAGGAGGAGAACCAGTTATGGACAGAGCCACAAAAGCCAAGGGAGTGAAGGGAATCCAGCAAGACCTCAGGTAACAGATTGTACTGGATGGTAGGTATCAGCAAAAGTTAGGAAAGGGGAGAGGAGTCGGGGAGGGCAGAGAGGAAAAGGTGGGTCTGAGGAGGGATTTGAAGAATTTGGACTTTCCTAACCGAATACCGTAATCTTTGCCGAATTCCAAAGTTTTCCAAAGACTTTGAGTCCTAGTTCCTACCCCCAAACATTGAAAAACAGAGCTCAGGGGAAAGAAACTGATATAAGAGCATGCCCACAAGAATAGGGGATGAATTCATGGCACAGATCCATGATTGGGACCCTCTTCTTCCGGAGCGCACCACTTAAACACCTATGTCCCAACTTCTATGCAGACTTTGGAGCTTGAGCTAGTTTTCAAAGTGGTCCCTGGAATGGGAAAAGGTTCCCCATCACTGGAATAGATTCAGGAACTAGGAAGGGACCAAATAGAAAACCGCCATGGGCATTTTTACAGACACGTTAACGTTCCGGAACTTTCAATGTTCTGGGTTTACAAGTCCATAAGTACGTTCCGGATTCATTTCTTTCTTTCTTTCTTTCTTTCTTTCTTTCTTTCTTTCTTTCTTTCTTTCGCACGCACGCACGCACGCACGCACGCACACACACACACACACACACACAGAGCCCTGAGGCAGTTCCGGGATGCATTCTTCACACAAACACTGCTCTGATGCAGCCTAAAGTAACCTCAGCTGTAAACGTGAGGGGCTGCCATGGAAACCAAGTGACCACAGCTGCCTGGAGCAAAGCAGTTTACCAGGAGAGCTTTTTACACACAAAAGTTCCAGAAGAAGTTCTACGCAGAACTTCAAAGATCCGAATGTTTAAGATCTGGGCGAGTGATTTAGACACACAGAAAGTTCAGGATGTAACAGCAAACATCCAGGAGAAATGTGTGTGTAAAAACACCCATTCTCACGGAAAGGAGTATAAACGTCAAAATAATGCATGAGTGTCTTGCACTTTTTTGTTCATAAACCACCTGGATGCCGCGTCTGGACCAATTCAGCTGCTACCCGTTGTAGCGCTGGCTCTGCCTTCACCTTAGTTGCTGGGGGGAAAAAAATCTACAGCTTGATAGAGACCTCTAATAACAATCTGCCGATAAATTCGCACCAGTTGATTAAGTCTTTGTTCACTGGCTCGGACTGTAATACAATTCCTTCCACCTTTCTTAGAGCCACCTTTTTCCCTTGACTAGCCAGCCGACAAGACAACCAGGGACCGTAATATAAACAACATTCAAATCCACACGTGCATGCAAGACCATTTGTGCGGCAGGATCCCACCATGACGAGTCATTTAACCTTTAAACAGGGAGGGAGTGAATTACAGCTGAAACAAGCCGCTCAATTGCTGCTTGCGAGAAATATTGCCATATCGGAAACCAGGATCAAATTCCCAGCCATTTCCCAATACTGATGCAATGTCCCAATTCTCGCAATACAGTGCGATACCGTCCTGATTTACCAACATTCCGCTTACAGCGTACCATTCAGTTATTGCTTCCCGTATTGTCAAGGCTACAGTTTTACTTCCAGGTTTGATGTTACCATATTTCTTAGCCAGTTACTGCACAAATAGCCCATCCCTTCATCTGTCCACAGTGCTTCCAATCAGAATTGTTGTTCTCTCTTGTTCCCTCTGCTTTGACCAGCGTGCAACTAGATTGTAGGTTATTTATTTACTTCTATTTATATGCCAGCCTTCCCCAAAGGCCCAGGGCGGCTGACAAATAATTAAAACATTAAAACGAAACAAAAAACCCTAAATAAACCAACAACCCTTCCACAAACCCCCAATATCATCTCCCCATTTCCCATACACAACCCCACACCCCAAAGCCACCCCTAACCACTACCCCAGCCCACCAAATGCCTTTTCAAACAAAAGCGTTTTACACCACCTCAGGGAGACAGCTAGTGCAGGCTGAAATGTACCTTAGGGGGAAGGGAGTTCCGTAGCAATGGGGCAGCAACTGGGAATGCCTCCCTATGAACAAATCATTCATTCAGATTATGCACTGCTTCCAAGTAGGCACATACATCACTCTAGTGCTCGTGACTGAAAAAAAGCCAGCTCATGGGATAGGAGATAGTGTCTTACTATGGATCAGAAACAGGTCAGAAGATAGAAAGCAAAGGGTAGGACTCAATGGTCAGTTTTCACAATGGAGAGATGTAAAAAGTGGTGTGCCTCAGGGATCTGTATTGGGACCGGTGCTGTTTAATGTATTCATTAATGCATTGGAAAAGGATGTTGAGAGTGAGGTGATCAAATTTGCAGATGACACCAAGTTATTCAAGGTAGTTAAAACACGAGCAGACTGTGAGGAACTGCAACGGGATCTTATGACACTGGGTGCCTGGGCATCTAAATGGCAAATGAGATTGAATGTGGACAAGTGCAAAGTGATGCACGGAGGGAAAAATAATCCAAACTATGCGTACACAATGCTGGGTAGTAAGCTAGGAGTTACCACTCAGGAAAAGGATCTGGGGGTGGTTGTGGACAATACAATGAAATCCACAGCGCAGTGTGCAGCAGCAGTCAAAAAAGCAAACAGAATGTTAGGAATTATTCGGAAGGGGATAGAGAATAAAACTGAGGATGTCATAATGCCTCTATACAAATCAATGGTGCGACCGCACCTCGAATATTGTGTGCAGTTCTGGTCGCCCCATCTCAAAAAAGACATAGCTGAACTAGAAAAGGTACAGAGAAGGGCAACAAAAATGATCAAGGGCATGGAAGGGCTCCCGTATGAGGAGAGGCTTGGTAGGTTGGGGCTCTTCAGTTTGGAGAAGAGACGACTGAGAGGAGATATGATAGAGGTCTATAAAATCATGAGTGGTGTGGAACTAATAAACAAGGAGCAGTTATTTACCCTCTCAGCTAGTACTAGAACTAGGGGACACTCCATGAAACTCATGGGTGGCAAGTTTAAAACAAATAAAAGAAAATATTTTTTCACTCAGCGTATAATTGGGTTGTGGAATCTACTGCCAGAGGCTGTGGTAAGGGCCAGTGCTATAGCTGAGATTAAAAGAGGTTTGGACAAGTTTCTGGAAGATCGGTCCAATAGCAGCCATTAGCCAGACAGGATCAGGGAACATGACGGGAGCTGGGGAGGGGAAACAACAGGGAATGGATTCTCCCATTGTGACCTGTTGGGTGCTACTCCCAATTCACTGTGATTGGCCACTGTCGGAGACAGGATGCTGGGCTAGACGGACCATTGGTCTGACCCACTATGACACTTATGTTCTTAACCTCTGGTCCAGAGAGTCGAAGAGAAAAGAGGAGCAGAGATACGAAAGGGACTGTACATGGGGTAGCAGAAGCTTAGGGAACTTCTGTGGAGAGAATTTTTCTCTTTTTGTTTTTTCCTCCTGGAAGTTGAGTTTGGATCACAGATGCTGGACTGACTGTATGAGGTTTCCCCTTGCCTCTAAGAAATGAGGTGACAGTTGCATTGGTTGTAATTAAGTTCTTTGTCCATATCTCTATTTGAGTTGCATTATATTGCTTTGGTTGATGTGTGAAATAGAAATGGCACAATGGTGGTTGGGATAAACTGTAAAGTGTGCTGACTTCCAACGGTTAATTCTGTTACAAGGGAAAACCTATTGGATCTGCACTGAAAAGCTCTGAAATTTGGGCTCTGCTTAAAATGTGTTACAGATAGATTCTCTATCCCCGGGCGGCAATGTAGTCTCTCTAAGGTCTGTAGACAAATAAGGTTGAAGAGATCTTACACTCATGGGGATTCTCTATAATTTATATCTCCACTATGTCGTTCTCAAGAGCTTTTGCTGAAATTAAAACCAGGATAATAGTTCAAGAGCTTCAACTCTTAAGGGAACAAATCAGAAGGTGTCCAAGTTCTATAGTGAGCTTTCGACTCCTCTAGATGGGGCTTCCTACCTATCGAACCCGTCATTATGGCACAGCAGAATAACGTTTTCCCTGATAAGGCTCAATATTTTTCCATCCGCAGATACAGAAGGTAGACTGAACTGGACTCCTTATAATCGTAACCAAACTGCAAACAGGGTTGTTGTCAAAACAGTGGCCCATCTGTTGCTTGATTGCCCAGCTTATTTTGATTGGAGATCACGGTATATTGACCCCCTCATTGCCTCAAGGCGCAATTACCCCCCTCCCCCAGGAGGTGGTGCTGGTCCTTTCGATGGACTAAGATCCTAAAGTAACATCTAATGTTGCCAGGATTCTGTACCAGGTCTTGAAGTTCAAGAAAGCTGCCCAGATCTACAATTAAGGGTAGCCCCATAATCCAATGGGTTACTTATAGCCATTTATGCTTATCCTGTTCATTTATCCGTGATCCACAAAGTTTGAATAATAGTCCCATTGGAAGGCTAAATAGGGTTTGGGGTAAATTACTTTTTCTTTCATTTTGGGTTACTATTGAGGGGTATAGATTTAGGGGTAAATGACTTAGTGGGATCTAGCTATATTGGCTCTGGCTGACTGGCCAAGATATTGTGTATAGATTGGGACTTAGCTGTGTTATCACACTGTATACTTATTTTTTTCTTTCTTTCTTGGTACTATTGTATACGGGTCTCATTTAATCTTAGTAACGTGTGTGCTTTCGGTGCTGATATTTGTGTGTTTTGTCTATCTTTATTTTTTAATGAAGGCTGTTGGCTATGTAATAAAATGTATACATACATACATTTAAAAGCTTTGTCCTTCTTTCTGTATTAACTCCTGGAGACTGCCTGCTGGGGATGGTAATTTTTTCAAAGTTAGTGCATATGATAAGCCATTTAATGATATCATTTAATGCTGACCTCACCTTTGATCCCTACCATAATTCTGATCACTTCCTCGCCTCCTTCAGCCTCTCCCACCAACCCCCTCCTCCTCCCCCTCTCCGCGCCCCTTCCGCAATATGCAGGCCATTACCCCCATGGAGTTTGCCTCCTCTCTATCCCTTGACTCCCTTGCCCCCCTCTCCTCCCGCCCCGTCCGGCCCCCCAAACCCCCGCCCCAGCTCACCCCTAACATCCGCTACCCCCGCTCCTGCACCCGGGCTGCCGAACGCCTCTGGCACAGATCCTGCTCCCTCCCGGACTTCCTCCACTACAAATTCTCCCTCTCCTCGGCTATCTCCCTAGCTAGACAACACTATTATGCCTCCAGGATCTAATCTTTCTCTCGCAACCCTCACTGCCTCTTCTCTACTTTCGACTCCCTTCTTAAACCCCCCTGCCCTCCTCCGCCCTCTTCCCTTCCAGCTCAGGATCTTGCATCGTTCTTCACCTCAAATATTGACAAGATACGTCAGGACATTGCCTCCCACCCACCTCCTCTTTCCGCTCCCGTACCACCCCCTCCCCCTTC
>QEPC01010034.1:5425598-5444177 GCA_003113815.1 Sphenodon punctatus | reverse complement strand
GCTTGAATGTTTGTTTGTCTTCTCCCCTGTCTCTCCCACTGTCCCCTCTCCCTGTCTCCCCCTCCTTGTCTTTTAGATTGTAAGCCACAGGCAGGGACCACGTCTATTTCTATGTTCTGTACAGCGCCAGGCACACGGCTGGCACTATATAAATGTTTATTAAAAATAATAATAATAATAATTTAAGGTTTTGCCAATCAGTTGTATTCTCTTCATTTCTGTCTGGTGCCAGTTATTTCTCAGGCCACAAGAATCCCAGGTCTCAGAACCCTAACTCACAGGTTACCAAGTAAACAGGGAGCTGTTGTTTACCCTCTTGAATAATACTCAGTCTAGGAAACACTCCCTGAAACTAACCAGCAAAAGATTTAAAGATGGCATGGGCCATGACTCAGGTGGTAGAGCACATGCTTTCCATGTATAAAGGCTCCAACTTCAATCCCCTGAATCAGAGATGCCAGATCTCTGGTAGCACACCTGGGTGAGGCCTCTTCCAGGGATCCTGGAGGGCCTCTGGTAGCACGCCTGGGGGAGGTCTCTGCTGCGTATCCTGGAGTCTCTCAGGTAGAATACATGGGTGAGGCCTCTGCTGGACACCCTGAAGAATCAGATTTGAGACCCTGATGCCATTTCAGGTTGTGACAATACAGCGCTAAGATGGACCATTGGTCTGACTCAGTTAGGCAGCTCCTTACATATCTCAAAACAAAAAAAGGAAGCACTTTTTCATTCAAAGTACAATTAAGTGGTGGAGCCCATTGCCAGTGTGTGTTAACGCCAATACCGTACCTTGATTTTGAAAAGGATTAGATACGTTCTTGAGGATAGGTCCATAATTAGTTGTTAACCCAATTGGTCAGAGGATGTAACCTGTGACTGTCAGGAACTGGAAGTAAATAGAAAGGAACGGATCACTTCTTTATGACCAGTTGGCACTTCTGTGAAGCGGTCACCTGCAGTGCTAGATGGACCATTGGTCTAACCCAGTATGGTGGTACTTACGTATTACTGGCCGGTGGATTGTGCTTCTCATTAGAAGCATATAACTGCAGGGTTGGAAAAGTCTTCGGAGACCATCTAGTTCAAAACCCTTAGAAGTAAGGGATTTGGGTTTTGCTGGACCACCTTGTCCTTCCATGCCCCGCTGCAGCCCCTGCAACCAGCCACGAGTGCCTTCCTGCGGGTACCATCTGTCAGTATTGTTCGTACAACAAGGGCTCGCAGAAAGGCATTCTCCGTTGCTGCCTCGGTGCTATGGAACTCCCTTCCCCCAGACGTTCATTTGAAACCAAGCCTGAGAATCTTCCAGAGACGGCTTAGGACCTTTTGCTTGAAAAGGCATTTAGTGGGTGGGGACAGAGGATGAGAGGTTGGTGGGTGGGTTTTTGGGGTAGAAGTGGAGGATTGAATGTAGGGAATAGGGAGGAGGCATTTACTGGGTTTGGGGGGGACTTTGGGAGTGCTTGTTTGCATTTTCATGTTTGTATACGTTTATATATATATATTTTTATAAGCCACCCTGAGCCTTATGTCATTTGCAAAGACAGCTGGAACCAAGTAGTTGCATGGCTCAGAGAACCCAATGAAAAGAGGGAAAGGAATGAAAATGTGAGCCTAGAGGAAGAGTAAACGGAATATCCCGCCCTGGAGATAAATCGACCGTCACCTCCCTGGAGCATCTGAAAGACAAATCCGTTTCAGAAAAAAAATATCCACCAGCTGCAACCTAGAACGGGAGGAGAGAACGTCATGCAAGAGGCCTAATTCAGGTTGTAACCTTGACTATGCTGTGTCGAGTAGGAACTGGACACTGAGCAAAGATGAGGCTGCACCACTTTGGCACGAAAACAAAAGGAGCCTTAACAAAAAGAAAAAACAGACAAGCTTTGTCCTCAACCACCCCATCAAGTCATTTATTGGAAAAAGCCGCCTGAGGATGGCTTAGCAGGGAGCATGATTTAATGCCATCGTACAGTCTCTCAAAACCCAGCACCGGTTGGCGGAGCTCATTAAGGATTGTATCGGGAACGGTGGTGAAATCGCTATGGTATTCGTTTCCATGC
This sequence comes from Sphenodon punctatus, assembly GCA_003113815.1. Lineage (NCBI taxonomy): Eukaryota > Metazoa > Chordata > Lepidosauria > Sphenodontia > Sphenodontidae > Sphenodon > Sphenodon punctatus. Next base: position 5,442,114 of record QEPC01010034.1, on the reverse strand, counting down.
TGGGCTTGTAAATGGGAATCCAACTCTTATTGAATGGGGGGGCCATCGAGAGAAGCGTTAATAAGAAAAGAGAACTTAATGTCCTAATCTTATTAACCTTCAGATTAGTTCAACTGAGGATGCTGAAAAATCAAAGCATCCTCAAAGTCTGCATCGCACAGGACGAAGGGGAGAGATTTTTAAGTGGTTAAAATAATGCTTAGCCTAATCTCCATTTCCTCAGAATTTAACAGCTATTTTCACCTTTGAAAATCAAACCCTCAAACCAGTGCTGAAGTAGATACCCAGAAAATGGGTAATCTCACCAATTTTTCACTACCTGGACCACCGGGGGCTCCTTCCTGGAGGTCCCCCGCGTAAAGCGGGGGGCTACAATGGAGAGGGCGTTCTCGGTGGCTGGGCCGCGTTTGTGGAACTCCCTCCCAGAGGAAGCACGGCTGGCCCCAAGTCTGTTGGCCTTCCGTTGGACCTGTAAGACATGGCTGTTCTCCCAGGCCTTCGGAGACGGGGAAGGGAGGGTGGGTTGAAGGTTTTTTTGCGGGGGGGGGGTGGTTAAATTTGTTTTAATTATTTAATAATAATTTTTAACAATAATAATATTGGTATTTTGTAAGGTGGTTTTATATTGTTGTAAATTGTTTTATTTTGTGTTGGAAGCCGCCCCAAGATGCCGTAGGCATGAGGGGGGCGGCATATAAATGCAATAAAATAAATAATAATAAATAAAATGGCAGTCTGGGAAATAACCAATACCCATTTGTGCTCTATCAGACACCGGTTTCAAGGTTTCGGTATTTGGTTTTGTTGAGGGGTTGTCATTTTTTCAACTTTTTTTCATTTTCAGTTTGGTTATTTCAGTCATTTTGATATTTCGATTAACTTGCCTTGGCAATATTTGTACTATTGTGCATGCAAAATAACCAAAAATGATGTAATTGAAATACCAAAAAGGCCAAATTACTGAAATAACTGAAGGGGGAAGTAAAATAACAAAATAAGTATCTGTTTCAGATATCAATATATAAATATATCAATATACTGTCCCTCCTCCCCATCTTTAAATTGTAAGCTCTCGGGCAGGGACCGTGGCGCTTTACAGAAAATAAGATAGACAGGTACATCGCTGGCGTTATATAAATGCTAATAAAATAATAATAATAAATATCCAAATATCAGATCTACGAGTGCCCATATTCGGTCACAGATAGCATCTGGGCACCAAAAAGGGCAACCTTAAACCACCCCCAATAGCCATGAATATTAAACCCAATACCTCATTTCAGCACTTCTTAAAAAAGCATAGGTTCCTGAAATGTGGATTAGTATCCCAAATGGGGACATGCGATCTGTAGAGGAGACCACAATCCTATCGATATTTGATATACTTTGTGCAACTTTCTTGACATCCAGGAGATGACAATTCTATTTATGTCTGGAAACACTGATCACATACAGGGGGAGCTTTTACACAAGTGAGCTTTCCCCCATATTTTAAGAGTCTGGGTTGGAGAAACCCTCGCGGGGAGATTGGCATGCTCCTCCACGGACTAGAAGTCACCCAGGCGCTATTGGAAGCAGTGGTGCCAAGCGACTCCCAGATGTTTTGAGATGCAGACTGGTAAGACCCCGACAGCCGTGGTCCTTGCGCCAGTCTGCATCTCAAAAAAAATAGGAGTTGCCCAGCGCTGCTGTTTCCAATGGTGCCCAACAACTTCCAGTCCGGGGAGGAGTGTTTAAATCCGCCCGTGGGGATTTCCCCCACCCAGTCTTTAAAAAAAAGGAAAAAGCTCTCCCGTGTAGAAATGTCAACGCACTGCTCCATTCCTTGTAGTCTTCAAACCCCTTCTAATAGTGTGCCGGGCCAAGTTCAAGGTCCTAGTGATGATCTATAAAGCCCTATACGGCCTTGGCCCCTCATACCTTAGGGACCGCCTCGCCCTTCGCGCCCCGGAACGGCTCCTGCGGTCTGCCGGGGGTGCCCTCCTGGAGGTCCCCCGTGTGAAGCGGGGGGCCACGATGGAGCGAGCATTCTCGGTGATAGGGCCGCGGCTGTGGAACTCCCTTCCGGAGGAAGCTCGCCTGGCCCCAAGCCTTTTGACATTTCGGCGGAACTGTAAGACCTGGCTGTTTGCCCAGGCCTTTGGGAGGGAGGGAGGGGGGGGTGATTTTAATCCCCTGCCCATTTATCTATTTATTACTGTTTTCTAGCCCTGTTTTTTGATGTATTTTATATTTATATTTTAACTGTTTTAATTGTTTTTATTGTTGTTGTCAGCCGCCCCGAGCTGCATTGCAGGAGGGGGCGGGATATAAATCTGAAAAATAAAATAAATAAATAAATAAAAAACTACCTCCTCTGTAAGGCTTTCCCGAACTCCTCACCCCCATAGTCCGATTCTGCTTCTCCTAATATTGTCTCATCCTTCAAGATCCTACTCTTCCCTTTTAGCGAAGCATGAGCACCTGCAACTTCTCAAGTTTGAGAATGTATCCCCATCCCCTTCAATGGGCCCTCCCTTTGTCGGCCCTCTATTGCCCATCTTGAATTGTAAGCCCCTCAGAGCAGGGAACTGTCTCTATATTCACAACTTTCCAGTGTCAGGCACATTGCAAATAATTAACAAGAATAAAACAAACTCACGTTTTATAAATTTTGAGAGCCACTGCCCTAAATGCTGAAGGAATGTACAAAACGTGAATTTTGTACATCAACTGTTCCCACATCTTGGGATACGAGAGAAAAGTAAATCATTTACTATCCTATTCCAGCTTCCAAGGTAAGAGAGCAACTTTAAGACAATTTTGATCAATCCATTTTGAAACCTCCCATGAGCTACATCACCATGACACCCAAGATCACCAGTAGCAACGTATCTAACATCTGTCACATCGAGGTTCTTTCTTCTTCTTCTTCTCTCCCCCCTCCACTCAAACAGAAATCTGGGCAAGGTTCTATTTTTATTATTTAACGTATTACAATTTCACTAGGCTCTATGTTCAGATTTAGCAAAGACAAGGTTGAGAAAGTGCACCTAGTATTTGGAATAGAAGGCAGCAAGGTCTTGGGCAACTCTGAGAACCTATGTAAGTTCATTCCACAGTCTGAGCAGACCGTTGCAAAATCTGTTTGCTGAACGGAAAGCTTCTTCTTTAGTGCAGACAGCCCCATTGAGGAGATGACAATGTCCATGGTTCTCATCCACAAACTTGCTGTGCTCTTGCAGTCATCCAAAAATCTGAGCATTTATTTAAATTTATATGCACTCTTCTCAAAAGCTCAGGGTGGCTCACAAACAGTAAAAAATATTAAAAGAAAAAAAAAATACTCTTAAAACCCCAACCCTCCCAAAACTTCCTACCTAAACCACTTCCCCACATCCAAACCCCTCCCTCATAACCCTACTCCAAACCCACCCAACAAACCCACCCCAATCCAACCCTATCCCCACCTACCAAATGCGTTTTCAAACAAAAAAGTTTTACACTACCTTCTGAAGATGCTCGGGCCTGGGCTCAAATGAACGTACCAGGGGAATGTAGTTGCATAACATCGGGGCAGCGACCAAGAACGTTCCCCCACGAGTCCCCATCATAAGAACAAGGCTAACAGATGGTACCCACAGGAAGACGCTCCCAGCTGATCGCAGGGGCCGCAATGGGGCATGAAAGGACAGGCAGTCTATCAAATATGTAGGACCCAGAGCTTTTAGGGCTTTAAAGGTCAAAAACACCACCGTGAATTGTGCCAGGAAAGCTATAGGGAGCCAGTGTGTACTTCAGAGCACCAGCGTAACATGCTCCCCGGTGCCTTATCCACAAAAGGAGCTGAACCGCCACATTCTGAACCAGCTGCAGCTTCCAAACAGTCATGCAGGGCAGCCCCATGTAGAGCGCATTGCAGCAATCCAGCCTTGAGGGGACGAAAACATGGATGATGGCAGCCAGATCCAAATCAAGAAGGCTGCAGCCTACTCACCAAAAAGTGCTCCTGGCCACCGCCGCGACCTGATGTTCCAGGTGCAGCAGGGGGCCCCAAAGCTCTTGAAGGCTGCAAACCTGACTGAGCAGAGTGGGCTGGACTCCCATCAACAACAGGAGTCCCAATCCCCTCCAGGTCACAGGGCCAGCCAACCATCACCGCCTCAGGCTTGTCTGGATTCAGACACGATTTTCTTCCTGAATTCCAAACGTCTCTAATCCTTCTGAGCACCACGTTTTACGAAGGATATAGGCAAACTGGAGAAAGTTTGGAAGAGAGCAACTAAGATGGTACAGGGGATGGAAGACAAGCCGTACGAAGAAAGGCCAAAGGAACTGGGAATATTTAGCCCAGAGAATAGGGGACAGGGCTGGCGCTGTCATTAGGTGGCTCAAGCAACCGCCTGGGACGCCCAGATAAAGAGAACTGGGGAATCAGTGTTGTAGGGAACTGGGCTGATTTGACCCCACGTGCGCGGAGGAGAGGAGTTCCGTTCCAAACCAGGGAGGGGGCAGGCAGCTCCTTCCTGTACAAACTTTTCTCTTGCCACCCATCTCCCCTCACCCCCCCCCCCCTTCCTTCCTGGTTCCCTGGACCCTGGCTTGCCCCCGGGCTTGCAGGGCTTCTGCTGCCTCCCCCACCCCTCCCGGCCGCAGTGCCGCACTGTCACCTGGTCCCAGAGGCGTCGCTGGGGAGGGGGGATGACTGGACTGGATCCCCCATTCTTTTCCCCAGAGCCCCTGATCATCTGGCCCTCCGAGTCTGTAGCAGCGGCAAGAAGGTTGCTAACTCGTAAACAAGGTTCTTTGAGATGGCTCCGAACATTCTCATGACAGTTATGAGAATGTTCGGAGCCATCTCAAACAACCTTGTTTGGAAGGTTGCTTTGTAACCTCATAGAGCTGAACTGAGTGCTGCCCCGCCCACCCTGCACAGCGCGGGAGCTGAAGCAGCAGTAGGCAGGCTGGAGTCAGGAGGAGAGAGGCGGGTGCTGGTGCCAGAGTGGGTGGATCGGTGAAAAGCAACTCAAGCAAGCAAGGTGACTAGTGTTTGTTGTTTTTGTTGATTTCAGTGTTCCAACTTCCCCCCTGGGGGTGGGGTAGGGGCCTGGAGGAGGGAAAGTGAATTAAAGCCGATGTCGGCAGGTTACAACTTCTTGTAGGTTTGAAATCACGTTGCCAGGCTTTACAAGGTTTGCTTCCCTTGTACCGGTGTAATACTTTGTTCCCCCCGATGGTACGGTTGACCCTGATCCTGCAAGCTGTACTGAGCAAGAGACACCCCCTTAATTCAATGCTTGATAGGGGTACCTTGCAGGATCAGACACATGGAAAGGAAAGTACTATCAATGCACAGAAAAAGAAAAAGAAAATCAACTGAAAGATGCATCTCAATCCAATGTTGCTGCCTCTTGCGTTTTTTTTGTTTGTTTAATCACAAGTCTCTAGCTATTTAGTTTTTCTTAAAGCTGCAGCTTCTGGTCGTTATACGACAATCTCTGCATTCGTGTTAACCAAACGGTAAGATTTTATTCCTTGTGGCTTTAGAAACATCACTCCATTTAAGTGTGCAAAAAAGATGGCAACTACAAAGAATTAACCCTTACTCTTTTTTTGAACTTGCAATTTTAGCGTGGCCTGACTTAAGATTCTGAATGTTTGGGGGTGGCAATACAGCTTAGCCTTAGTTAGAAGAATTTTAGGGGCAGTGAGTTGTGTCCTGTTAACTTTTTAAAAGTTAGCAGTGTCTCCACTGCTTCTAAGTCCCCAATTTGAGCCAAACTTTGCGAAGTGCTTTTACCTCAGGCTGAAGTCAATGGGAGCTGTGAAAAGCTCAGCCAGGCCCGATGTGTCTGAAGTTAAGCAATCAATTTTGGTGGTTGCTACTGAACATTAGGCTCTGGCAATCGGTGCCTTTCTTTCTCTCTCTCTGAAATGGGGATAGCCCCTCACTGACAGGCTGTGAACTGCAGAAGCTTACAGTGTTAGTAGCTCCTTGAATTAAAGCCACATACTGTAGTGGTTATTTCTGGGAACAGGATTGGGTCCACAATGAATTTAAGTAGCAAAACTCCCAGAAGGTGCAGAGCTCGCCTGAGTTCTTTGCGACAGTTTTCATTGCGGAGGATTTGGGGGAGATACACATGCCGGATCCTTGCTTTGTGGGCAAGGGATTGGAAGAGCGGTTAGAAATCAATGTGACATTAGAGGAAGGACATTCTAGGGCAAGTTGACAAACTGAATACTAACAAGTCACCAGGGCCAGATGGCATTCACCCCAGAGTTCTGAAGGAATTCAAATATGAAATCACAGACCTACTGTTAGTAATTTGTAACCTGTCACTAAAATCTGCCACTGTACCCGAGGACTGGAGGGTGGCAAATGTAACCCCGATATTTAAAAAGGGATCCAGAGGCGATCCTGGAAACTACAGACCAGTAAGCTTGACGTCTGTGCCGGGCAAAATGGTGGAAACCATCATTAAGGACAGAATTACAGGGCATGTTGACAAACATGGCTTAATGGGGAAGAGTCAACACGGATTTAGTAAAGGTAAGTCATGCCTCACTAACCTGTTGGAATTCTTTGAGGGTGTAAATAAGCATGTGGACAAGGGAGACCCAGTAGATATAGTGTACCTGGATTTCCAGAAAGCATTTGATAAGGTCCCTCATGAGAGACTCTTGAGAAAATTAAAAAGTCATGGGATAGGAGGTAGTGTCTTACTATGGATCAGAAACTGGTTAAAAGATAGAAAGCAAAGGGTAGGACTAAATGGTCAGTTTTCACAATGGAGAGATGTAAAAAGTGGTGTGCCTCAGGGATCTGTATTGGGACCGGTGCTGTTTAATGTATTCATTAATGATTTGGAAAAGGGTGTTAAGAGTGAGGTGATCAAATTTGCAGACGACACCAAGTTATTCAAGGTAGTTAAAACACGAGCAGACTGTGAGGAACTGCAACAGGATCTTACGACACTGGGTGCCTGGGCATCTAAATGGCAAATGAGATTTAATGTGGACAAGTGCAAAGTGATGCACGTAGGGAAAAATAATCCAAACTATGCGTACACAATGCTGGGTACTAAGCTTGGAGTTACCACTCAGGAAAAGAATCTGGGGGTGGTTCTGGACAATACAATGAAATCCACAGCGCAGCGTGCAGCAGCAGTCAAAAAAGCAAACAGAATGTTAGGAATTATTCGGAAGTCAATAGAGAATGAAACTGAGGATGTCATAATGCCTCTATACAAATCAATGGTGCGACCGCAGCTCGAATATTGTGTGCAGTTCTGGTCCCCCCATCTCAAAAAAGACATAGCTGAACTAGAAAAGATACACAGAAGGACAACAAAAATGATCAAGGGCATAGAAGGGCTCCTATACGAGGAGAGGCTTGGTAGGTTGGGACTCTTCAGCTTGGAGAAGAGACGACTGAGAGGAGATAGGATCGAGGTCTATAAAATTATGAATGGTGTGGAACTAATAAACAAGGAGCAGTTATTTACCCTCTCAGCTAGTACTAGAACTAGGGGACACGCCATGACACTCATGGGTGACAAGTTTAAAACAAATAAAAAAATATTTTTTCACTCAGCGTATAACGGGGTTGTGGGATCTACTGCCAGAGGCTGTGGTAAGGGCCAGTACTAGAGCGAAATTTTAGCAGCTATTAGCCAGACAGGATCGGGGAACATGACGGGAGCTGGGGGGAAACAACAGGGAATGGATCCCCCATTGTGACCTGTTGGGTGCTTCTCCCAAGCCAGCATGATTGGCCACCGTTGGAGACAGGATGCTGGGCTAGATGGACCATTGGTCTGACCCAGTCTGGCACTTATGATCTTCTTATGCCGCCAAAGGTGGTGAAAATTTGTTCTCCATGGTCACCAAAGACAGAACAAGATAAAAAGTGGCCTTAAATTACAGCAGTGTGGGTTTCAAGTAGATATTGTAATGGCTAAGCATGCAGTACTTGGACTGGGAGGTAGAGGGGATCCTGGTTCTAGTCTCGCCTTAGCCAGAAACTCACTGGGTGACCTTGGGGCAGTCACAATATTCTCTCAGCCGAACCTACCTCACAGGGTTGTTGCAAAGATTAAAAAGTTGTGTTAGTTCTATGTAAAGTGATCCAAGTGCCATAGCAAGTGGGCACTATATAAAAATAAAGATTATTTATTATTATTATTATAATATTGGGGGGGGGCGGGGAATCCCAACTGTAGGAACTGTTGGGCAAGTTCCCCAGAGAGGCTGCAGAAACATCTTCCTTGGATGTTTTCAAAACTTGGCTGGACAAGAATCCATCTACAATGCTGTAGACACAGGACATCCTGCCTTGAAGCAGGAAGGTTAGACTAGATGACCTTTGAGTTTGCTTCCAACATTACGATTCCCATAATCCTTCCTATCGCTTCTCTATTCTTGTAAGGGCACACTCAAAACCATTCTCTGTATCTCAAACGTATCCCAGAAGAAACGTGGGGCTGGGAGCCAGGAAAGAATTTTTGTTGTTGTTCAGAGAAAGGTCGACAGATTTCCTTTAAGCTCACATAATAAAATCCCTGTGTCATGTTCGAGTAAATTGGCTTGTGAGATTTGGAGACCAAATTCATTCACGCGCAGAATAGCAATTCTACTCTTGCTTTAAGACGAAACCTGAATGTAGGTTTTTAAACCATGGAACCTCAGTTGACAACGCTTAATATAAATACATAGAAACATCTTCCCTCCGGGTAGTAAGTAATACTTGAGTTCAAAGATAACAGAATCCTCTTTATTTACAGATTATTATTTTTTTAGTTTTCATTCACAAAACGCCATTCCCCAATGCAAACTCACGTGTTCTTTAATCTGCGTGCGCTGACTACACATTCTACTTATTCAGTGCAATGAAAGTCATGTTGCACAAGGCTTGGCAAGTAAATTAAGAGCAATCCCTGCCACCCCAAAGAAAATAACTTCTTCCGTTTGTGCGTACGTTCGGCTGAGCAGTAAATAACTGCTCAGTAAATACCACTGCAGTCAATTACTTTGCAGTGAAGCATTCCTGTATGCGGGCCAAAGAATGTGCTCTTCAGTTGAAAATGCCCTTTTCAGACCAAAGCACTCCCACAGAGGTGCTCCGTACAACCAAAATGGGTACCCAATAAAAACAGGTAAACCAACTGAATATGCACTACCCAAATCAAAATGGTGGTTGGAGTAAACATTACCCGTTTGTGTTCCATTGGGAATCCATTTTACATCTTTAGTTTTGTGGGGTTTTCTTCCCTTTTTTCCGTTTTTTTAAATGTAGTATGTGTCACGTCATTTCAACAATATATGCACTATTGCATGTATGCGAAAGGACACTACCAAAATGACTGAAAAACCAAAACAGAATACCTAAAGAAATGCATATGCGAATACCCATTTCCGACCTTGGAAGGTGTTCGGGTAACCAATGGGCTACCCGAAAATGTAAACGATACCCGTGAATACTAAACTCACTACCCATTTCAGCTATAATCTAGCTGCCTAGACTCCTGTCCAGATCATTTCCCTAGAATGAGCTACACTACTTTCACTATCTACTCTTCCCTGACAAATACAAAATCACAGCCCATTTTTTCTGAAGCTTGCTGTGGGCTAATTAGCACTTTCTTAAATGATCTCAGCTCACCTCTCTCCAAGCTAGATCTCTAACATTTTAGTCAGCAAAAAAAAAATCTTTGTCAGGTCACAGCCAACAACTTGACACTTTTTCTATGTAGTGCATTTTTAGTTGGGGTCAGATTAAATGATTTCTAAAAACAAGACTCCTGTACCTAACATCACAACAGTGATATATTTTCTCATCAGCTGGATACAGGAATGTATAGGATCGTGTCTCTCTCTCTACACTTCCCTGCCTTCAAAAAAAATTATTTATAAAACCCTATAGGCACCTAACCTACGCTACATGGATCCACCACTCATCTGTGTGTCCACATGCCGCTCCGTCAGAAGTTTCCAAACTATGGATTGTGTCTGTGGTAACCAGGCAGAGGGTCTTTGAGCCACTGGCCCTTTAAACCAGATAGCACAAGTCATTGGAAGGTGCTCTAGGGGCTCCTGGCGCAGGGGACAGGACAGCGCCAAATTGCATGCACCTGGGCTTGGGCGTGGCTGCAGCCAGGCCAGGGCTGAGAGCTAGGGGGGCAGCAGGAGGAGCAAGACTGCTCAGAGAAGCCCAAAGGGTATTGCCTGGGCTAAGGTGTTCTGTTAGGTTACAAGGGGGTTGCTTGACCCCGGGAACCCATACCCCGAAATACAGACACTGTGAACCACCGAGAGTGGCATATGGGGGGGTATAGAGACTTAATGTGTTGGTGGGACCTTGTAAATAAAAGACGGTGAGCTATTCCCGAGTTGAGACTGGGACTGGGGAGACAATCCTGCAAGGACTTACCCAAGACCAAGCTAGCACTGCCACAGTCCTCAAGTGGAGTCTCAGAACCAGAGAGTAGGAAGGGGTATCAAGGGTCATCTAGTCTGCCCCTCGCCCTGAGGTAGGATATCCTGTACCTAAAGCATCCCTGTTGTACTGTCTGTAGATGAGATCATCATCTGGATTGATATTCCCTTTACTGTCCATATTTCGGTGGCTCTCCGGGTGGGGGGAGGGGGAGACAGGATCTCAAAATAAGGGTCACAGACAACAAGCTTGGGAATGTTTGCCTGGATCTGCTGTGGGCGCCCCATCCTGGGAGGTTTTCAAATAAAAGCTGGACAGCTGTCTGTCAGTGACGTAATGGTGGAATTCCTGCATCAAGTAGGAGGTTGGACTAGGTGACCATGGAGGTAGCTTCTATCTCTAGGATTCTAACTCACACACCGCACAGTACACGTATCAAACAATGTAAGATGATGGCTACTCATCACTAAGAGATCAACCAAGTTTCCACGCCCCCGTCCCCTCCCCCCTCCGCCACTACGCGTCAAGCTAATCTCCTTTGCTGAAGCTTGTATCCAGGTCCTCTTATTGTCCTGTCTGCTACAGCAAGGGGGATAAACAGTTCTCCATCTTCTTTACGGTACCCTTCCAAATTTCTACAGATGGCTACTCTATCCCGCCTTCGTCGTCTTTTCTCCAACCTGAACACACACAAATCCTTCAACCGCTCCTCCTAGGATTGTATTCCAAACTCCTTATCACCTTTGTGGCTCTCCTGTGCACCCTCTCCAATTTTTCAATGTCCTTCTTAAAATGGGGGACCCCAAGCTGTAGGCAGCACTCTAGCTGGGGCCTACACGCAGACTCAAGTAGGGCAGTAATTGTAGGAGGGGTAACCATATTGGGTAAAAACAGATGCGATGGTGGCCCACTTAGTCCCGCTGTAGCCGCTTCAGCCACCAGCACATCTGTTTTTGCCCAGCCAGATGACCACCTAGGAACTGCCCCAAGCTGTGTTGGCAACTAGCCTGGTTTCTAGTCTCCGGTAACTCCTGAAGCCACAGCCCAGGCTAAGTCCCACCCGACTGGGCCAGAGTGGGCAAGGATGTCTGTTAGGGCTCACCATGACTTAGCTCGGATCAGGGCCCACCATGGTTGGCCACCATGACTGCCTGCCATAGTGGAGGGTGGGACGTTGGGAGCGGCACAGGGGCGGAGGCAGCCACCCGTGCATCTCTTGTGGCCCTGCCCAGGCTGCGCAGGCAGAAGCCTGGCCACAGGCACATTTGTTTACCGTGTCCGCCGTGAATTTCTGCCACAGGCCCAGTCATAACGACAACATGCATTTTTACCTAACATCACCATGCGTCAAGAGTGTGGCTCCTTTGTCCTTCTAGGCATTCCGGGCTATGGGAGTTGCCATGTGCTGGGACACAAGGGACTGGCAGGCGTACAGCCTATCCGAGCAGGGGACGAGACTGCCAGAACGCAAGTGGGAGGCAGGACCCAGCAGAGTGCTCTACAGGTGGATGGCATGGGACCTGCTCATCTACAGAGCACTCTGGCTGGGTTGCTAAGCTCTGCCTCCCACCTCAGCCCCATTGTGTTTCAGAGTCTCTCACCACCCTGTCCCAGCAATCCCCTGCCTGTCTCACGGCTCGAAGGTGTGTGGTGCTCCAGCATCTGGAGGTTTCCTGCCCATGCCCTTGTCTGCCAGAATACTACTCTTCTACTACTACTAATCATTTAGCAACACCAGGCGTACACAGCACTTTACAGTCACAGATTTTTGGTCCCTGCCCAGTGGGCTGACAATCTAAATGGACATGGGTGAGGGGAACATAGGGAGAGACACACCCACCCATTTTACAGATGGACAACTGAGGCTGAGACTTGCCCAAGGCCACCAAGTGAGTTCATGACTAGAGCAGGATTTGAACCCTGGCGTCCCAGGTCCAAGTCCAACACCTTATCCACCACACCACACTGGCTGCTGAATACTGCAGAAGCACATCTCAATATTATAATATTTAGGGCTTTAACAAGTCAAGTCATCACCTACCTAGTGATCTGCTCCCTCCTGTGCATCTCTGTTGAATGCTTTGTGATTTGAATGTGAAAGAGGCCGTCTCCTTACTATTGCATGCAACAGGAAACACCCTTCCCGCTCACTCACCTGTTCTACGGGAAAGCTCAGTCCTCGTCCACCTTTATCACTTACTGTCCGCTACCGTTTCAAAAGCTCTCTTATCTAAGTTCCAATAATTCACAGGGATGGAGAGGCCTTGAGTGAGTTATCGAGACCATTCCTGACAACTGCAGTTATCTATCCTCATCGGATCAATTACATGTTCCATTTATACCAACATTAACATTCCCATGATTTATCGAAACTCCCTTTCTCAAGCAGGACAAGCGGACGATCGCCAGGCTGTTTATAGCAAAAGCTACTTTGTCTGGAGCATCGAGCCTGCCACTCAGAGCTGGGGACCGTGCCAAAGATTCTCATTCCTATTCTACCAATGATTTTCCTTGGCGGCCAACATTTTTCAAAGTGGGTTCTCCCAAAAACAGGGCACGGAAATAGAGATCTATTTGCCTAGATAAGAGGTCACGGTGGTTGTTGAAGACAGCTGTGTTTTTCATCCTGAAGGCAAACAGAGGGGGTGGGTGAATCACATCCTAAATTTAAGAATTCTGAATCTGTCTCTGCACCCATCTTAAAAGTGGGTATAATATTAACGACCGCGAAGTGGCAGGCGTGGTTTGCAACGCTGAAGTTGGTACAACACTTTGAAGAATGTCATACTGCAAGAACCCTGTATTTTATTAAATTGATTTGATAGGACGCACCGCACATGCAACGGTTTGAGTGAAAGCCAAGTTTTATTTTGGGGAAAAAACAATTAGGCTAAAACTTTTCAAAGGTGCCCAAGTGATTTAAGCTACAATCCAGAAACTAATCAAATGATGCTACTCCGGAGTAAGTGGCTTGAGTCAAACCGTTAGAGGATACTGCCGGAGGGATGTCCCGTCAAGCCCTTTGCGGTCGGCTGGGGGGGGCGCTCTCCTGGAGACTTCGTTTTTTTGCCAGGTCTCAACTAGGAGTAGGGCGTTATCAGACGCCACATCTTTTCTGTGGAACTCCATCCCCCAGGAGTGTGCCTTTGTTCAAGCCTGGCGGCCATCCTAAGGCAACGCAAGACCATTCTGTTCTGTCGGGCTTTGGGGAGTAGGGACTGATGGGGGAAGGGGCTGCTGGGGGGGTTGTGGGTGAAATAGGGGCATGCAGGAAGATAAATAGGTTTTATTTTGACCTTTTAACGGAAGGGTAGGATAAAAATCTAGATAAATAAATAAATCTGATTTTCAAAAGTGAATACACTTCAGATTCACACAAGTCTATTTTAGGGTGGGAACGCTCGTGGTACAAAACCCACATTCTGGGTGTTGTGTGAAATCTTCACCACTTCCTCTGCTCTTCGATGATCCCTACTTCTCTATCACCTGATGCCAGGAGCGAAATGTAGAGCAGGGGTGAGAAACCTATTCGGCACAGGTCAGACTTCACCTGGATTAGTGTGTCCAGTTGCGGTGTTTCATTTTAAGAAGGGCATGGACAAATTGGAGCAGGTTCAGAGGAGGGTAAACAAAGGGATCGGAAAACAAATCTTTTGAGGACAGGTTGAAGGAACTGGGTACATTTAGCCTAGCGAAGAGAAGATTATGGGGAGATATGATAGCCATCTTCAAATATCAGAAGGGTCACCATCAGGAAGATGGCAAGGGACTGTTGTGCGTTGCTGCGGAAGACACAACTAGAAACAACGGGCTCAAGTTATAGGAAAGTAGATTTCAGTTAGATCGCGGGAAAAACCTCCTAACATCCCCCACCCATCCCGTCTCCCTCGCCAAAGGCCTGGGGGGGTGGGATGGGTTTTAGCTCGGCCTTGGGTTCTACTGTTGTTTTTATGCTGTTATTTAATTGTTATTTATCTTGGATTGTTTTTATACATTTGATAGATTTAAAGTTGCTTGTAAGCCGCCCCAAGCTGCTGTAGCAGGAGGGGACGGCAAATAAGTCGAAATAAATAAATAAATAAAACAAAAAACAGTAAGAGTTGTTCAGCAATAGAACAAATTGCCTCAGGAGGTTGTACGCTCTCCATCACGGGAGATTTCCACAGAGGCCGGGCAGCCAAGCTGTTGGGCATATCGTAGCTTTCATCATCCTGCATCGAAGCAGGGGGTTGGACTAGGTGACCCTAAACGTCCTTTCCAATTCTACGATCCTTTAGAATTTGGGGGAGTGGGGGTGTTTAAGGGCTGCACTCGGGAAGGAGGGTTCATACCATGGATCTGTGGGTGCATGCCCTGATCTCTGTGATTTCTCTCTGTCGCAGCCACACGCAGTGCCAACGCTGTCATCCACAACACACACACGCGATGGCATGTCGCATCCAGAATTGGGATGCGGGGGGGGAGCAGATTGGCCTTGTTGCTATGGTTACCATAAAGCGTCTTCACGACCAACCTCCAAACAAAGAAAAGAAGGGGGGGGGGGAAGGTGGTAGGAGGAGGAAGTCGGGTGGGCGTTTAATTTTGACTGACATCTGATATTCTACCTGTCAGAAATTTGCTTAAGACTGCAAATCTTTCCACAGCATTGTGTGAAGCCTTAAATCAATCCAAACAGGAATGCGTGCGCGCTTTTGCTGTTGGTGCGGCATTTGATTTTGGTTTTGTTTCTCTCGTAATGTCGTTTATCGGTCACGTTCAAAGAGCACAATTCCGTACTTTCCCCACACAAGCACTGAGGGAACAACTAATGGAGACAGCCCGGCTTTCCGCGTTAATAAGCCACCCGTCGGGGAAAGAAATCTGACAACATCATCCTCCCAACGTCTAGTGACAGCTTTTATCCCACTGTCAGGTCCCGGGCGCGAACCCTTGGCCTTGGGATGCGGGAGAGGTGCCTTTGGGGCCTGCGTCACCTGGTGGATTTGTTCACCTCCCGCATTTCTCCTCTGTAGGCCTTGCCCTGTCTTACTGCCCTTTGCATGGGCACACCCTCTCCCAGCTGGGGCTTGTTTCCCTAGCCCGCCCCCCAGCTTCCTGATTGGCCACAGATGGTACTTAAACACTGATGTGGCCTCAGGAAGCTGGTGGAGCAATGTCTCACACCCGCCCAAAGGTTTGATGTTTGTGTGTTGTATCAAGTGCCTCTTCTCCTGTTTGCCCTGTATCCCTGTCCCCCCTATAGTCTGCATGTTTCCCCAGCTTTGGCTCCCTCGCCCATTGTTTCTTGTTCCCCTCATCCCTGTTGCTCCCCCACTCCCATTCCCTAGCCCCTTGTCTCTTGTTCCGTTGATTCCTTCATCCCTGTTGCTCCCCCGCTCCCATTCCCTAGCCCCTTGTCTCTTGTTCCCCCTCATCCGTGTTGCGCCCGTTACACCCCTGCCCTGAGTCCCTCGGCCCGAGCCTCTTGTTCCCTGTTGCGCCCCTGCCCTGAGTCCCTCAGCCCGAGCCTCTTGTTCCCTGTTGCGCCCCTGCTCTGAGTCCCTCGGCCCGTGCCTCTTGTTCCCTGTTGCGCCCCTGCTCTGAATCCCTAGGCCCTTGTCTCTTGTTCCCGGTTGCTCCCTTCATCCCTGGTGCTCCCGTTCCAGTTCCCTAGACCCTTATCTCTTGTTCCTTGTTGTTCCCCGCATCCCTGTTGTGCCCCAGCCTTGTTTTCCTAGCCCTCTGTCTCTTGTCCCCTGGGGTTCCCCTTGTTGCTGGTGCTCCCCCAGCTCTGTTTTCCCCAACCCATCGGCTCCAGTCCCTGTGGTTCCCCCCACTCTGGCTCCTTAGTCCCTTAGTTCTTGCCCCTTGCAGTTCCCTTGTTCCCTGGGGCTCCCCTTGTTTCTCGTCGCCCCTATTATATTTCTCTCTTCCTTGGGGAGGATCTTGGTGTGTGGGTCTTTAGTCTGCTCCTTGACCTCGATGATGAATCAGAAACTCACTGACATAGGCTTCTAGGCCTCAAGATGAGAGCAGGTTCTAGAGACTCCGAGACGCTCTGAGAGGTCCATTTAGCCTACAGACCTCCCTTCCTGGGGTCTCTTCCCCTTTCCTTCCTTT
>QEPC01010034.1:5392573-5414321 GCA_003113815.1 Sphenodon punctatus | reverse complement strand
CCCTTCCTAAGTCTCTCCCCCAGCTCCTGTCTCTCAGATTGTAAGCCCTAGGGGCAGGGACCGTGTCTATTTTATTACTTTGTAAAGTGCCAGGTACAGTGCTGGCGCTATATAAATGTTTGTTAATAATAATAATAATAATAATAATAAGTGCAAATAATCTAAATCAAAAATTTGCCCCAAAGAAAATTGATCAATAGTTCCGTTAGTAACAAAACCTACCTCTTTTGCAACACTCTCCCTTTCTCCTCACTCCCAAGGGTTGACTGTTCATGGCTGTTTAGCCTCTAGATTCCCATCCTCCCGTGTAACTAAGCCAAGCATGGGTGCCTGCAGTGCCATGAACATATCCCGGTTTCTCCGTATATGTTCCCCTCCCTTGTCCGTTCTAAATTTTAAGTCCCTTGGGGCAGGGAGCTGTCCCTTATAACAGCCATTCCATGCCAAGCAAATCGTTGGTGGGAGAGAGAGAAACTTGCTGCAAAATAACATTCAACTTACAACTAACTATTAATGCAATTAAGTAAATAAAGAGAAAAGCAGTAGTGAAGCAAGTTGAAGTGCCTTGCGAAAGTTCACCCAGCAAGACAGTGGCAGAGCAGTAGCTAGAACCCAGGACTCCTGATTCCCACCACCAACCCCTGCCGCTTTCTCTCCGAGCACTAGAAACCGCTTCGCTGGCCAAGACTTGGTAATTGCTGGTAATCACTTGCAAATGAAATGCTGGGAGATGTTGCGTTTCTGCAACCCTGAAAGCTCGGAGCTATGGATATTACATTATGTTTTGTTTTTGCCAATGCTAATCTAATATTTTCCAAAGGTGCCTACGTTTAAGCCCGTTAGCATGGTGAGCATTTCAATGCAGAAGGCCAAGTTTTAAGAACAAACAAACCTGCTTTGGCCTCAGGGTGAAATTCCTGGCTTAAAATCTTCTTCTGAATATATTACTTTCCTGTCCCTAAATGCAAGGCTCCAATCTACCTTGCAAGGCTTGTTCCTTCGAAGGAAGAGCTGCCTGTTAAAGGTTTCACTGCAGAGTTGGCCCAGAGCCCCTTTTATACTGGTAATCCAACAGAGCAAAACCAAGCAATCTGGGAGCTGGGTGGTGCCCAGGAAGTCATGTGTTCAGAGACCAGTTCCTCCATAATCAGTAGACAAAAATCACCATCAATTCGCCCACCATCCCACTGCATGTAAAACGACGGTCCTTCCCATTTTCACCCCTTTTCCCACCCTGCCTCCCTGAACACACATACTCCGCTCCCTCCCAACCTTCAAACTAGGGCTGGAACGAGAATCAATTTGTTTCTCGTGAGAATCAAGAATCGTTACCGAGATCTCAGGACAATCTCATTAACGGTTCAAGATCTTAGTGAGAATTTTGTCCAAATTTACCGTGTACCATTTACCACGATTTCTTGTGTACCGTATACCGATTTTCCATGTACCAGGTTCGTCCTGGTAATGCATATGCGCAGAACGCACATCTCTGCGAGAATCTTCTCTAAATTGACTGTGTATCATTTACTATTATTATTATTATTAACAAACATTTATATAGCGCCAGCAGTGTACCTGGCACTTTACAAAGTAATAAAATAGACACGGTCCCTGCCCCTAGGGCTTACAATCTGAGAGACAGGAGCTGGGGGAGAGACTTAGGAAGGGGAACAGAGGGAGAGACAAGGGGTCTAACATTCATGAAGATGCGAGGTCTCAAGTGCACGTACTTGGCTTGGTTACGATGAGAATGACAGCAGGCAGGTCCATGTTGCAAGGATAAGGGTAAACCGATCGTAGGTATAGGAATAGTGGCTCAGCAGGATAAAGAGTCAGACAGAGCAGAGCGAAAGAGGTGAGTTTTAAGGAGAGATTTGAAGGTATGAAGGGAGGGGGCAAGGCGGATGTGGACAGGGAGGGAGTTCCAGGCATGGGGGGCAGCAAGTGAGAAGGGACGAAGGCGCTTAGGGGAGCAGGGAAGGCGTGGAAGGGTGAGAGAAGGGACAGAGGAGGAGCGAAGTGCACGGGCTGGAGTATGGAGGGCGATAAGTGCAGAGAGGTAGGGGGGAGCAAGGTTGTGAAGAGCTTTATAGGTGAAGACTAGGAGCTTGTGCAGGATTCGTTCAGGAAGGGGAAGCCAGTGAAGCGAAGAGAGGAGGGGCTGCACATGGTCGAAGCGACGGGCGAGGTAGATGACCCTGGCAGCAGAATTTTGGACAGAGATGAGGGGAGAAAGGTGAGACCGGAGAAGGCCAGTGAGAAGGAGGTTACGTAATTGAGGCGAGAGATGACCAGAGCATGAACAAGAGCGAAGCGACTGGCGAGGTAGATGACCCTGGCAGCAGAATTTTGGACAGAGATGAGGGGAGAAAGGTGAGACCGGAGAAGGCCAGTGAGAAGGAGGTTACGTAATCGAGGCGAGAGATGACCAGAGCATGAACAAGAGTTTTGGCAGACGAGACAGAGAGAAAAGGGCGAATCTTAGCTATGATCTGCTGTGTACTGTATACCAATTTACCATGTACTGGGCTCGGCCTGGTAATATACATGCGCAAATGGCTGCCCCAACTCTTCTGCACATGTGCAGCCATCTTTCAAGATGGCACCGGCAGCGTCACTACCATTTTGGAAAAGGGCAGCCATTTTGCATATGCATCAGGACACACGCAGTACATGGTAAATTGGTATACGGTACCGGTAAATCATGGTCAATTGTATTCGGCAAATCCAGAAAAATTCTCAACCAAGGAAGTGTTGAGAACCTCAACTTCATGAACGTACCCCCGTCTCTCTCTCTACGTGCCCCTCCACTTGTCCATTCTAGATTATAAGCCCTTTGGGCCAGAGACCTGTTTCTTAACCTCACAAAGAAAGACAGAGGAACCAACAATTATTTAATATGACATAAATGGCTAAGTGTGCGGCATCAAGCACACTGTTGGCACTATAATAGAATAATAAATAATTTGTATTTCTATAGCCCCACCCCCCTGCCAAAATGGCACCTGGGGTGCTTTAAAACGGAACAAAATATAGAATCCATTTTTAAAAAATGTTTAAGAAGGGAAGATAAAAGAGGGAGGAGAAAACACACCAAGGGGAACCAGCAGTGGATCCTAAGAGCACCTGGAGTTCAAATAAGTCTTTGGGTGCTTTGCAAAGGTGAGGAGGGCAGAACCGAGATGGACGTCTGTAGGGAGAGAATTCCAGACTGGGAACTGTAAATAGCAAGAACAATTAGCGACAGGGTCACCATGAACGTAAGAACCACACTGGGTCAGACCAATGGTCCGTCTAGCCCAGCATCCTGTCTCCGACAGTGGCCAATCGCGGTGGCTTGGGAGAAGCACCCAACAGGTCACAATGGGGGATCCATTCCCTGTTGTTTTCCCCCAGCTCCCGTCATGTTCCCTGATCCTGTCTGGCTAATAGCTGCTAATGGACCGATCTTCCAGAAACTTGTCCAAACCTCTTTTAAACTCAGCTATAGTACTGGCCCTTACCACAGCCTCTGGCAGTAGATTCCACAACTCAATTATACAAGGAGTGAAAACATATTTTCTTTTATTTGTTTTAAACTTGCCACCCATGAATTGCATGGAGTGTCCCCTAGTTCTAGTACTAACAGAGAGTAAATAACTGCTCGTTTATTAGTTCAATCCCACTCATGATTTATAGACTTCTGTCATATCTCCTCTCAGTCGTCTCCTCTCCAAGCTGAAGAGCCCCAACCTACCAAGCCTCTCCTCATACGGGAGCCCTTCCATGCCCTTGATCATTTTTGTTGCCCTTCTCTGTACCTTTTCTAGTTCCACTATGTCTTTTTGAGATGGGGCGACCAGAACTGCACACAATATTCGAGGTGCGGTCGCACCATTTACTTTAAATGAACATTTACTTTAAATAACTCCTTTGTTAAATTTAACTCTGTTTTAAACGCCTGCTTGAGGGTTAATCTAGGTTTACAGATTACAGCAGAAACTTGATCTCGATTTTCTTGTGATTCTCGCCAGAATCAGTTCTTGACTTTTTTTTGTGTTTTTTTGGCAAGAATTGATCATCAAGAAAATCCCTGAGTTCCCAACACTTTCTTGGTTGAGAAATTCTCAATATACCATTTACCGTTAATCATTGCCATTTATTGTGTACCGCATTTCTCCCAGTAATGAGCATGCACAAGACGGCCACCCTTTTCCAAAACAGTGGCAACCCCTGCACATACACAGAACAGCCGGGGCGGTCATTTTTTGCAAGCGCATTACCAGGAAGAACACAGTACACAGTTAACCGTAACGGTAAATGGTATATCATGAAAAAATCTACATCGAGATCCCAAACCGTTATTGAGTTCGTCCTGAACCATTATCCTGATCATCCCGATTGAACCAGGACTGATGGTTCAAGTTCAAACTCAGCCTATTAAAATGTCAAACATTTCAAATGTATAGACTGACTTTGGTTCTAAAGTTTTAGTTTTAAAGACACTCACATGGTCCCAGGGGGAAGCGCTGACAGTTCCTTTCAGCACGCTAAATAATTCTAACATACAAACACACTTACCCCACTCCTACCTTTTTTAGTTTTCATTTTGATCCCAGGCCCACAGCTCCCTCCTTCCTAGGAATTCCCTTTCTTTGTTGTTTGATAGCAGTGCTAATCCCAAGCTCGTTAGTGAAAAGGGTGCCCTCCTCTCCAAGTCCCGCCCCAGCAACGAATGACCGTAACAGCCGCCCGGGCTGGTCGGACCAATGGTCCATCCAGCCCTGCATCCCATCTCTGACAAATGGATTGATCCATTCTGTGCTGTTCTCTCCAGCCGTCTCATTTTACACCACTCTTTACTATAAAGGATTGGAACTTGTGGTCACCGACTCATAGGGCCATTTTTAAACGGCACGACTAGGGGGCGGGTCCGTGTGTCCTGTGCGGAGCAACCACGCACATCCCGTGAGTGGGGGAGAATGGGCCAGGGATGGGTGTGCACGCCTACCCACACAGAGTTTGGCCTGCCCCGACATAGAGCATCCCAGATTTTTCCCCTGATGCTCCATGGACGGGCCTGAGTGAGCGGTGCGTGGGTCATGGGAGCATTCACCCCACTCACCCCCATGCTGCCTTCAGATGGGTATTTGGATGTGGGGGGACCTGCGGGGGCGCGTCTCGTTTAAAAACGGCCACAGAATCAAAGAGCTGGAAGGGACCTCAGATCCAACCTTCCTGCCGCAAAGCAGGGTGCCCTACACCCTAAACCATCTTGTAGAAAGGAATGTCCCATCTTTTCTTGAAAACCTTCCGGGAAGGAGAGTCCACAACCTCCCTAGGTAGCTCGTTCCACTGTTTAACTGTTCCGACAGCTAGGACATTTGTCTTAATATTGAACCTTAAAATGACCTTCCTGTAATTTAAACCACCCCACCACCAGCCTCGGACCTCGGTCTTGAACTGGCGATGTTGGGGTCCTGAGTGTGGGGGCTGGTGCCTTGGTGCTACCAAGGCACTCTGGGTGGAGCCCAGGGCTAATAATGACAGTTTGCACCACCCCCGTCAGGCTACACCCCCCCCCTCAGACTGGCTCCACTACACACCCACACAAGCTCCCTGGTTGACTGCTGGCCTGTTAGAGGAAGCTTGGCAGATCATCAGTCATTTCCTGTTCCTGTATCCTTGGTTCCTAACGTTTCCTCCTGGTATCTGCATGAATTTTGGACCGGCTCTGCACTCTGTCCCTAGTGTGGCTTTCTGGGGGCCAGCGGGAGCTGGCCTTTCTTAGCTTCCATTTGGAACCCGGTTCTCACAAGGTACAGGAGCTCTGTCTGCCAAGATGGAGGTCAGGCATCCGCTAGATTCAACCCCTAGCGACAGACTGGAGAGCCCCCTAGCAACCTACCATGGGAGCCCATCCTGTCCAGTGCCAGCGCTGTGCCAGTCTGTTGCCCATCTTGGCCCGTGTCCAGCCTGCCCATCCTCCCAGTCTTGGTCATCTGCTTTGTCTACTCGTCTGCCTGTTCATTCTACCCCATGGCCCATATCCTGACCCCTGCATTAGTTCCTCGACCCAATCCTGCACTGAACTGCCCTCACCGTGATCTTGGACATGATCCTGCACAACTCACCCCAGACCTGATCCTGCTACGACTCACCGTGTCACTAGTCCATGCCCCCAACTACCCCTTAATCTTCTTTTCTGTAGGCTAAACATGCCCAGTTCTATCAGCTGTTCTTCATGGGACTTGTGTTCTAGTCCCTTTAATTATCTTAGAATCAGAGTTGAAGTAGCCTCCGAGGTCATCTATCCAACCCGCTGCTCAATGCAGGAAATCCACAGCTATCATTGTTGCTCTTCTCTGAAACCTTTCTATTTTATCAACCTCCTTCTAGATATACAGACCCCAGAACTAAACACAGTACTTCAAAAGAGGTTTTACCAGAGCTAGGTATACGAGCGCTATCACTTTCCAAGTCTTAGATACGATGCTTCTGTTAATACAACCCCAAAATGGTATTGGTCTTTTTTGCAGCAGAAGCATCCCATGGTTGACTCATGATCGATTTGTGATCCATTAGAAACAGGGACCTGCATTCATTGCGTTTTCCCCAGTGGTGGCAATTTAAAAAAATGCCATGATCACGGGTTCCCAACATAGCCCCATTTATAGTTTCATTTCCTTATCTTCACGTTGCATGCTTCTGAAAAGCAGATTTGGAAGCTCTCTGGAGCAGGGGATACAACTTGCACTAAACAAACACATCTGTTAAGTAATGATTTGGAGAAAGATTAAAAGTGCACTACTCACAAAATTGAATAAAAGCATTTTGGCAGCTGATGAAGTTGCACTTTTCTTTTAGAGAAAAAAAAGCATGAACAAAAAATGGATCCCCCACAAAAGCCACCATAGGTACTCACTTAAAAAAAAAACAACCACTAAAACACAACATATCACAGCAACGTATCAAAGGCCAGGCAAGTGCCGCACCGTGACAAATGTCACATTTTAGTTTGATGCCGTGTTTGACAGTATGAGTTGGAAGGAAGACTTGGAGATATATTTGGCATTAGGAACATTGAGTAGCTCAGATTATCTATGCCAGCGGTGGGAAACCTTCCCCCCTGCCCTAAAGGCCACTTTGAAAATAAACACAGGTTTTGAAGGCTGCATCTGAGTTGGGGGTAGAGGTGCTAAAGGGGTGTTCTCAGGATGGGGAAAGAAAGGGGAAGGTCCAAATCGTCCATCCATCCTTGATCCCCAAATGCACGTCCTCATTTCTGCTCCTTTCATTTAAATCATAGTGTCAGGCCACTTTTACACGAAGTGCTTGGGAGCACCTCTGGAGCCCCGTATTCAAGAGGAAAGCCACGCAGGCAGTGTTTACACGCTCCCAGCTCTGACGGAAGTGACGTGCCGCCTGTTCTCTTCAGCGGCGGCAGCCGCAGACACGGGACTTTCAAAGAGGCGCGTTCTTTAGAACTCAATTTTCAGGTCTACAGAACGCGCCTCTTTGAAAGCCGCACGTCTGCAGCCCCCACCAAAAAGACTGGGCGGCACACCACTTCCGGTAGCGCTAGGAGCGTGTGAACACTCCCTGCGTGGCTTTCCTCTTGAATACGGGGCTCCGGAGGCGCTTCTGAGCACTTCGTGTAAAAGCGGCCTCGGAGTTGGAAGTCGAGGGTCACCAAGTCCAACCCCCTGCTTGGATGCAGCTACAACAGCTCAAACATCCCTGACAGAGGACTGTCCAGACTCTTCTTGAAAACGTCCGGCGACAGGGAGCCTATCGCCTTCCTGGGAAACTGGTTTCCAAATGGCTCTTAGGAAATTCTTCCTGATATCCAACCTAGATTGACCTTCCTGTCACTTGAGTCTGTAATTTCGAGTCCTGCCCTTTGTGGCTATGAAGAAAACTTCCTTGCCAGCCTTTTAGTGGCAGTCCTTTAGAAAGTTGAAGACTTTCTCCGGACCTTAACCTTGCAAGGCTTGAGAGGTGGGATTGGATCCCTGGGTCAAATCCAGGAATTGAAAAGGAGCCAAACAGCCATGGGCCAAAGGAAGCCCATGGATCATAGGTTCCTGTGGGAAGGTGGCAAACTCCCCGGAGCCGTGGCACAAGAGCCACGCTCAAAAATCCAGAATCTCAGGCAAATCTCAGCGTTTCTTGCGTCTTTATTTACCCACCCAACATTACAACACAGTCCGAATCTTTAGAGTCCTTAACGCAAGGCCTGTAATTCAGGGGCTTAGCTTTCTGGTCAAGTCACCACGTTGGAGATCTGCCAACAGCCAGCTAGCTCAGCCTGAACTCTGCTCTCTGCCGCAGCCAGGTACCCAATGTCAGAGCCATCCCACTTTCAGGCTCTTATACCTCTGGAGAGGGGCGGAGCCAAGGCACAGGACATTGCTTCTTAAAGGGCCTGCACCCAACCCATTACAGTTCCCCTCCCCTGGATCTATGCAATTTTATGACCTAGGATCATACCATCTAGCTGGATCTATTTTTTCTTCTGAAAGTGGCCAGGACCAAGCAGTTCAGAAGATGTTTCAGAACACTCTACAGGAGGAAGTTACAGACGCAGCTGCTTATTAGAAAAAGTGCCTCCCTAAGCTCCGTTAGACAGTGCTTAAAGTGCGTCATAAACAAAGCACTTCTATTCCTCTCTTTCAATCAGGACGATGCAACAGGCAGCCTGCTGGAGGATCCTATCCAGCCTGCGCCTGCCCCCACCACCCAAAAATGTCCTGTTTGCCCAGACCAGAACCCCAGGGTAGAAAGAACTGGGTCCCTCCACTGTGGGCCCCTGTCCTGCCTGTGTGAGCGCCACAGAGCGCGTCTGTGCGAAAAAGCAACTTATGCCGGCAAAGTTTACCTTATTTCGGTAAATTTATGCAAATGCATTTAACAGGGGCAGGATTTTTTGCATTCCAGCCCATCCGCTAATTGCTAAGGCAAGCTGGCCGTTACTGACCAAGAGGTTGAACAGCTCCTTTTTAAAGTAGGATAGCGTAACATCATACTTCTCAACCAAAAAGTGACAAACCCCCGCCTTTGTCAATAAGCTCCACCCCTCTGGCAATAAGGTCTGCCCTTCATGCACTTGCACACGTACGTGCCCCTCTTCCAACATTTCACATAAAGAACGTAACACGGGTCATACCGGGTCAGACCCATGGTCTGTCGAGCCGAGGATCCTGTCTCCGACAGTGGCCGGCTACAGTAGCTCGAGAGAAGTACACGTACTGGTCATGGAGATGTGACCCATCTCCTGCTGCCCACTCCCAACTACCAGTAGCCAGGGATTTAAGTCCCAGTGAGTATGCATTTATGGCTCTATCCTCTAAGAATTTATCTCGTTTCCATCTGAAGCTAGTTATGGTGCTGGCTTTCACAGCCCCCTCTGGTAACAAGTTCCACAACTGTATTGTCCGCTAAGTGAAAAAGTACTTCCCGAAACTCTCCTGCTTCCCATTCTGCTTAGCTTCTTGTCATTCCATCATCTCCCCATTGTGTTGTCCAGTACTTTTCCTGGGAGGCAGCCAAGAAAGAGGGGCCTTCTTTTCTGGGGATGAGAGAGGAAGTAAACAAACCAATGTTTGGGCATGTCTGGGCGTGTCTTGGGAGGCGCGGGGGTTGGGGGACGGAACTGGGGCACCGATCTCGTGAAAGAGCAAGCTGGGGGTAGAATCTCCCACTGGTTAGTAAGGGGCCCCCAGTAGCCTATTAAACCTATGTTCGCCACTACCGAGTGCACATTAAGTGCTCAGAATACAGTGCATTCTTAAAGATCCAATCCGTAGGCACACGCAAGGTTGCCAACAAATTATATAGAAGCCTGTCCTATATAGGAGCTGCTAAGAAGGTTGGTGGTGTGCTTTCTCAACCCTGCTTCCAATCTTCTTCTAGCCACCAGCTCCCTATAGGCATAACTAGGATTAGAATATCTCCCTACCGCTTAACGGCCATTCTGCAACCGTCTCGGTGGGAGCTCACTGAGGAGCTTTAACCCACGGCCAATGCAACTTACTTAGCCCTGCTCTGTAGCTTTTCCACAGGAGATCGTCAACGGTTATATTCAAGTGCTATTACAGTCTAGTTTCAGAGCCTCTCTTTAGCACAGACTGGAAGGGTGCATGGCTTTACGCACAGAGCGTGTTGGTTAAGATAGCAGAGAGGTTAAAGCAGCAGTAAAAATCCCATATATAGTACTTCCTTATGGTGGATCAGGCCCATACCCAAAGAGGGGGAAAGGAGGAGATTAAGCCCCTACCACACAAGATTGTGATCTCCCCCTGGCCTAGCCTTGGAGTGGACCATTTGAGGCCACTACTAGGGCTGATGTGGCAGAAGCTGTTACCACGCCGCGATTCCATTCCGCCATTTCAGAATTGCCCGCACCACACCGCGGCTTTTCTGCTGACATTCCGCTAATTCCGCCGGCATTCTGAAAATTCGGAAACTATCGGAAAAATTGCGGAATTGTCGGAAACTGTTGGGAAACCGCTGTTCCACTATTTTGTGGCGCTGGCGGAATGGCGGAAGTAGCGGAAATGTCATGTTTCTGCTATTTTGCGAAGTCTATGGAAGTAGCGGAATGAAATTAGCGGAACTGTGGAAGTAGCGGAATGAAACTAGCGGAATTAAAGCCTCTGCCATGCCATACCACTAACTGCAGAAACAGTTTCCGGCGGGAATAGCTACCGCTGCGACATTCCGCTACAGCCCTAGTCACTACCACAGGGAAGGGGAATTCCCGGTGTCTTCAGAAACCACTCCAAAGCTGTACCTCACAAGGTGGGGCTGAATCGAAACAGCCCTACCATCTTCACAGAATTCTGCTGCTTTTCCGAAACGCCGATTCAAATTTCATTGCAGATTTAATCCACGGTGGCATTCTGAGCAGAATCCCAAAGGAATTATTTTCACCTCCCATGCACAAGATGGCGGTTGTCATCCTCCACATGTACAAAGTGACAGCGCCCTATTCTGCATTGCCACCTTGCGCGAGTTCAATACAACTGCCGCCATTTACGCACATGCAGTAAGGAGGCAAAATCATTCTGATCGTTCTGGTAAAATGCAGTTTCTTCCATATTCTGGTCTGCTGTTTTACTCAATCAAAATGGCCGGATCTGACAAGAACAAATCCAGACCGAAATTTCGATTCAGCCCTACCCAAAGGCAAAGTTGCAGAGCAGCTACAGAGAATGCCTATTTATTTTCTTGCCGTACAGGATTGGGAATTGATGGGACGTGCAACAGCCCCCACCGGCTGACCTTTTCTGCCCACCAATATGGCCCGAGTCAGGCTACAGACCTGTGGCAGGTGTCAGCTCTGGCCGTAATTTGGGGTTTGTTTAGGTTAACGATTCTTATAAGGGGTATGGAAAAGGTACAGAGGACAACAAAAATGATCACGAGCACGTAACAGCTTCTAAACAAGGACAGGCTCGACCAGTTAAGGTTCTTCAGCTTGGAGAAGAAACGACAGAGAGGGGATAGAAGAAGTTTATAAAATTATGAGCAGTGTGGAACAAGTAAATCGGTGGTTGATATTTACCCCTCTCAGCTACTACTAGAACTAGGGGACACTCCATGAAACTAAGTAGAAACAGACTTAAACACAAATAGAAGGTGGGTTTTTTTCACCCATTAACTTGTGGAACTAGTTCCCAGAGTATGGGGATCAAAGCTTGTAGCATAGCTAGGTCCGTTCATGGGTAAGTAACCTCGGACTGTCGGGAGACGGAGGCAAGCAGCAGGGCATGGATCAGTTCATTATGACCCACTGGGTACTTCCCTGAAGCAATCAAGATGGGCCAGTGGTGGAGACAGGACACTGAGCCAGATGGACCATTGATCTGACCCAGTCAGACACATCTCGTCTTCTTAAAAACAAGGGGTGTTTTTGAGGGGGAAGAGTGAGAGGTTTGTAAGCAGAATCTGGAGGACATTCTGCATGGAGGGTGGCATCACAGAGAGAGGGGAAAAATGCAGCAGAGACAGGAGTGGGAGAGGAAAACAAAAGGAACATCAAGGTGATTGTCTGCTGAGCAGAAGGGAAATGCAGGGAGCTATAAGGTCAGAGATGTAGGCAGGAGCTGAGTCATCGCTAACCTAAATGGCTTGAACTATCAGGTTGCCATTCCGAATGCGGCATCAATCTAATAAAACGCTCAAAAAGGCTAATGTGTCATTCACTAACTCACTCTCCCCCTCACTAAGAGAAATGCCAACTTCGAGAGGACACCATCAAAGAAAAAAATATCTTTAAGGATGGACACTTCTTTCTCCATCCATCACAGCCACTGGAATGATTAAAAATCAAAGGCATTGTTGAAGCCTACCTGGCTTCCAACCATATTGGGTCACAATCCTTCAAAAAAAATGACTCTGACACCTCATTGAAAACTTTCTGCGCTTAGTTTGGTTAAAAAAAAATGGGAAAATTCCATACATTTCATTTTCAAGTTCCCAGGGCAGGCGTGCTTGATTGCAATTTCAAAAACAGGAGACACTATGGAGTTATGAAATAAGTGGCGTCCGCTACGTTCTACGGAGCCATACCTCTCAAGTGTCCTGGAGTTTCCAGGACATCCTTGCTTTAAAATCCCTGAATTGTCCCCACGGTTGGCTTGCGAACTGCTGTCTTTCACACCTCCCTTCCTGGAGACTCTGCAGCAGTATTCCATGACTGCCAGACAGAGAACCAAAGGGATGTCCTGGAAAATCCGGGACACTTGAGAGGTATGTACGGAGCTGTGAAACTCCAAGTTGAGACCATGTGTTAAAATAAAGGTCAGCTGTGCAGCTGTACCAGGGCAGGCAACGGCCCTTTAAGAAGGTCTGTCCATGCACCATGCCCATAATGCAGAAGTTATAAACCAGGCTGGGGAACCTCAGGCCCAGGAGTCAAATGCAGCCCGCACCTAGTTTTTACCTAGTCTCTTCCCCTTTCCTGGATCTGGCCCATGGACCCAGTTCCTACCCCCAACCATTGAAAGACTGAGCTCAGGATCAGAGAGAAAAGAGGGCACACACGGAGAGGGGACAGATCCATGATCGGGGCCCTCCTTTTCCTGAGCGAAAAAACACCTTAAACGCCCCCGCCGGCAGCTTCTACATGGGCCTTGGAGCTCGTCCTAATTTGGGAAGTGGCCTCTGGGAGGGCGTGGGGACAGATTCCCACCCCTGCTGTAGACATTTCCTAAGAACATTTAATCCAGGGTGGATTCTAAAAAAGCTGTTCCCTCTAAGGAAAGACATCTTCAAGTTATTGGCCGTAATCCCAATCTCTGCAGGCGCTGCCGCACGGGTGCATGGCCACGCGGTTTGCGCAGCCCCTGCGTCAGCACATACCAGTCCGCGGGGCTTAGGACTGGCCCCATCGTTGTTGTTGTTATTAATTATGTATATAGTGCCAGGAAAGTGAATAGTTCATCGAGAACATCAGCTCAGCGTGCTACAGAAAGCAAAGAGAATGCCAGGAACTAATAAGGATAGGAGATAAAACAGATAGATACTATGCTCTCAATATAAATATCCATGGTATCCTTGGATACTGTATGTAATTCCGACTGTCCGATAGCGCAACAAGAAAAGGCACAAGAGTAGATTGGGGGTACGGAATGGCTTCTCAACAAAGAGAAACTAAACAGATTAGGGCTCTTCATCTTTGGAAGAGAGGTCGAGGGAAGATGTGATGGAAGACCATAAACAGAAAAGAGAAAACAAACAGGGAAGTATTATCATCACACACACACACCCCTCGCATAAAAGAGCGGCCATGACATCCATCAAAGTTAACAGGCAAGAAATTTCAAACAAAGCAAGATGTTCTTTCATTTAATGCAGTTAATCTGTGGAATTCACTGCCACAGGATGCTGCAAATATCAACCGTCCACCTGGGTTCAAAAGATAATTCCACACATTCATTCATAGAGGGTAGAGAAGTCCATTAGTGAACATATTAACCAAAAGGATGAGTGGACACAGCCTCCCCTGTAGGACGTTTCTAAACCTCTGACCACCAGAAGTTGGGAGGGAACCCAGGCAGTGTTGCTATCGCAGCAGTGGCTGGTACACAACAGGGGGAAAATCTCCTTCCCAGCAGGCGGCAAGGGGCATAGAGGGTGAGAGGAGGACAGCTTGTAGTTGCTGTCCCCCCTCCATTTCCCCAACGGAACTACCCATTCCCTCCATTTCCCCCAAAGTTACACCACCATGCTAAACAGCTGGTTAACAGTGAGAACATGGAGTCCTATTTCTGTCTGCCTGCCTGCCATTCCGGGGAGCATTCCTTCCCTACACATGCAAGGCAATTGCCATGGGCTTTCTCTGCGACAAGCCAGCTGGCTGTCAGGCAGCAAGTCCCTTGCAAGATCATCTCAAACAGTCTACCAACACAAGATTTTCCATCAGTAGTCCAGGACCCCACAACAGAGCTCTGCACCCACAGCCCAAAGCAACCAGCACGACCAGAAGCCTTTTTCAAGCTCTCCACCCAAGTCCTCAGCTGTGGGTTGGGCCAGCACTTTGACAAGATCTTGGTGTGCCACCTGCTTTGAGCAGAGATGCGTCCTCGTTCCTGGCCAACAGCAGAACGACCAAATGTCACGGTTCGCTCCTCTTATACGCCCAGAAGGGGACGTGGCTAGGGCGTTGGCCAGACCTTCTCTTAAAGGGCCACTGCCTGCCCTGTTACAGTCACAGAGACAATTTCAAGTGAAAATGTTTCACATCAGTAATCTAGAGCTGTGTACTTAAATATGCTTTGAATTTTAAATACTGGCACTTCATGCTTTGCGATCAAGTCAATCCCAGTCCAACGCACGCTATGCTGGCTCCGTGTTGATGAATTCCAAGTTGGGGGGGAGGGATGACAGAACTGAAACAAATGGTTTGTTTATATTACCTCATTTGGGTAAAGGAATAATCTGTGGTAAATGGCAATTCAACTGCATAGTTTCTGTCACTAACAGGGAAAGGGATGCTCTCTACCTGACAGGGAAAGGGGCACCATGGCGGATGGCTCTGCATGTTACATTGACCTAGGGAAAAATCAACCTCATGGTATTCGCCGCAACATCAACCCATGATGACACAGCACAAACATCCATGCTGTTCTGTATTTATGCAGCCACCTGATGGACTCTGACCAAAACAGAGAGCCAATCGGGTGGCAGAATATATAGGTGAAGCCTGAAAGTCCAGCTTGTGAAATTGACACGGCAAAGCTCCCAGCTGCAAGGTAAAGCTCCCCATATGTGAAACTGACAAAGCAAAGCTCTGACACGCAAGGCAAAGTTTCCCCACTGGCAAAATTGACAAAGCAAAGCTCCCACGGCCAGGTAAAGTTCCCCACTGTTGAAATGGGCACACACAAGGCAAAGATTCCCCACTGGCAAAATTGACAAAGCAAAGCTCCCACGGCCAGGTAAAGTTCCCCACTGTTGAAATGGGCACGCACAAAGCACTGTTGCTGAGCAGATATCGTTTTCCTGGTGCGCTTTCAGCTGCTATGAGGCTCTGCTAAGGAATACCATGGATACGTGGGCTGAAACGAGAATGAAATTCATTCTCATGAAAATCTCACAACCTTGGAGAGATCTCACAAGATCTTGTGAGATTCTCGAGTCTTGCGAGAATCTCAAGAATACCCCCAAAATGGTCTGCGCACGCACAAAACGGCCGCACATGCACACAACGGCCCTGATGGCCTTTTTTTGCACACGCGCAGACCATTTGGGGGGGGGGGGGTGTCTCGAGACTCCCGCGAGAACGCCCGATTCTCACGAGATTCTCAAGTCAAGAAAATCTCATCGAGAAGTCTGTTCTGGACAAGATTTTCAAAGACGGTGAAATCTTGTTTCAGCCCTAGTTCCAGGAAATAAACCTCTGCAAACCTGCGAGTTGCTCCCGGGGTTTGTGACTCCAAACGTAATGCTCGCCCCCCCCGGGAACAGGCAGCCCAAACACAGTGGCAAGTGTTACGCGTGGACACACCCAGTGAAGCAGCCGTTTTGATTCCCAGGCATTCCATTCATGAACAAACATTAACCACGGTGGCGGAAGCTTTCCACTGCATTAGAACTGGAATCCAGCATTGCCATGACAGTGAGTAGTCAAGATTTTCCTGCATTAAAAAGGCCAACAGATACCTGGTATCACAGCACCATTTCCATCTGCAGAAAGACGACTTGCACTCATACGGCAACGCTCAAAAATGCTCTCCTAAGCCTCATCCTATGGAAAGAAACACTTTTCTACAGAAGGCTTTAGGACAGCGGCTTCCAAACCATGCTCCGTGAAAGCACGGTAACCAGGCCGGGTTACAACAAAGGGGGGTTTGGTCTCCCGGCACCATGAACGTTGGTAGAGAGGAGCGAGGGGGGAGGACTGCGAGGTGCGGGTCATGCTCACGGGGGAAGCACAAGCATTGGGTCACGGACCCTCTCCCAGAGGTGGGGGAAGAGAAAAAAAACAGGGTTTGCAAATGGTCCACTTGTCCCAAAAGGCTGAGTTCCACTGGTGTAAGGCAAGAGTGGAGAACCCCTTCCCTCCCATGATGGGCCTCTTTGAAAATTAGTACAAGCTCCAAGGGCCACATAGAGGTTGGGGGTGGAGATGCTCAGGAAAAAGGAGCCTCCAGAGCCTCGATCTGTACCACAAAATTGTCCCCCGTCATAGAATCACAGAGTTGGAAGTCACATCAGAGGTCATCTAGTCAAACCCCCATTCAGTGCAGGAAATCCACAGCTACAGCATCCCTGACCGATGGCCGTCCTTGGATGCGTACCCTCATGTCTGCTCTCTTCCCCTCAGTTCAGTCTTTCAGTGCGTGTGGGTAGGAACTGGATCCAGAAGCCAGAGCCAGGAACTAGAAAGGAGCCAAATAAAAGCTAGCCATGGGACGCATTTGTCCCCCCAGGACTGCGCTTCCCTATCCCTAGTGCAACGCCTGGGCTCTTGGCTGAGACACGCAGACACAGCGTAGCTATCAGAGCGACAGGAGGGATGTTTGTCCTGGGGCCCAAGCTGATCGGGGGGTGGGGGGGTGGAATTATGTTCTGTTGCGGCACGGCCAGGCGGAAACCCAAGCCAAGCAGAAGCACCTGCAGCGTGTATGGGACCCACCTGCCCGTTGGCATAGGACGGAGCAAGCACCGCGGCAGTGTGAAGCAGAGCCGCCGCGGACCCCACGGCTCTGTTGTAGCAAACGGAGGGAGAGGTGCTTCCCCCCCCACGTCCCTCCTGTCACTATGGGGGGGGGGGGGGAAGGGTTCTCCACCCTTGCCTTGTGTCAGGAGCGCTTACCACGTCAGTGGACCGTTTTCTGCAATAAGAACGGTGGGGGAAGGAAAGAGGGGAGGGACGGGACAGGGAGGAGGATGGCAACGTGGCGAGGGCAAGCGAGTCCACTTCTTGCACCTGGGCTCAGTCCAACCTAGCCACGCTCCTTCCTGCCTCTCTGCAGAGCCACCCGCTAGGCCCGTGTGGAAGATGGAGTCAGCGTTGGCACACGCAAAAATACAAGCATCTTCATAACGGTCCATCAACAGCGGCCTCCTTCCGTCGCTTCAGAGAAGTACTCAACAGGTCCCTTCCAGTTACTCCCATCGCCAACAGCCAGAGTTTACATTCCTCAACCAACTTGATTAACAGCCATTATGACTCCTTACGGACCTCTTCCGTCAGGCCTCCCAAGCTTGTCAGGAGCGATACTGCATCATTCCCCCAACTCAGAACCTAATTCCCTGTAATGAAGTGAAGCACGTGAGCCTGCAGCTTCTCAACCTCATGAATGTGCTCTTGTCTTTCCTGATGTTTAGTAGTTGTTATTATTTATTATTATAAACATTTATATAGCACCAGTCGTGCGACCTAGTGCTGTACAGAACATAGAAATAGACGCGGTCCCTGCTTGTGGCTCACAATCTAAAAGAAAAGGAGGGGGAGACAGGGAGAGGCAGGGGAGAAGACCAACGAACATTCAAGCGGATGCGAAGTCTCAGGTGCGTGTGCTTGGCTTGGTTCTGCCTCGTCTCTCAGACTGTAAGGGACCTGTCTCTGACTGTGGATTGTGCAGTGCCAGGTACATTGCTGGTGCTATATAAATAATACAAATAATAAATAAGAACTCACCCAATCCTTTTATAAACCCAGTTGTGCTATTATTGGCCGTATCAACATCCTCTGCCAAAAAGTTCCCCTGAGTTAACTGAACGCTGAATGAAAAAGTACTTCCTTTTATTTCTTTGTAAAAACGACAGCCAGCTAGTTTCCTGGGGTTTCCAGACAAAGACCATCACATAGCCAGCTCTTTGGAGAGACCACCACCAAAATCAGATATAGTCGGGGAACTGTCTTTCACTGCACTTTCCCCATTGCTGCCAATAGAGAAAACTCAGTAGAGATGGGCCCCTGGATATAGGCAGCTGAAATACACCCATCCCGCCTAGCAGCATCCTAAGAGAGAGAAAGTTGGCATATTTGCCAGATTCCTTGCAGAAGTAGCTGAAAGGTACACAACACATGTTCCTCCAACCTGCAAAGGATGGATCATTAAGAGAACTCAGCCACACCCATCCGCCTCTCTGTAGGGAAGAGAATGTGGCCTCGGGTCCCTGACATGTGCATGGAGTGACAGAGCCTCGGTTTCCACCCTTCGAGGGGCAGTCTAGGATCCCCAATACATGTCCAAGTACATCACCACCTGCACACAGGCCTTGCCATGGGATCCCCAGACACTGACATAGGCAGAAACCCCTCTCGGCAAAACAGGGACCCCACCCCAAGATCCGACACAGGCAGACACACCTCTCTGCAAAACAGGGACCCTCAAGGCACCGACACAGGCAGACACCCTCAAAGCAAGGACACCCAGGCAGTGACACAGCCAGCCCCCACCCTCTCTTCAAAGGGGGGGAGGCCCAGGCACTCACACAGGCAGGCCCCCCTCTCTTCAAAGGAGGGGAGCCCCAGGCACTCACACAGCCAGCCCCCCCCTGCAAAGGGGGGAGCCCCAGGCACTCACACAGCCAGCCCCCCCCTCTCCAAAGGGGGGAACCCCAGGCACTGACAGCCAGCCCCCCCCTCTCTCCAAAGGGGGAACCCCAGGCACTGACAGGCAGAGCCCCCCCTCTCTCTGCAAAGAGGGGAACCCCAGGCACTGACACAGGCAGCCCCCCCTCTCTGCAAGGGGGGAACCCCAGGCACTGACACAGGCAGGCCCCCCTCTCTGCAAAGGGGGGAACCCCAGGCACTGACACAGGCAGGCCCCCCTCTCTGCAAAGGGGGGAACCCCAGGCACTGACACAGGCAGGCCCCCCTCTCTGCAAAGGGGGGAACCCCAGGCACTGACACAGGCAGGCCCCCCTCTCTGCAAAGGGGGGAACCCCAGGCACTGACACGGCCAGGCCCCCCTCTGCAAAGGGGGGAGCCCCAGGCACTGACACAGGCAGCCCCCCCTCTCTGCAAAGGGGGAACCCCAGGCACTGACACAGCCAGCCCCCCCCCGAAAGGGGGGAGCCCCAGGCACTGACACAGGCAGCCCCCCCTCTCTGCAAAGGGGGAACCCCAGGCACTGACACAGCCAGCCCCCCCCTCTCTGCAAAGGGGGAACCCCAGGCACTGACACAGGCAGGCCCCCCCCTCTGCAAAGGGGGAACCCCAGGCACTGACACAGGCAGCCCCCCCCTCTGCAAAGGGGGAACCCCAGGCACTGACACAGGCAGCCCCCCCTCTCTGCAAAGGGGGGAGCCCCAGGCACTGACACAGGCAGCCCCCCCTCTGCAAAGGGGGAACCCCAGGCAGACACAGGCAGCCCCCCCTCTCTGCAAAGGGGGAGCCCCAGGCACTGACACAGGCAGCTCCCCCTCTCTGCAAAGGGGGGAGCCCCAGGCACTGACACAGGCAGCCCCCCCCCCCTCTGCAAAGGGGGGAGCCCCAGGCACTGACACACACACAGAGGGACCCCCGCTTGCAAAGGATTCTCGGGCGCCCCCCTTTGCACAGGGTGGGGCAGCGCGCGCCCCCGCCGCTCGAACCCGGCGCGCGCCCCCCCTCCCCGGCTCCTCACCTGCAAAGTGGGTGCGCGCGAGCCACGGGCAGGAGGAGACCGTGCCGGCGGAGCACAACCCAAACATCACGTGGCCCGCCTTGGGCCCCGCCCCTCCCTCGCTGTAGTCCCAAGACCGCTGGTGGCGGCTTGGAGAAGCGGCACCTAGAACTACAACTCCCAGAAGGCCCCGCGCAAGAGTTCCGTCTCAGCCGCTCCTAGAGGGTGTGGCCTGTGCCCCCCTCTTTCTCCTTGTCCCTCCAGCCATT
This sequence comes from Sphenodon punctatus, assembly GCA_003113815.1. Lineage (NCBI taxonomy): Eukaryota > Metazoa > Chordata > Lepidosauria > Sphenodontia > Sphenodontidae > Sphenodon > Sphenodon punctatus. The sequence continues at coordinate 5,394,004 of QEPC01010034.1, read as the reverse complement.
CATGCCAGTGCCCCCACCCTCGCATCCTGTCGCTATCCCCCCTCCATTCATTTCACCTGCTCTGTCTCAGTCCCCCTCCCATTCCCTCTACTCTGCCCAGCCCCTCCCACTTAGGGTGGCCAGATATGCATATTTTAGAGAACACATGAGAAATACAGATTGCAGGGCTGCATTGGCGCCAATGCAGCCCTGCAACCTGTATCTCTCATAAGTGTCCTCTAAAAATTGCATCTCTGGCCACCCTCCTCCCACCCCTGCCCGTCTAGGGTTGCCTGGCTGTGCTAAGGTGCAGGGATTGGTTGGTTCATTCGTTTATGCACATTTCAAGGAACATTTCTGATTGGCCAATAATAATATTAATTAATAATAGACGCAAGATGGGGTAAAGTGCATAGGGGTGCAGAGGAGCGAGGGGGTGCACAATGCACCCCTCCCAGGCTTCGGCCAAAGCAAGAGCCTCCCCTGAGCAGTTGGGTCTAGGTAACAGTGCACATCTCCCCCTCCATGCAAAGGAATAAGGCAGGGGCCAAAATGAGGCCCGTGGCTAGTTTTAATTTGGCCGCTTTCAGTCCTGGATGTGGGCCCCTGGCTCAAACACTGAAAGAGTGAACTCAGGGTCAGGGAGCAGAGCATGCACCCAAAGTTAGGGGGCAGGTCCTTGGCACAGATTCATGATCTGGACCCTCCTTTTCCTGAAGAGGGTCCAGATAAGCCCCTTAAGTACTCCTGCTCCTACTCCTAGGAGGCCCTGCTCATTTTCAAAGCAACCCCAGAGGGAAAAGATTCCCCACCTGTGATCTACGCTAATAGCCAAGAATGATCACCTTACCCCTGAGTCCCTTGAAAGCCCTGAGACTCAGGTTCAAACCCTGAGAGGGAGGTGACACCACCTGCCACTAATCCCAGTGGCCACCCATCCTGCCAACATCCTCTCCCCTCACACGCTCCATTCAAATGGTCCTACCCCCAGGTTTCCCCTAATTCCCTCAGCTCTGACTAGCCGATCCCACCCCTCCTTCTGCCACTGAGCCCAGTGCCCTCCCCCCGCTGCCACTGATCGCAGTGCCCTCCTCATTCAGGCCCTGGCATTGCTCATCCTGTCTCCATCATTTCCCCCACCCTTAATCCTGGCCCTGCATCCCATCCCCTCATCCTGTCTCCATTCCTCTCCCCCCCCCTTAATCCTGACCTTCACCCTCATGCTGTCTCCATTGTCCCCCACACCACCCCAATCCTGGCCCTGCTCCTCCTCATCCTGTCTCCATGCTCTCCCCCCTTCTCACTTGCTGCCCCCCATGCCTGGAACTCCCTCCCTGTCCACATCCGCCCTGCACCCTCCCTTCATACCTTCAAATCTCTCCTTAAAACTCACCTCTTTCCCTCTGCTCTGTCTGACTCTTTATCCTGCTGAGCCACTATTCCTATACCTAC
>QEPC01010034.1:5369209-5389955 GCA_003113815.1 Sphenodon punctatus | reverse complement strand
GGGTTAGGGCTTTGTTTTCTTCCCCCTACCTTGTTTTATGGTCTTAATGTCGAAGCTGTTTCTCTGGCCCTGTTTTAAAAAGTATTTAACTTTGATTGTTTTAAATTGTTTTTATATTGGTTGATGTTTTATTGTTGGAAGTTGCCCCGAGCTGTGTGCAGGAGGGGTGGGGTACAAATGTCTTAAATAAATAAATAAATAAATAAATAAAATTTGCATATCCGACCACCCTAACCCAAAGACAGGGGACAGATCCACGATCTTCTTAAATGCACCCATTTAGAGCCCCCCCGCCAACTTCTATACAACCTTCAAAGCTTGGACTCATTTTCAAAATGGTTCCCTGGCGGGGAAATGTTCACCACCCTTGATCAGCTACACGCCTGGCCCACTCCTGGGGGGGGTGGGGGTTCGCACCCTGCAGAGACTTACAGCCCAGCCTGTTTACACTGAACCTATTTCTCTCCCCAAGCTACTGCCAAAAAGTCCTCCACACCCTTCCTGTCCCTGTATTTCCTCATCTATCATTTCTTATTTTATTTTATGCCTTCCTGATTCTGGCCCGGTTCATCCTCCGAAGAGCATCAGACTGGAATGGCAGGAAGTGATCCCATAGCTAGAACCCGACTTCCAGGTAGGACGGGGGCTGGATGTGGAGGTGGTATTGGATGGGTTTGCTGGGAGTTGGAGGGGTAGGTTTGCATTTGATTGTGTCTGTCTTTTATATGTTTTTATATGTTGTGTTTATATTTTATTTTGTAAGCCACCCTAAGCCTTTTTTGAGGGAAGGGTGGGATAAAAATTTAAATAAATAAAATAAATAAATCATGTCTCCATTTTATCCCTCACCCCTAAATCTGGCCCTGAATTCCCTCAAACTGTTTCCTTTCCTCCCTCCCCCAATCTTGGCCCTGGTCCTCCTCATTTGTTTATTTATTTTGCCATTTGTCTACCCTACCCCCTCCTGCTTACAGGACAGCTCGAGATGGCTTACAAGGTACATAAACAACAAACATTATAATGAAAACAGAAAATATCATTAAAAACATTAAAATGCTAAAAAATAAACTAGAAGTGTAGAACCTCCCCTCCCCAACCCACCCCTCCCATCTCCCTCTCTTAAGGCCCGGCAGGACAGCCAGGTCTTGCACTGTCTTCGGAAAGAGGGGCGGTCCCGTTCACTATCTGAAAGAGACTCCCAGTCTCCTTCCTCACCAGGCTCAGCTTGATCCTGTTGGGAATTTTTATTAATGGTTAGAAAAACAAAACCCCAAAAGCAGCTTGAATTGTTAGTAGCAACAGCTTAGTAGTAATCAACACCTTGGAGATTGTTTCTAGGTTAAAGTAAACTACTTTATTGAGAAGTACATTGTGATAGGAAAGGCCTATCCCTAGTCTTACTAGCTAGGTGCCACCAGCATGGTGGCCAGACATGTTGAAGGTCAGAGAGAGAAGTTAGGAATGATGGAGAATGGTCAGGAAGAAGGAGGAAGTCCAGTAGGAGCTTCCTGGGCACATCCCACCTGGGAGGGGGCTTAGAAGCAGAGATCAGGAAAGGTAAAGTGACACTTACACTAACTCACTATCTCTACTCCCAAATGCCCCTAGTGGTCATTAGGGTTTGTTGGTGCAAAAAGGTGATGTCATCTGGAGCTGTTTTTCCAACAGATCCGACTCAGGAACTCCTATAAACAGTCACTAAACCTAGGTTGCCTAAGATTTGAAGCCAAGGCATGAGAAACTCGATCGCCGGTTCTGGGATGAAATGGTTTACTTTGTCGTAGACAGAGAAGGACGACTCTCTCTTGGGAAAAAGGGAGCTGTATACTGAGGGTTGCCAGGAAGTGTTGCAGCCCTTGCCCTTCATAGTAGCCTCCAAAACATGCATGGTTGCCGGTAATGTGACTTGGGATATCCGGGCCACGAAGTCCAACAAGCTATGGCAAGGATAGAGGGTATTTTTTAGGCAGAGCTTTCTGCCAGACTCCGGGGCCAGGAGCCAAGGAAAGGGGAGAAGAGAAGGGCAGGTAGGAGGGGAAAGGATTGAAGGGAACAGGGGATGTCCCACAGATCCAACAGGGAAACCGCTCAGCCATTCTCCAATATCAGGAAGACTGATTGCTCAGCATGAGAACCGACAAGCGGCCCTAAGAAAGCTTATGGCTCATCATTAGGGATAGGCGAACAGAACGCACTTCGGACGTTCAATTCAAAACCCTAGTTCGGGTTCGATGGTTCGGTTCAGCCGAGTTCGGTTTAGCCAAATGTTCAAAAATAGCGCTATCGATACCAAAACCAAACCAAAACTGAATTTTTGGCCCTGAAAAGACGTTTTTCCCACCCCTGAAACTCATCCAAACTCATCCGAACACAACCAAACTGTTCAGTCGTTCAAGAGACTGGACGTTCAGTTCAGATGTCCGAACAGACTGAGTTTGGTCCGAACAGACTGAGTTCGGTCCGAACTCCAAACGTCCAAACTGCATTCACCCATCCCTACTCATCATCGAGGTCAAGCAACAGGGAGCTGGGGAACCAGCAACAGAGTTATAGGGTGGAACAAGGAACACACACAGGACTTGACAAACAGGTGATAGAAGGATAGACCAACAAGGCACAATGCAAGGGACTCAAGACATGAGGAAGACAAACCAAGGAAGACTAAGGGGACAAGAGAGCTGGACACTTCTTGTGTGCCTCAACATACAAAGGGAACAAGAATTACAAGCAACAGCAAGGAGGGAAAGTGCTACTTACACGAGGAACACAAAGGGGTTAACAGAACACTAAGACTCACCAACACCAAACACTGCCACAAAACAGAAGTGCAAACAGAGCACACACTAGATGTACACCGATAGACATGTGCGGAGTCAGAGACAGATTAACAGAAGCTCCACCCCTGCCACCACCCTCAGCAGTCTTAAATAGTGCAGAGAGCCAATCGGGCTGTGGAAGGTGAGTCCACGCCCTCTAACAGGTGTGAGTGGGACACAGCGAGAGAGAGGCTGCATTCAGATGTGCGTTTAAATCGCACAGCAGCGGCGGTGGCGGCGGTGACATCGTGCGATTTAAAGCAACGCGCACTTCCGGGTTGGTGTGAATGCACCAATTCAGCATAACGCCAACTGTTGGAGTGCGGTTTTAAAAGCTGCTCAGAGCTGAAATGTGTGCACTCAGTGCATTCACACCAACCCAGAAGTGTGCGTTGCTTTAAATCTGTAGCATGCACTCACCATCGGCGGCTTGCTCCCATGCTGTCGCTGCCGCTCCTGCTGCTCCCGTGATGGAGGGGTCCCGCCGAGCACCTGTGGACAGAGGGGGTGAAGGTGAGGGGGATTGGGACAGTTTGCATACCCCCTCCCTGCCCTCCCCCCCCCCCGCGGAGAACCGGAAGTGCCAGGAGACATTTAAATAAAGACCCGGCGGTTGCGCCACAGGCATCAGCCGGCGGCCGCGAGCCGAAGGGCTGCGGCCAAAGGGTGCGGCCCTTCGGGGCCTGGAGTGGGTGAGGGGGTAAAGGTCTGTTGGGAAAGAAAGTGGAGGGGGGGAGAGGGAGGGGGAAAAGGTGGAAGGGTTAATCTGTCTGCATTGGTGGGGGAGGAGAAGAGGAGGGAGGGAGAGGAGCAGGAAGGGGTTGTATTTTGTGGGAATAAGGAGAGGGGAGTAATGGAGAGGGATTATTGGAGGGTTGTAGAAAATGAAAAAGGGGAGTTATGTTATGGTGGGGTGTTGTGTGTAGGGTTGGGGAAGGAAGAGTTCGATGAATTCGTGATGACTAGTGAGGTGGGTCTTGTGGGGCCGCCTCCCCCTGCTGAGAAGGGGGTGGAGGTGGTAAGGTTCTCTGCGGGGGTGATAGGAGATGAGATAGTGGTGGGTGGGACCTATCCTGTTTTTGTAGGGGAGGCTATAGAGTGGGATATAAGTTGAGGTGGGGAATGCGATTATTGAGATGTTTAGAGTGCTATGTTGTTAGTGATGGGTCCCTGTGTGGATTACCTGGAATTTGAAATATTATGTTATTCTGTAACGTTACAGGTCCTTTGGTCCATTGTGGGGCCTAAGGGCTTGGTGGGCTGGGTTTGTATGCGAAATGAGGCAGTGTTGGCTGACTGCTCCCGGTAAGAGAGGGTTGGGGCCAGCTGAATATCCTGGTGGCAGCAGGATATTTAGAAGGATGGGGCCATTGCCTGGATGTAGGGATGGCCGGACAAGGTATTAGTAGGAGGATTGTATTGAATTGATATTGTTTTGAATTGTATTTCATTGTATTGAAGTGATATTGTGTATGCTGGACCCTGCGTGGGAGAGGATCTCCAGCAAATGTATTATTATGTTGTACGCCGCCTCGAGTCTCCGGAAAGAGCGCGGGATATAAATAAAAGGATGATGATGATGATGATGATGAAATCGCACGATGCCGCTGCCGCTGCTGTGTGAATGAGCAGAGAGAGAGAGAGAGAGAGTGAGAGTGAGTGTATACCAGAGTAGGGAGGGAAGCCAACTCCTGTAGAGACCAGCTGCTGGTGCAGGAAGCAACGACTGCTCCATTCAAGCCCCAAGGCTGGGGGTTCAAGGCCCAGCCCTGACAGTGACAGACTTAGGCAACATGTGGGTTTGTAGCCACATGTGGCTCTTGGGCAGCTGCAACTACTACTTATCATTTCTATAGTGCTGCTAGTTGTATGTAGCACTGTACAGATACCCATAACATAAAGAAAGTCACTGCTCCATGGAGCTTACAATCTAATCAAAAGACATAGACAGCTACAGATAAGAGTTTTCCTATGATAATGGATTACAGGATGCCGGTATTCAGTAAGTTTACTCATTTCAGTTAAAATAGTTGAAATCCACAAGGCTACAATATGGATAGGGCCTGGGTTCATGATGCGTTCAACTTAGATGCATCTCTCATCCAGGGCCGGTCCTCGGCTCCACACACCCTTCATAGTTCTTTGTCCTCTTTCATTGCCCTGGAGTCTCAACAGCTAAACCCCGGCTGCTCCTTGGAATCTCAGCAGCCAGGACCACAAAGCAGTTGCATCAGCAGCTAGTCACCAAGTAGAACAGATTGGCGCAGACAACCATAGGTGAATTTCTTGTGTCTCTTGACCATCGGAGGATTTCGGTACTCAGCTCTTGGGGTTAGGAAATGTGCCCACTCCTGTAATAGGCATCTCTATTCATGGTTCTTTTTTATTATTACTACTCCAGTGGGTTACTCTGAATTTCCAGCCTTGAATAGGTGGGGGGGTTGGGGGTGGGGGGAGGGAAAGGGGTTTTTCCTGGCTTTGAATGTGACCAACTTGATGAATCTATCCTTGTCTCTCCCAAGAACTAGGGGACACCCCATGAAACTAACAAGTGGCAGATTTAAAACAAATAACAGAAAGTTTGTTTGTTTTTTCACTCAATGCAAAATTAAGTTGTGGAATTTGTTGCCAGAAGATGCGGTCAAGGTCAGTACTACAGTTGGGTTTAATTTCTGGTCAAGTTTCTGGAGGATTGATCCATTAGCAGCTATTATCTGGGTAGGCTTGGGGGAACTTAACCTCTTACTATTGGGAGCTGCAAGTGAACAACAGGGAACAGATCTCTCCATCAGGACCTGCTGGGTACTTCTTCCAAACAACTGAGATTGGCCACTGTCGGAGACAGGATGCTGGGCTCAATGGACCATTGGTCTAACCCAGTATGGCACTACTTATGTTCTACGTTCCATTCTCCCTTGTCTCCCCTACTTTGTCTTTCGTTCAAGCACTGCCGCGGCTCATTCTGGGGCCGAGGCTCCCGCCGGCGGTCCCAGAAAAGCCGCAGTGGCATCCAAGAAATGGCAGTCGGCACAGGTGGGGCGGGGCTGCCAGGTCCCGCCTCACACGCAGACGCTGACGCACGGACGAGCCCTCAAGCAGCACAGGCTGAGCCCGGGAGGGCGGGGCCGCCAGCAGCACTGCGACACTCAGTGCGTCTGCGTGCACAACAGGGAGAGGCCCCACAGGATAAAGAGGCAGCCAGTGCTCAGTAGCCTTGATGGTGATCAGCTTGCTGTGAGAAACTGGCCCTTGTGCGATTGTGCTTGTCAGAGGAAACCGTTGTATTAGTGGCAGAGTGCAGCGTGCGTGTTATTGCTGAGCGTTGAAGGCGTGTTGTGCGAGTGAAAGAGAGTGAGGGTGATTGTGCAGAGTGTTTGATACAATTCCCCTGCTTCCCCTGTGAGACCTAGGCCCCTCCCTGTTCCTTTAACCTTGAGAGATTGTAACCTTTCTCCCCTCCTATAACGCCGCCCTGGACTTCTTCCCCCTTGGCCCTCACTGTTTGGATCACCTCAATCCCCTGAGTGTCTGTGTGTGGGTGTTGCACCTTGGGTGGTGGGTTGTGTATAGAGCTGGGTGTGAGAGCCCTGAGCTTGGCATTGCTGAGTACGGCTCCCTGTGATGATCTGGCCTTCTCCCGTATGGGAGTATTAGGGCTACACAATATCCTGAGGGAATCCTATAACACCTGTTTGATACCAAGCTCAGGGGGTGCGCGGAGAGAGACTGAATTCCTTTCCTTCTTCTCCTCCAATCCCTCCCTGTCCCTTACACTTTCCCAGATTGTAAGCCTCTTGGGGCAGGGACCTGTCTCTAATCATGATTGTACAACACCAGGTACATTGCTGTGCTATATAAATAAAATTATTTATTATTAATTATTTTATTACTATTGTTATTGTTATTATTATTATTATAATAAATAAATGACCTATTTCTTGTGACTGTCCACTGTGTGAAAAAGCAAACAGACTGAATGAAAGGAGAATAGCCTTTGTTTTATTTATTTATTTATTTATTTAATGCATTTATGAGTTGCCACCCATGCCAACGGCATCCCGGGACGACGTACAATTTAATAAAAACTTTTCATAAAAACATTTTAATACAACGCAGTGATTTAAAACTAAAACAGGGTTGGAAAACAAAATTAATAAAAATAAAAATAAAAGGTAGGGAAGACCTAAAACCCTAACCCACGCTCTCCCCCTCCTCCCCAAAGGCCTGGGCGAACAGTCAGGGTTTACAAGCCCGCCAGAATATCAAAAGGCTCGGGGCCAGGCGAGCTTCCTCCAGGAGGGAAATCGAAAGGCGTGGCCCGGCCACCGAGAATGCCCTCTCCATTGTGGCCCCCCACTTAACATGGGGGACCTCCAAGAAGGCACCCCCGGCAGACCGAAAGAGCTGCTCTGGGGCGCGGAGGGCGAGGCGGTCCCTGAGGTATGAGGGGCCCAGACCGTGTAGGGCTTTATATATCAACACCAAAACCTTGAACCTGACTCGGCACGCTATCGGCAACCAGTGCAGAGCTCGGAGCACAGGTGTTATATGCTCCCGACGGCCCGTCCCCATCAGGAGCCGGGCTTCCGCATTCTGCATTAGCTGCAGCCTACGGACCATGAACAAGGGCAGCCCCACGTAGAGCACATTACAGTAGTCCAGTCTCAAGGTGACGAAGGCGTGGATGAGGGAGGCCAGGTCCGGCCCGGAGACGTATGGATGCAGCCTCCGCCCTAGATGCAACTGTCAGAAGGCGGCCTTCACCACCACCACCTCCACCTGTCGATCCAGGTGGAGATCTGAGTCCAACATCACCCCCTGACTCCAAACCTGCTGAGCTATCAGAGGGCGAACCCCCCCGCAATTAGGGGGGCTGACACCTCCCTCGTCCTCCCCACCACCATCACCTCCATCTTATCAGGGTTGAGCTTTAATCTGCTCTGCCACATTCATGCTGCCATGGCCTCCAAACACTGGGATAGCAACGAGACAGCAGGGTCTGGATCAGCTGAAAAAGAGAGGTACAGCTGAGTATCATCAGCATATTGGCGACATTGCACCCTGAACCCTCTCCCGACCTCCCCCAAGGGCTGCATATACACATTAAATAGTAACGGAGACAGGATGGAACCCTGCGGAACGCCGCAGGACAAGGCATGGGGGCAAGATGTTTCAGCTCCCAACACCAGCCGCTGGCTTCTCCCCGAGAGGAATGAGCGGAACCATTCAAGAACAGTCCCATCCAGACCACCCCCAGGACTCGCAGCCATCTCAACAGCAGCCTATGGTTCACGGTATCAAAAGCGGCCAAGAGATCTAGCAGGATAAGAAATTTAGAACATCCTGCATCCATCTCCCAGCGGAGATTATCAACCAAGGACACCAAGGCTCTCTCAGTACCATAGCCTGGACGGAACCCAGATTGAAAAGGGTCTAGGAAACCGATGCTATCCAGATGTGCCTGGAGCTGGATCGCCACCGCCCACTCAATAACGTTCCCTAAAAAGGGAAGGTTAGAGACAGGTCGGTAACTGGTGAATACACCCACATCTAATGATCGTTTCTTCAGCAGGGGGTGCACCACCGCCTCCTGGAGGCTGAGTGACAACCTCCCCTGCCTCAGGGATGTGTTAACCACCCTCGCCAGTACCGGGGTCATTAGCAACATACAAGGGTAAGCTTATTGGGGGTGGGGGGAGAAGGAGGACTGTGCCTTCCAGGACTGGTCTTAAAAATTGCAGAGAACAAGGTGAAGATTAGATGTGGGTTCCTCTCTGTGTCAGGGCACAGTGCAGAACTTACCTAAAGAGACACTGGCCCTTTACGAAGAAGTCTAGGAAAACCTTATAGACTTTAGCTGGGAGAAACTAGGCCTATAAAAGGCCCTGTCAAACCTAGTTAGTCGGGTGTAGGAAGCAGATGGAAGCAGACCAGACCTCTCCAGAGGCTCAACTGGCTGAGGCTAATACCCAGGAAGAGCTGAAGGAAGACCCACACCTGAGCAACTATAGCTGGAGGCTTGACAGAACAGTGCAGGCCTCAAGAGAACTTGAAATCATTTAGACTAAGGTGGGTTCCTATTTAAATGGACTATTATAAGAATTGCATAGATACATGCTATTATTGAAGGACCCACCATTGTTGGGTGAAGTCTTCAGTTGGTGGGCACATGGGCTGGCTGTAAGGGTGAATGTGGAGGCCAGTGTTTAAACTGGGTGAACCCTGAATAATGCTGAAGTGTAGCAGGAGCACCTCAGGTTTATGTGGCAGGTGGGAGAGCTACATTTTCCAATTCCTAGTTGTCATCAGACTCCCTGTCACACTCTCCCACAACCCTGCCCCCAAGGGGGACCCTCCGCAGGTTCCTAGAGGTGACCATGTTTCAGGCACCACTGAGAAGGAGTGGGACCCCCACATCCTGCCCTGGTGAAGACATAGGCCAATATGGGCCCCGGAAGAACCCCAAGGTGCTTGCCCCAGGTTGCCCTGCGATAAGCCTATCCTGTGGTGCCTTCCTGTGTATTTTTGCTTTGGGAGATGCTACGGAAGACATGATAAATAATATTGCTTGCTGCATTCATTTTATTAAAGTGCTGACCATGTGCTCGGTGGCCATTCACATCCCAGGCAAGCATAGCTCCCAGCCGAGGGAACTTCCACTCTTAAATAGCTTGACAAACCAATTCAGATGCAGAATGCACTCGGTGACCCAGAGAATAGCGTGGCCTTAGATCATAACTAGCTCTCTTTGTTTGTCTGGTTTTTATTAGGTGTGTGACAGCCGTTTTGCTGAAGAGGGTTAGTGTTTGTCGGCTTTGCAGAAGCAGTGAGTTATAAGGAGGGATGGTCTTGTGAGTGCCCTTTAAACGACATTTCATTTTAACAAGGGCTTGACAAGTCAGACGTGCTCTCTCTCACTCTCTCAGAAATGCAATGCAGCATGGTTAGGCCTGCCAAAAAGTTTTTAAAGGGCTGAGGGGGCCACCTAATCCTCCATAAACTTGAAGCTTTTACAGTGTCAAACCACAATCGGAGTGGTTTCCTTGATCTTTTGCTGCACTGGTAAATCATTTATCGGAGCAGCCTTTATAGAATATCCCTTAGGAAAGGAGGGCTGTAAAAATGCATTGATAACAAAATACTGTTGTCTTCTGCATGAGTCGGCGAGGTTGGGATGATGGTTGCCTGGTGTACTCTCTCAGCACCCTTTGCTCCCTGCCGACTTGGGAAAGTTGACAGGAGAACCACTGCGTGAAGTGTAGGCGGGAGGGTCTTGCAAAGTCGGACAGCAATGGGCGTCTTTAGTCTGCTCCCTGAACCATCTTTGCCCCTTTTCCCATGCTCCCCCTATGCCTGGAACTAGGGATGGGGGAACAGATCGCGGTTTGGGTTCGGCTGCATTCGGTTTGGCTGCATTCGATTCGGCTGCATTCAGTTCGTCCGTTCGGTTCGGCTGCGTTCGGTTTGGCAATTTTGGCTAGTTTGCCGAGTTCGGGTTCGACTGTTCGGTTCGGTCGTCCGAACAGGCCTTCGATTAGGCCGTTCGACTGTTCGGTTTGGCTGTTCAGCCGTTCAGGAAATGTTGTTATGGGTGTATTTTTGTTTTTTATATTTTTTTTTGTTTTTTATTGGGTTTTATATGGTTTTATTTTGTTTTTTATTTGGTTTTTTTGTTTTTATATGCAGGGTTTTTTTTAATCTAATATTATATCTATCTATCTACACTAAATCTAAGTGCTATTAGCTATTCTAAATGCTATGAACTAAATGGATTATCTAATAAGTACACAGACCTACTCCTACAAACACTAAAACTAAATCACTAACGCTATCTCTGTCACTAAGCTAACTCCTACATCTATCTATCTATCTATCTATCTATCTATCTATCTATCCCCCCCTCCCATATCCATATCCATATCCAGATAGATAGATAGATAGATAGATAGATAGATAGATAGATATACATCCCATATATATGGGATGGGGGGGAAATCACATACAGAAGAGGAGTCTGTAGTGAAATACATACATTACATACTCAGTGAGTCTGTACAGTGCATAACACAAGGTTTCAGTTTATGGTTTAAGTTTCATTTCATTACAAAACTGAAATGAAACTTAAAGCAATCTAATAATCCTACTCAACGCCTGCTGTTCAGGAACAGTGACTAGCTCAGAAGCTGTTGGGAAGGGGGGAGGCAGATAATTAGTTTCGTTTCTTGCAAGCCTCTCCACCCCTGGTGCCTGGAAGTCTGCTCCTCAGCTCAGTGACTGACACCTCCCTGTCATGTTTGACCTTCCAGTGAACCTTTTTTTGCCACCCGAACTCACCCGAACGCTATCCGAACTGACCGAACTGTTCAGCCATTTTGTCGTTCGGTATTCGGTTTGTTCGGTATGTTCGCGTTCGGGTTCGAGTTCAGTCGTCTGAACAGGCCGAGTTCGGTTCGAACTCCGAACTGCCGAACTGCATTCGCCCATCCCTACCTGGAATTCCCTCCCTGAACATTCATTCTGCTCCTTCCCTCCCAACCATGAAATCCCTCCTAAAACCTACCTCTTTCGCTAACACCTCATCCCCCACAGACTGGTCATTCTGGCTTCCTCTACTAGCATTTCCCTTTCTACCATGTACCATGTACATAAGCTAATTCTGTGCAACTTCATGAATGTAACTGTGTCTCTCTCTATCTTCAGGGACCTGCATTCATTGTGTTTCTCTCATTGCAACCACTGAAGACAACACAGGGTCCATGCCCTAGAGTCCATTCTCCTTTGTCTCTCTTTCCTTGTATTTTCTACGTTTCTGATGGGGGTGGGTTGCCGGGAGCACATTCCACTGGTGTTTCAGGCCGTTTGTAAAAGAGGCGCTGAAAAGTGCCTCCTGAGCCCCACGTTGAGAGAAAAGCCATGGGGGAGGGGGCGTGTTTAGATGCTTCCCGCGCTGCCGGAAGTGACATAATCCCCATTGGCGGTGGCGATTGGAGATGCCGTGCTTTGAAGAGGCGCGTTATGAAAGCCTGAAAAGTGAGACTTTCAGAATGCGCCTCTCCAAAGCACCACATCTCCGGCCACATCTCTCAATGCAGGGCTCAGGAGGCGCTTTTCAGTGCCTTGTTTAAAAACGACCTCACAGTCTGAACTGGCTCCCCATAGCATTCTAGGCAAAGTTCAAGGTGCTGGTGTTGACCTATAAAGCCCTAAACAGCCTGGACCCCACACAGCTTAAGGACTGCCTTCCTCCTTATGTCTTTCTCTGGCCTCTAGGATCAGCTGAGATGCACAGGGCACAGCAGCAGTCAAAAAAGCAAATGGAATGCTAAGAATTATTCGGAAGGGGATAGAGACTAAAACGGAGGAGGTCATAATGCCTCTATACAAATCAGTGGTGCGACCGCACCTTGAATATTGTGTGCAATTCTGGTCGCCCCATCTCAAAAAAGACATAACTGAACTAGAAAAGGTACAGAGAAGGGCAACAAAAATGATCAAGGGCATGGAAGGACTCCCGTATGAGGAGAGGCTTGGTAGGTTGGGGCTCTTCAGCTTGGAAAAGAGACGGCTGAGAGGAGATATGATAGAGGTCTAAGGGCTAGTACTAGAGCTGAGTTTAAAAGAGGTTTGGACGTGTTTCTGGAAGATAGGTCCAATAGCAGCTATTAGCCAGACAGGATCAGGGAAGATGACGGGAGCTGGGGGAAAACAACAGGGAATGGATCCCCCATTGTGACCTATTGGGTGCTTAGCCCAAGCCACCATGATTGGCCACTGTCGGAGACAGGATGCTGGGCTAGATGGACTGTTGGTCTGACCCAGTCTGGCACTTCTTATGTTCTCTTGCAAGCTCCATCCTTGGCCCAAGTCCATACGTCCCGGGCCCGCAGAGAGGCATTCTCATTTGCTGCTCCACAGCTTTGGAACGCCCTTCGATAACAGCTAATCCAGGGAGATTGTTTGGTTGCTGTGTAGGTCCCAAGCAACAGAGAGGGAAGCAAAGTGGTTATTGGACCAACTCCTGTTGATGAAAATAAGCAAACTTCCGGGCCGCACAGGGCCCTTCGTCAGGCCTGTAGTGTAGTCCGCCAATTATATATAAACTGAGCAAATACAGGGCAGTATAGGCAGGAAACGGTGGGGTTAGATAAAACAAGATGACCAGTGGGGGGTTATTAGATAGGGAGAAGAGTCCCAGACATAAAAACAGGACTGTTAAGGAAGACAGAAGTGTGGGATAAAAGGGAAACAGCTACGGTGAAGTGAAATCACATAAGAAAGGATCTGGGAACGTGGAATCTACGTATGAGCATGGCAGGGAGGGAAACACAGAGCTAGGAATAATAATATAGGGATGAACAGGCTGGCTGGCAGACCCTGGCACTTTAAGAGTTTAGCACCTGCTTGAAAGGCTAGCGCACCTGGTAGTACCGGATCACGCACTAGCAAGCGCTAAGGAGAGACGTAGGTATGATGCTAAATGGAGGATAGCGCCTCACCTTTACACAGCAGCAGTGCAAGCCTCCATGGGGCCTGCTGAGTGCCTGAATGGGGCCAGCCGGACTAGGTGTGGGTAGGCCTTCCCTAAGCCTGAAAAGGGACCCAGAGAGCTCCCTGAGGAGACGGCAGATGGATATGAGGACGCAGGAGAAGATATGCCTGACCATGAGGATTATAATAATTATAATAATCTTTATTTTTAAATAGCACCCCCTTCCCATAGCACTCAGAGTGCTTTCCATGCAACAATTTAACACAACTTTTAATCCTCACAAGAACCCTGTGAGGTAGGTTAGACTGCGAGAATATTGTGACTGGCCCAAGATTACCCAGTGGGTTTATATTGTAAAGGTGGGATATCTGGCCTCAGGAAGGACTGTGCCTGGCCAGGAGGGATCGTATGAGAGGGGCAGACTGAATTCTGGTGGGGCTATGTTGAAGAGTCCTGAGTATTATGTTTGTTTGCTGGTGAAGGCTTATGTACTTGTAAATAAAAGGCACTAAGGAAGATACGATTCCATGTGGGCCTGGGTCTTTGGGATTGGATCCTGACAATACTTACGCCAGGGCCCAGGGACCCTTTTATACCTTCTCCTGGAGGTTCACCTAAGCCCTGGTTTGAGCATTTTCCAGAGCAGTTTAAGACCTATTTATTTGGCCAGGCATTTAATGGGTGGGGGTAGATCCTGGAGGGGGTGAGGGACTATTATTATACTTTATTAGTATTGCCTGGGTTTTGTTTTGTATTTTATGTTTGTATGATGTTAGCCACACGGAACCTCAGGGGATAGGACAGGATGAAACTCAAAATAAATCGATTAATTAAATAAATGAATGAATTGTAACCCCCTCGGGGCAGGGGCCTGTCTCTAATCAATGATTGTTCAGTACCAGGTACATTGCTTCTGGTATATAAATAATTAATAATAATTACTATAATTAATTATAATAATAAATAGAAAAAAGAAGGTTAAATATGTTGTCAAATATGTAATAGGATGCCATCAAAAACATGGGAGGTGTCGGGGATTGTGAAAGATAAGGCAGTGTAAAGAAAAGAATACAGGAACAGCCTATAGGCATACAGAGTCAGAGAGAGCCTGAAAATATACCAATATCAGCGTCGGAATCCTACCTACAGATGGAGTGCCTGCCCATATCATCATGGAGTTGGCTTTCACACTGGAGAGAAGTAAACAGTGGGTTGCCCCTGGTGTCAGTATGGGGAGCGGTGTTGTTGAGTATATTCATTAATCATTTGGGGAAAAGAGCAAGGTCACTGTATTTGCAGATGACAAAAAGTTATTCAAAATAGATAAAGGGTCCAAAGAAAAAACATCTAAGGGATGAGTTTAGGTCAGTGGCCCAATGATAGATCTGAAAAACAGGTATATCCATCAAAATTGCGATACTCGATTCGACCCTGGTAATTTTGGGTACCAACCAGTATCCAATTTGTGCCTGATTGGTTACCGGATCAATGATAATACCATTTTGTCCTCATTTTCCACGTCCGTTATCCAAGTTCTGAAGTCAGTCCCTATACCAGACCAGGAGAAATGGGACAGGCACAAACAGGCAGGAGGGCGGACGGAAGGGCGGGTTTTAGAAATGGGAACAGAAGAACCACTTACAGAAATGAAGTCCAACACAAACAGATGGAGTCTAAACAAACAGGGCTGGGAGGGTCCAAACGAACCAGGGTCCAGGGCAACCAGACCCGGTCCAAAGGCAAAAAGCTAAAGAAAGTCCAGCAGCCAGTCAGAAAGAACCAAGAAGGGGAAAGACAGATGATCCACCCTGATTTCTGTGGCTTTAGGTCTGCCTTTTATACCGCAGGAAGCCAAGTGCATGGAAAACATCTGAGGGATGGATGTGACATGAACACTGCTACTTGTCATTTCTATAGTGGTCCTAAGCATACGGAGTGCTTTACAGTTACAGATTTTTGGAGACAAGTCCCTGCCCAGTGGGCGTACAATTTAAGCTGTGGTTAGGCCCCTGCTCAAGAAACCGTCTCTTGATGCTGATGCTCCTGCCAGTTATTGGCCGGTCTCTAACCTTCCCTTTTTAGTGAAGGTTATTGAACGGGCTGTGGCACGGCAGCTCCAGGAACACCTGGACCGCACCGGTTTCCTTGATCCCTCCCAGTCTGGGTTTCGGCCTGGGTATGGTACGGAGACAGCATTGGTGGTCTTGGTTGACGATCTCCGTCTGGCGTTGGACCAGGGTCATCAGACCTTACTGGTCCTGCTAGACCTTTCGGCTGCGTTCGACACAGTCGATCATGAGGTGGTGGTGACTCGCCTGCGGGACCATGCCAAAATTGGCGGACTGGTCTTGGACTGGTTTCGTTTGTTCCTGGCCGGGAGAACTCACTGGGTGGTCTTGGGGAAGTGTACGTCTTCCCCCCAGGACCTCACATGTTGAGTCCCGCAGGGTGCCATTCTGTCCCCTCTCTTGTTTAACATCTATATGCAGCCGTTAGGGGAGATCGTGAGAGGGTTTCAGGGCATGCAGTGTCATCAGTATGCTGATGACACTCAACTCTGCCTCTTCTTTTACATCGACCCAGGCCATGCAGTCTCCTTATTTTCCCAGTGCCTGTCAACTGTGGGGACTTGGATGAAGTCGAGCCATCTGCAATTGAATCCTGACAAGACGGAGGTGATGTTGGTGGGCGAGGGCTTGGGGGACCTGGGGGTGGTTGAATCTCCTCTTGTTGGGGGGGGGTTTGCCCTCCCATGGTGTCTCAAGTGCGGAGTCTGGGTGTGCTCCTCGATTTGCGGCTCAGCCTGGAATCTCAGGTTGTGGCCATGGCAGGGAGTGCGTTTCGGCAGTTACATCTTGTCCGGCGGCTTCGGCCGTATCTCTCAGACTCCGACCTCGCCATGTCATCCATGCCTTCATCACCTGGAGGCTGGATTACTGCAACACGCTCTACATGGGGCTGCCCAAGAAAGCTGGTCCGGAAGCTGCAGCTGGTGCAGAATGCTGCGGTCCGTCTCCTTATTTATTTATTTATTTATTTATTTTATAAATTTCTACCCCGCCCCTCCTGCCATGCAGCTCGGGGCGGCTTCCAGCATTAAAACATACAATAAAATTTTTCATGTGGTCCCTGCGACAGGGTGGGTCGCAGGGACCACATGACACCAGTGCTCCGGGTTCTGTACTGGCTGCCTATAAAGTACCGGGCCAGGTTCAAGGTGCTGGTTTTAACCTTTAAAGCCCTTCATGGCCTGGGTCCTGCTTATCTGCAGGATCGCTTCACTCCCCATGTGCCCGTGCGACCCTTGAGATCATCCGTGGGAGCCTTTTTGGAGCTTCCCCGGGTGAGGTGGGTGGCCACTGATGTTAGACCTTTTTCAGTGGAATTTGCTCCCTGTGCTGTGGAATTCGCTCCCAGAGGAGGCTCAGTTGGCTCCCACTCTCCTGCTGTTTTGGCGTGTATGTAAGACCTGGCTGTTCCGTCAGGCTTTTGGCGAGGGGTAGGGGTGAGGTGGGGGGTTTCCCCACATTGTATTGTATTTTAAATTGTTTAAATTGGTTTTTTTTTTAAATTATTGAGTGTTGTTCGCTGCCCCGGGCTGCCCTGTGGGCAGGAGGGGCAGGATATAAATTTTAAATAAGATGGATGAGGTTGAGGGGAACACAGGGATGGACACACACTTATTCCCATTTTACAGATTAAGAACAGAGTTTGAAACTTGCCCAAGGCCACCAAATACGTTCATGACTGGGGCAGGATTTGAACTTGGCTTTCCTCGTTCAAATCTAGCATCGTCTCCACTACACCACACTGCCTCATGGGGATCAGCCTAGGGAACGCCATTAGCAGAAACCCTGTCTCCTGACCAGAGTAGGCCGGTGATACTGAGGAGGCAGCTACTAGCCCCCAAGGGTGCCATTTCAATCCCTGGCTTTACGTCAGGATAAAAATACTTCTCCCACACTTCATTTGCCATGTCCAGGGGAGATGGGAAGATCTGAAATGGGTACCAATGAAAACGGGTATTCCCATCGAATTCACGGTACCCAATCTGACTTAAAAATTCCTGGCACTTTTCGATATCCAAAATGGTGTCCAGTCAGGTACCCAAAATACTAACATACCAAATACCATTTTTATCCCAATTTTTAGACTTCCATTCTCGGATTTTGGAATTATTATTATTTTTTAGTTTTGGGGGGGAGGTGAGGTAATTTTGGGTACTCAAAAACTGGAAAACCAAATTGCAGTTTCTTGGGTGTTCAGATGGTATTCGGGTACCGATTCAGATATCCAAAGCAGTGCCCGAAAATGTGGGTATTGTCCACAGATACCAAAGCAAGTACCTACCTCAGCTCTAGGGACAGCTTTTTCTTTCCTGAGGGACAGTTTGAAAATGAGTCCAAGCTTCAGGTGAGAGTAGCGGAGGCCAGTAAGAAGGGGTTGCAGTATTCAAGGCAAGAGAGCACAAACTATAATTTTGACAGTGAAAACAGTAAGGAAGAGCTGGATTTCAGCTATGTTACAGAGAGAGAAGTGACAGGCCTTCGCAACAGAAGGAAAAGGAGAAAGAGGAGACAAAAATGAATCCAGGCTATGCACTTGAGGGAAAAGCTGGATGGCGGCACCATCAATGGAAACTGAGCGGTAAGAAGGAGAGGAAGGTTTGGGGAAGGGCAGGAGATTGATTCAGTGGTTCAGTGAATTAAGCTTAAACTGATGTTGAGACATCAAAGCCGAGATGTCAGAGGGACAGTTCATGATCCGAGACTTGAGGGAGAGAGCAGGGATAGAGAGAGTGGAGCATCTCCAGCATATAGCTTGTTGTGAGTAGATCTCTGGGGCAGCAGATTCAAGGCTGATCAGGCTCCAAGGCTAGGGCTGAATCTAAAATTTTGCCCGGTTCCAATTTTCATTGGAATTGTGTTTTTCTGTCCGATGGTTCATTCTGATTTCCGATCAGACCAAATGAAATAATAGGAATTCTGCATGCCCAAAATGGCTGCTGGAGTTGTTTTCCACATGCACAATGGCGCTGTCCATACCTGCAATGGCTGGTCAAAATACCGGACAACTGTTCCATTTTGGTGGAAATGTTTGCAAAAACAGAACAGTTGTTTCAAATCACCCCCTATCCAATGCTGCTGGCCAGACACTCTTGAGGTCAGCGTAGAGTAGGAAAAGTAGCAAAAGACGGGAGCCAGGTTTATTGTCAAAAGGATACTACACATTGGCATCATCATACAATGGCATAAGTCGTCAACCCGGAGTGGTTCCAACAATGGCATCAGTTTAGTTTACATCTCTTGCGACCAATGCAAAGAATTATGTCTCATCTCATCCTATTTTAAGGCACAGCCATGACTCGTTATCTAACACACTACGTACGTCCATCCATCTTCAACCTGTCTATACCTTATGCCAATCTTTATTTGGTATTTGGTACTTTCCTTATCATGGCCAACCATGATTCCCATTTCTGTTTTCCTACATTCTTCCCTTCTCTCCAGGGATGGGTGGTTTTGGACCTACAGGCCATGTTTGGTTGGTACTCCTAGTACCCATCATGTTTCATCTATCGTAGGCAAACAATTTGGCTTGTACAGCAGTTCATGACATTTTTACCCCGATTTGCCATTTTAGTGCTTGAATGTTTTCTATTGTGGCCTAGCAATTTTTACTATGACTAGTGCTAAAACTCCGTATTCAAAATTACTTGGTTTTTACTGAGTAGGTTAGTGTATCAGGGCCCCCACTTAACCCTGGCGTAAGTGTTGTCAGAATCAGGCTCAAAGTAGAATGTCACTCAAGAGGCTCCACATCAACACAGTTCATTCCTCTTACAGTCCACAGGTCAGGCACCAAGCAATACATGCATTGGAGCCTAGCCCAACCACAGTCCTTGAGCTCTTTGCTAACGCACACCGATACTCTCTCTTCAGGCCCTCAGGTCCACGCCTCCTTCTCTCCCGGCATCCAGGTCAGCCAATCTCTCCAGGAGCTGTGTCCTCTTCAGCGGTCAGGAGCAGACTGCAGAGGTGCTCTCCCTCTCGCAGTTCAGAGCAGATTGACTTCCTGTTCCTCCTCTCCTTCAGACCATGCCCCCAAACACTTCAACTTCCTGTCTGGTGGCCATCTTAGGGGATCCATATGGCAGTCGTCATTTTGTGGCACAGCCCTGCCACAGTCAGTATTTGACTTGGTTTTACCATGTACCGAGAAATACTCTGAAAATCCTCAAATGAGCAACATTTGCAGCTTTTCCTGCACCTATATACTCAGTACTTGGAAAATACTGGGTTTTATTTTACCGAGCACCAAGGCCAAACACTCCAAGCTGGTCCTTGGAAAATTGGAAGTACTCACAAATAAAATATTTATTATTCGCTTCAGCCCTAACTCCTCATTTTTATTGTGATTTTTGCTACGTGATATTTTTATATATTTTATTGGTTTTTTATGGATTTGTTTTGTTAGCCGCCCCTGTGGTAGGAGGGGTGGGGTATCATTTTTTTAAATAAATAAAATAAATAAATAAATAAACTATGACCAGATTCAGGCTTCCGTTCATGCTTCAGGCCTCTGACATAGGTAATACTGGAAGCTGTGAGAGCCAATGAGTTTGCCCAGAGATAGAGTGTAAGCAGAAAAGAGGGCCAAGAACAGAGCCTTCCATAACGCCGCCTGAGAGGGGAACTGAGGCAGAGAGGTACCAGCTGAAGAGAGACTGGAGGAGTGTTTAGAGATTCAGGAAGCAAACCAATTAAGAGCTGAGCCCCAGAACCCAAGGGAGTGAAATGAATCAAAGAGGAGGATTGCAGTGGCAGCTGGCCTCCCAGGACGTTTGGGGCACTGACCCCCCAAGCGCTGAGGGCCCGCCAGCCAGCACCGCTGGGTTTTTTGTTTTGTTTTAAAAACGCACTGCCGCCGCTTCCCACAGCGCCGCAGCAGCCTCTGCCTTTGCTTCAGAGTGGATGCTGCTGAGGTCAGTTTCAGTGAAACTGACAACAGCGCCGCAGCAGCCTCCACTCTGAAGCAAAGGCAGAGGCTGCTGCAGCGCTGTTTCAGTTACTTGACTTCTGGGATCCACTCCTGAGGAGT
The DNA here is from genome assembly GCA_003113815.1 of Sphenodon punctatus. Lineage (NCBI taxonomy): Eukaryota > Metazoa > Chordata > Lepidosauria > Sphenodontia > Sphenodontidae > Sphenodon > Sphenodon punctatus. The sequence continues at coordinate 5,369,549 of QEPC01010034.1, read as the reverse complement.
GGGTTCGAGAAGGTTCAAAAAAGATAAGCCCAACCACGTTTTCCAATGGAAAATGCGATTTGGGCGGCTGAGTGCTCAGCCCAGCTGAGCTCCTCCGTTCGCACAGCACATATAGGACGTGCTGTGGAGTGAGGAGTTAGGGGTTTCCATTGCACTCAATGGGCGCAAGGAAAGCTCTCACCAGGTAGCTTGTTGAAAGTGCCCTGGCGAGATGCCTTGGGCTGGGCGCTTGAGGCAAGGAGCAGTGCGCATGCGCGCTGGTCCCTGCCTTGAAGAAAAAACATGGATGCCAGCGGCACGCTGTTGGAGAGCACAGCTCTCCAACTGCCCGCCACTAGGC
>QEPC01010034.1:5357325-5367891 GCA_003113815.1 Sphenodon punctatus | reverse complement strand
CTGTGTTTTGCCAGTGTTTTCTGTGTTTCCCTGTGTTTGGGGTTTATACATTATTTATTTTAAGCTTGATGTGCATATAGACTGTGTTTTCTTCCATCCGATGTTAACCCTGGGAACTCCTTGCTGCTGGGTTATGCCATACCACTCGCCTACCGTCCCCCTGGCTCCACCTACTGTCCCCCTGGCTCCGCCCACCGGCTCGCCGGCCGGCCGGCCTTACTGCCCCTCCAAACTAAAAACCCACCAGCCGCCCCTGGAGGATTGTGGTCAACAGTGTTAAAGGCAGCGAAGAGATCAAGCAGAATAAGGATGGACTAGAGGCCCTCAGAGTTTGCTATTAAGCCTGAAACAAAAAATTGCAGTGAATGCTGTTTCTGTCAGAAGCAGGTTATTTGCCTCATTTGTGCAATGTGGAAACTTAACGGTTTTTGTGCTATTTTTGCCACTTGCCATTGTTTTTCTTGCGCTGAATGGAGCGGCTACGAATCCAGTCGTAAACCCCGTGCGTGTCCTGTGCTCACCCCTGGGGGCTGTGGAGAGGAGACACAAAAGTGCCAGGGAAGTGCTGGAAATTGCTGTAAAAGTCCTGAAAACTGACGAAAAGCAAAAGTGACAAACATGAAAGAAATGATGGAAAATGAGGGGAAAAAAGCTCGAAGGTGACAAAAATGATGAAAAATGCCAGAAAGTGGTGAAATTGACATGAAATGACAGAAAATCACAGGCACCGATATTGACAATGGCAGAAATGCATAATCACAGGAGAATGATGAAGTACCAAACATCGCTTATAAGCTCCCCTGAAAGGTCGGTATTTCCCTGAGGAACAGGAACACTTGATCTCGTTTTAGCCCTATTTGCTATGAGAAGGTCATTGGTGATTTTGCAAAAGTAGTTTCAGTTGAGCGGAGAGGACAGAAGCCAGATGGAAGGGGGCCAAGGGAGGATTTGGAAGAGAGGAAGTCAAGACAATGCGTGTATAAATTCCAGGAGCTTCGAAGTGAAGGGGAGGAGCAAAATAGAGCAACATTTGAAGGGACCGAGGGGTTCAATGAGGAGAGATGGGAGGTGATCTCAAGAAAACCTGGAAAGAAGGAGAATGGGAGAGAGGCAGGAGGGACGAGGGGGGGGGGGAATGAAAGAAGGAAAGGGGCCAGAAGTGAGGTCAATGCATATTTCATTAATTAATTAATTAATTAATTAATTCAAAGACCACCTCTTCCCTCATGTACCATCATGGCCTCTGAATTCGGCTGGGAGCATCCTCTTGCAGGTACGTGTCGGCCCATGACGTTTCTACAAGGGTGCACAGAGATGCGTTTTCAGGGGCTTCCCTGCAATTATGGAACACTCACCATTTGGGGGGTTTGTCTAAATCCGAGCATCCTCCGGAAGGGATGTAAGGCATTGCTGGTTGCCCGGACATTCAGCAGGAAGGGATAGGGTTGAGGGGGGAGGGAAAGGGCTAGAGAGGTTTAAGGAAATTTTCACCTGTTTTTATATATATTTGTAGATATTTGTTATGTTGTAAGCTACCCTGAGCCTTAATAGGAAGGGCAGGGTATATTTTGCAGGGCCTGAAAGCTTGACCGTTTCCATCAACAACAGCTGGTCCAATAAAAATATATCATTCAGATTATAGTGGGTGATTTCAGACGAGACAGAGCGGCATTCATCCTGTCCCGGAATCACCCAAATGATTCCCCGCCGGGATCAGTCCGACACGTCCAACAGACGTGCCGGCTGATCCCAGCGGGGAATTGGGGAGGGGGCGGGGCCGCACGGCGCACCGTGTGGCTACACGGCCCCGCCCCCCCATGCTCCCACGCCACCCGCCCTCTGGGGAGATAGGCAGGCACCGCAGCCAATGCGGCCACAGCACCCACCCGATTTGACCACAGCCCAGAATCCCGCTGGGGATTCCAGGCCGTAGTTGCAGACCAGATGTTACTTTTTGTTGGTTCCTGCCGGGAATCTCTTTTACCATGCTTGCGGCAATTGTCCCGTGGGAGCCCCAGAAGCGTGGTTGAAGTTGACCCCATGTGGGAATTGACCGTGGTGAACATCTGGCGGCCGCCAAACAGACGTTCAGGGCGCTTTGGCCCCATGTGGGTATTGACCGTGGTTCACTGTAATCTCGTCATGTCTGACATTACCCACAGTCTCTATGTCTAATTGCTTATGTTAATACAGACTACACCTGGAAGGGAGCTTCCATCAGTCTGCCGCAAGTGTGGTTTTGCTCTTCTAAGGGTGAAAACAGACATGACGCTAACCACCCTTTAACCACCCTTGGTGGTTATTTATGCATGTTGCAGGGCTGTATTGGTGCCCTATGCAGCCCTGAAACATGCATAAATTACCACCAAGAGTGGTTAAAGGGTGATTAGCATCATGTCTGTTTTCACCCTAAGACAAGGCACTTTTGGTAACCAGCCAGAAGCCCCCGGGGTCAAACCCAGTTTTTATGGAATGTCAACACAGAAGTGAGAGGTATTTACACCACACATTCAGGCAAGATACACTCCATTTTATCCCCAGAAGCCTTCTGATTGGCTCACGTCTGAGAACTGCATGCTTAGAGTGGCATATCTGCAAACTACACCTGGAAGGCAGGTTAAGTGGCACCACGCAGAACACCATCGGTTGTTTTTGACCTGCAGCCTATACGCCAACAGCCTTCCTGCCAAAGCAGTGCAGATTTTAACATCTCAGCTACAACGAAAACTCAGACAGCCTCAAGTGTTGCAAATAAAGGAGGGGGGGAATCAATCATAAGAGGCAAAACTCAATGGGCACACAAATTAAATAACACTCTGCTAGGATAAGTGGTAGGCAATCCTTTGAGCAAATCATTCTCTCATTGTAGCTCTCCACTTTGAAATGATGGTTGCCGCCTGTCCTGGAAGTTACAAGAAACTCTTGAGACGAGACATGTGCTTCTTCAAGAGGAAAAAAAAAAAAGAGCTCATAAAGGGCTTAACAGGTTCTGGCATTCCTTCTAGTAAATTTGCAAGTGTGAAGATCATCAGCTCAGTTGTGGGTGATAAGAGGTGTCTTCTGATGCCTGGGCACTATAATTATACATCAGGTGCCTGACTAGTTCAGGACCTGCACACATACTCAAGGTCTGACGGATCGCCATATTTGAGGTTGGGAAGGAATTTGTCAGGGACCAAGGCTGGGACGTGAGGAGTGATGAAAGGGGCAGGGTCTGGAGGGTCCAGGAAAGTATGTTCAAGTTCAGGTTCAGATAGGCTGTGTAGGATCAGGGTCCAAGGATCCAGGAGTGTCAGTACAAGGTGGGTCCAGGACATCACAGGCAGGGAACTGGCACATGAAACAGAGCAGGCTGGGTGAACAGGCTGGACATACAGGTAGTGTCAGAAGGACCAGGTTCAGGTTGAGGGTGAGAATGACCAGCTCCTGGGCAAGGGGCTAGAGTCCAAATTGAGCTGGTCTAAAACACCTACAGAGTCTAGGGGGAAAGCAGAGCCAATCCAAAAGGCACATGGAGACAAGAGGCAAGAGCAAACTAGGAAGACAGATGATCCTCCGAGGTTCCTGTAACTTGAAGCTGTCGCGACTGGAGGCAGGTGTGGGAAGTGGCTTGAGTCTGACCAGCCCTCTGAGGGCCTTCAGTGGTGCCTGGCTGGAGTGCCTCAGTCACTGAACTCATGACCACAAAGGTGCCGGTGCAAACCCCAGTTCCTTGTAGATTTTTTCCCCTTGGGTCAGATTGGCAGTTGACTCGGAGGTGGGTTGTTGGTTTTTTTAACCTTCTCTTGCAGCGTGGTGCGTCTCACTTGTTTGAGACACCTGGATTTTTCTATTAGAAGGCTGCTCCCTGGTGTCCGGACCTCTGGTCAGTCGCGGTCTCTGCTTGTGGCAGACTTTTCTTATAGGCTCTGCTTCTTGTTGGCCAGATTTTTCTGTGTGGATGGTTTGGGTGTGGTGAATTCCTGTATTGGTGCAGGGGGCTGGACTGTGTGACCCTTGAGGTCCAATTCTTCAACTCTATTGGCTTTTTTAGACAGGGGAGCCTTCTCCTGAAGCTTTAAAATGTGGCTTGGGGAAACCCCCATGGAGGGGAATCAGACGCTCCTCGCTGGACTGGAAGTTGCCTGGGCACCATTGGAAACAGCGGTGCCGGGCAACTCCCAAAAGATTTGAGACGCAGACTAGGTAAGACCTTGATGATCGGGGATGTACCTAGTTCACGTGTCAAAAACCTCTGGGAGTCACCCAACACTGCTGTTTCCAAGGGCGCCTGGTCCAGCGAGGAGCATCTGATCCTGCCCCCCCTCCCCCCGGAGTTTCCCAAGCCATATTTTAAAGCTGCGAGAGAAAGCTCCCCCATCTAAAAACATCCAAATTAATTCTGTTTAGATCTGCAATGAACCCATGTATGCAGAATCCAATGGGAAGAATCATAGAGTTGGAAGGGACCATCCACAGCACTCAACTAGTATGATGTACGTCTGCACATACAGACATAACACCAAGCCATGGCAGGAGCGGTGAACCTCAACCTTGGGGCCAAATGTAGCCTGTGGCTAATTTTTATTTGGCTTCTTTCAAGTTCCTGGATCTGGCCTCAGGATTCAGTTCCTACCCCCAAGCACTGAAGACCAAGTTCGGGGTAAGGGAACGGAGATGCAGGGATACTCAGAAGGCCAGGACACAGACACGTCATCTGATTTTTTTTCCCCAGTACATACTCCTCTTCCTGTTCCTGAATAACTTCTGTTTAGCACCCAGATCATGTGAATGTTTCAGGAGTAAAACAGAAGTAAGGCCCAATGACATTGATTAACTCGTCAAAGAAACATTGCCTAAAAGTGTTTCGTGAATGAGCCTGAGTCTCCACTTCTTCCTGGTCCAACCAATGCAAAATGGTGGTGATTTTTAAACATCACAGCATAGGATCACAGTGTCTTAGGTTGTTTCTGCACGTGCAGAATTATTCTGAAGTAGCTGTAATTCCAGCTTTATCATTCTGGAGTTGTCATTCAGGGGATCTACATGATCATTAATACTCCAGAATAAGCATTAATCCAGATTGTCAGTGTAGATGCTTATTCTGATTTAAGACTCGCAAGGAGGACTGCATCAATCCCATGCAGTGCACTTGAATTTCTGAGCCTTCTTCCAATCTGACTTCTGGGAATATGAATTGGGAATTTGAATCAGGTGGGCATGACACGTAGGGAGCGCTGGGGCCATCACAGGTGACATTCCATGACTGCAGAATTCCATAGAGACTCTGGGTAGAGGGTAAACTCTGCCTGCAGTTCTCTATGGTGTGGGGGGGGGGGGGAGGAGGGGGAGGTATGGGATCCATTCCAGAATAAGCATCTACACAATCACTATTCTGAATTTATTTTAGTCCAGAGTGAATAAATCCTCAAAAATGAGGACTTACAACCCCGAATTAAAACCAGAATCTGGATTTATTCACACTGGGATCCCCATCTAGAGAAACACTTAATCCCAAGCTTAGAGGCTTTCCCTCTGGAATAATGCATGTGTAGAAACAGCCTTAGAGTTGGAAGGGTCCTCCGGGGTCACCTTGGAGGCAGGACGACTCCAGCTACAACGTCCCCGACGTCCAGCCGCTTCTTGAAAACCTCCAGATATGGAGAGCCTGCCACCTCCCTGGGCAGCTTGTTCTGTTTGCTGCATGATTCTTACTGTTAGGAAGGTTTCCCCCCCGTTATATTCAACCAAAAGCTACACTCCTGGAACTGGAACCTATTATTTCTAGTCCTGTCGGCTGTAACCGTGCAAAACAGTTGCTTATGATCAGGGCCGACCCTACCGCGGGGTGGTTAGGGGTGGCCACCCAGGGCCCTGCGCTTGGGAGGACCCTGCAGGTCTTTTTTAAATTAAATATTGGGTCAGGCAGGGGGGCATCAGGAGTGAGGGAGAGGCAGAGGCCCCTCCTCTCCCACACTCCGCGCCGCCCCCTTCCGCTGCCGGCACAGTCTCGGCCAGGGAGAATGAGAGGCAGAGGCTCTGCCTCTCCCTCAGTTCCTCTGGCCGAGAAACTGACAGGCACTGGGCGGGGGGGCGAGTGAGGGAGAGGCGGGGCCTCTGCTTCTTCCCTCACTTCAGTGAGGGAGAAGAAGGCAGAGGCCCCGCCTCTCCCTCACGCCGCTGGCCCCCTCCGCTGCCTTGCCTGGCTGTTTCGGCCAGGGGAACTGAGGGAGAGGCAGAGCCTCTGCCTCTCATTCTCCCTGGCCGAGACTGTGCCAGCAGCTGAGGGGGTGTGTGTGGCGTGTGGGAGAGGCGGGGCCTCTGCCTCTCCCTCACTCCTGCTGCCCCCCCTGCCCAACCCGATATTTAATCTCCCTCATTCCCCCTGGCCAAGAGACTGTGCCAGGCAGTGGAGGGCAGTGGTTGTGCGGGGTCAGGCCGGAGGCAGCAGTGGCGACAATGGCAGCACCGGCAGCTGATCAGGTAAGTGATCGAGTCAGAATCTGTATGGCTGCTCAGGCTCGGGGATGGGTCATGGGGAGTGCCCCTCCACCCATCCCAGAGCCCAGACCCGGCTAGCACACCGCCCCCGGGTCAGGGGGCACCCGTTGAACCAGGGAGCACCCCTAGACTCACCGGCCCCGCATTTCTTCCCCACCCTGGGCCCCACTTACGGTAAGGCAGGCCCTGCTTATGATATTGATCTTGCCTCCCTTTTGAAATTTGAAGAGTACAAAGTGGCTGGTGGTCTTAAACAAGGAATCCATTTCCTCCAACCATTTTGTTCAAGAGTTTTGAATGTACAGACTGTCATTTCCCAATGTATTCATTTCCCAGTGTATTCTCTTATTTCTGGTGTGTCACTCAAGACACATGATATCATTTGCAATCCCTGACTGGATGACTGAATGCTTCTGCAGCAGCACAATGAGAGGATGATAAAACAATGCACTTTCCATTGTCAACGCCCAGAATAATGAATCATGCTAAAATTAATTAAACTTTACCATGAGACTAAATATAGAAACGGGTGCTCATGAATAACAGTGGAATGAACTCAGCCCATTTTATTTTTAGATACAATTGTGAAGCTGTCTTTTATCATTCAACCAGGTCCAATAAAGACTTTTTTTTTCTCCCAATGGCAAATGGTTATTCATCACTTAAGCCTCTGTAGCACAAGTTGTTTTTGAAGTCAGTCTTCCTTCCGATCAACTAGACCTACCTGTTAGGGATGCACTGGGAATCAGGGCTGGGAGAGTCTGTGCAGGACCGTGGGTCTGGGATATCAAGGACTAGCTGGGGACCAATACATTGACCAAGAGGGGCAGGGCAAGTAGGCTAATGTGCTGGAGCAACTGGATAGACAAATGGAAGAGGGGGAAGAAGGACCAGTTCAGGACAAATTCAGGCAGATGAAATCCAAAATAGGGAATGGAGCAGAACACAATAGGGCAAAGGTGGTCCACATCCAACATGGGCTCCAAAGCAAGCAGACATTGGCCATTGGCTCCAAAGCAAGCAAACATTGGCTAATGTTGTGAGAATGAGTCCTTAGTCACAATGGGAGCTGAAATAGATAGCCTATTTGTCACCCATGGGTAACAACCCCTTTTTCATGTAGTCTATCGGGTGCCCAATTGGGCACCCAATTATGAGAAAAGACTGGGTTTTACCATTACCGTTAGTCCTGAAGCAAGATAGGTATTATTATTATTATTAAACATTTATAAAGCGCCAGTTGCAACCTGGCGCTGTACAGAACATACAATCAGATGCGGTCCCTGCCTGTGGCTTACAATCTAAAAGACAAGGAGGGGGAGACAAGGAGAGGGGACAGCGGGAGAGACATGGGAGAAGACAAACAAACATTCAGGCGGATGCGAAGTCTCAGGTGCGTGTACTTGGCTTGGTTACAAGGTGGTCGGTAGCAGCAGTCAGCAGAGGAGGGCTGACAGTAAGAGCAAGGGGAAAGACTAGAGGGCATTGGGAAAGGCAGCATGGAAAAGGTGGGTCTTGAGGAGGGATTTGAAGGAGCGGAGGGAGGAGGCAAGGCGGATGTCGGCAGGGAGGGAGTTCCAGGCATGCGGGGCAGCGAGGGAGAAGGGACGAAGGCGGTTGGGCGAGCAGGAGAAACGAGGGAGAGCGAGGGAGGGGACAGAGGAAGAGCGGAGAGCGCGCGCAGGAGTGCGTAGGGCGATTAGGTCCGAGAGGTAAGGGGGAGCTTGGTCATGGAGCGATTTGAACGTGAAAACCAGGAGTTTGAACAGGATACGTTCAGGAAGGGGGAGCCAGTGAAGGGAGAGGAGGAGAGGCGTTACATGGTCGAAGCGACGGGCAGAGTGAATGATCTTGGCGGCAGAGTTTTGGATCGCAACAAGGGGGGACAGGTGGGAGCGAGGGAGGCCAGCAAGGAGGAGGTTGCAGTAGTCGAGGCGAGAGATAACCATGGCATGAACAAGGCATGAACCATGGCATGAACTCTCGTTCCATTGGGAAATACTGACGTTTCAGGAGTGAGGAGGAAACCTACCAACATTTTTATATTTTCTGTAATTTTCTGCTTTTTTCTGCCATTTTGGTAGTTTCTGGTAATTTTTGGTAATTTCCAGTATTATCAGTAATACAGAAATTACAGAAAATGACTGATAATACTGGAAAGTACAGAAAATTACTGAAATGGCAGAAAATAGCAGAAAAACACAAAAAATGACAAAAATGCCAGTAGATTTCCTCCTTGCGGGATTGACAGTGAAAACGCTATTTCCATTTCATTTTTCATTTCCATTCCATTTTTCATTTCAGCTCTGTTGCTGATCTGCCATTTTACCAATTAGTAAAATGTTAAATTGGTACAGGAATTGGGACTGAAAGTCAGAAAATTGGTATCCTAAGTCTGAAAGTAAATACTCGGATGTCAGAAAGTTTGGATGAAAAACATTAAATCAATCAGTAGATTGGGTAGCTCGTTGGGCACTAATCAGGTACGAATTTGCTGTTGTTACCGGATTGGGTCAAGTACTGCAATTTTGATGGGTATACCAATTTTGGAGGATACTTAGCTTAGTCGCAAAGCTACGTCTATTTTTGACCATTTCTCCATGGCTACAATCCCAAACTGCCTGTGTGAATGTTCCGTGTGGGTTTCATGTGGCACAACACCCCCATAATGGAGGTGCACATGGCTTGCACATACCATGCAGTGAACGCGGGGCATGGAATCGGCCCCAATGAGTGTAAGGTTATCACCTTTTAAAAAACATATCCTAGAAATACCAAGTGACATTGCTTTCAAAAGAAACCATAAGACTTCGCCAAAGTTAGTGGTTTGTGGATTTCAGTCTAATTATCTAAACTGAAATAGCTACAGTAAAGAAGTTTACATCAATTTGTGTGGGAGGTTAATCTGTATTCTGATTGCCCATAGGTCCTTAGTTGGTGTGAAGCAGCATAGTTCCATTGAGCTCAAGAAAGGTAGACTGATTTGTACCATTATATCTTTAGGCACAAGAGGGTGCTGTGAAGGCCAAAAGCATAGCAGGAGACTGGATAAGTTCTTTCAGGATTGTTCCATTCATGGTTATTAGCTAAGTAGGTTGCGGGATGTAGCCTCTGACTATCGGGAGCTGGGAGTGACTGCCAGGGGAATGGATCACTCCTCTATTATGACTTGTTGGGTACTTCTCTGAAACAACCAAAATTGGCCACTGTCAGAGGCAGGATGCTGGGCTGGATAGACCATTGGTCTGACCCGACATGGCACTCGGGGTGAAATCAAAATGCTGCCCATGTTCTGATCCCTGTGGACAGGTCATGTGACCATGTGACAGTTGTCCCAATTAGGGATGTGCGAACGCAGTTCGGGGGTTCGGCATTTGGACCGAACTCGGTGTGTTTGGCCCGTTTGCGAACACCCCGAACCCAAACTGCCCCTGCCCGAACTGGCCGAACAAAGTGTTCGGCCCATTCAGGGTTTGCCCCCTCTGAAACCGTTCAGGTTTGGGCTGTTTGGCCCAAACCTGTTTGGGGGTAAATCCATTCGGGCAGGGGGCAGGGAGGAACCAGGTTTCCCCTCCTCCCTCCCCCCTCCAGGCTGCGTGGGTGGAAAAGGCACCAGGGCTCACCTCCCTGCCCTGCCCAGCCTCGTAATTTTTTAAAAAAAAAACCCATCCCAGGGATCGCCCTACCTAGTGGTGCTGGGGCTCTGGCCCTGGGTCCGGTGGCGGTAGCGGTGGCGGCAGTGGGTCCAGAGGCACTCCGGAGCACTTCAGGCCTCTACTAGTGTTAGGCGGCGCCCCGGCAGGATCGCTGCGGCGGCGGCGGCCTGGGGACACGCGGGAGACTGGAAGGGGTGGAGCAACGCACGGCGTGCGACGGGGCTGGAGTCCCGCCCCGTTGCGCATATGATTAGGCACGCCAGGCACGCCCTGTAAGGGGGCGTGGCCTATCTGAATCACAGGTGCCCAGAGAGCTGGGAGAGGGATAAATAGTGCCGGCGGGGCCTGGCCTCCCCGCCGGTAATCGAGTCCTCGAGAAGCTGGCCCCTGGATTTCCCTTGAATCCCTTTGACAGAGAGTTGCAGTTTGA
>QEPC01010034.1:5296148-5337537 GCA_003113815.1 Sphenodon punctatus | reverse complement strand
TTATTTATTTATTTAAGACATTTGTACCCCGCCCCTCCTGTACACAGCTCGGGGTGGCTTCCAACAATAAAACATCAAACAATATAAAAACAATTTAAAACAATCAAAGTTAAATACTTTTTAAAACAGGGCCAGAGAAACAGCTTCGACATTAAAACTATAACACAAGGTAGGTTATGAGGGAGAAGTGACAAGATTTGGCAACAGAGTCGCTGTAGGGTTTAGGGGTGAGTCAAAGATGAAGCTTACATTACAGGCTTGGGGGACAGGAAGGATGGTGAACCCGTCGATAAGGATCGACAGGGAGGAGGGAGAGGAAGGATGGGGGGAGATAAGGAGTTCAGTTTTAGTCATGTTGAGTTTGAGTTGACGTTGAGACATCCACGTAGAGATGTCAGAGAGAGAGCTGGTGAGGCAAGCTTGAACAGATGGAAAGAGAGAGAGGGAGTGGAGAGATAAAGTTGAGTGTCATCAGCATAGAGGTGATATTGGAAGCCATGGGAAGCAATGAGTTTGCCTAGGGACAGGGTGTAGATAGGGAAGAGGAGAGGGCCAAGGACAGAGCCTTGGGGATCACCAACCTAGAGGGGAAGGGAGGAGGAAGTGGAGTTGGCAAGAGACACATTGAAAGAGCGGTCAGATGTAAGAGGAGAACCAGTCCAGAACGGAGCCATGAAACCCAAGGGAGTGAAGTAAGTCCAGCAAGAGTGTGTGGTCAAAATTATCAAACGCAGCAGAGACGTCAAGGAGGACAAGAATGGAGTAGAGGAGATTAGATTTAACCACAAGAAGATCGTTGATGATCTTAGCAAGAGCAGTTTCAGTAGAGTGAAGGGGGCGAAAGCCAGATTGGAGGGGGTCAACGGAGGAGTTGGCAGAGAGGAATTCGAGGCAGTAGGAGTAGACAACATGTTCAAGAAGCTTGGAAGCAAAAGGAAGGAGTGAGACAGGACGGTAGCTAGAAGGGTCAGAGGGGTCAAGAGTGGACTTTCATGATTGATACTGAATGCAAGAACCAAATAGTGGTAGCCTGCAGCTGGAACTTCAGATTGTATATTCTGACCTTTGTTCTGAAAATGCATACATTTCCCACGAAGGTGAAAAGCCATTTTCACTTTAGCCCTACGAAGGACATTAGAGACATGCATTTCTGTGAAAGTCCAGTCTAGTTCCTGCATGTCTCTGCAGTTCAAGCATAGGAGGAGCTCTTGGTAGATCCCATCACTAAGCAGGGGAGAAAGGATTGTAAAATAAATCTACTGCCTCCAAGTAGACTGGGTTTGGTGCCTGGTTTGGGGGAAACTGAGACACAGACACCCCCCATTCAGGAAGCCAGATGGGGCAAACCTGTCACAAGCTCCCATTAGCTTTATTGGTCCAGGATCTGGATTGAAACGGTTTATTCTTATCTTCTGTCTAAGCATCAGTTGTGTCCTCTTCCCTTTTGCTTCCCGAAGCTTGGTCCTGATGGATTTCCATCATCGATTCACTAGAAAACAGGATCTGTCCTGGGGTTTGTTGCTTGCGTCACAGTCTACCTGGAAATTCCCACCCCCACCCCCGTTTCGTGGGTTTTGTTCAGTCCTGTTCGTTCTTTACTATGTTATAACTGTTGCTCCCAGCAGGAGCAGCTTTAGCTGTGTCAACATTAATTTCATTTGCCACTTGTCATTCCTCTTCGCAGTGGGGAGTAGCTCAATTTAAATTCTCCACCTTTCTTTAATAAAACAGATCACTAGAATTACTTAGAGTATTGGATATGCTTTATTGATGAGATGATTAACTTAGTGCTACTGCCCCAAGTTATACGATTCATCCCGATCATTCACAGGGAGGGTCAGAGCCTGTTTACCTTGATGTAAATTTGGTGTTTGCTTACTGGCATTGCATGAGATCTTCCCAGCGCATCTGGCTCATATAGCGAGCTCACTAAAGACAGTGATTCATACCTGTGACATGTTGTACCTTCCTCTTAATTATGTCTCAGGACATGCCTATTGGAACCATCGTAACCTTCAGGAAAACATGTTTTGTGTAAATATTTGATGAACCATGGTAGTCAAACTTTTCCTGGACTTTTAATAGGTTGAAATGAGATAGTGTGGGATTGCTTCGTGCTCTGATACATCACAACAAACTAAACAAAAAAGTTGCCCTATACAAGGGGACGCCTGGTCACTGTCATCCAGTACCTGAAACTCAACATTAAAGGCAACCTTGTGTTTCTTCAAGATGAATGAACAGCTTCCCTCTGTCTTCCCAGTTTGCTTGTGGTTGAGCAGTTTGGCATGTTTTTAGATGTGTTGGCTGCTCCCTGCAGTGAATCCGGGGGTGGGGGGTGGGGCCGCCCCCCCACTCTCCGTAGGCCGCCCGCCCTCTTGGGAGATGGGCAGGAGCCACGGCCAATACGGCCGCAGCACCCGTCCGCATTGACCACGGCCCGGAATCCCGCTGCTGATTCCGGGCCGTGGTAGGGGGACAGACTTTATGGTCCCCTTGATCACGGGAGGAAATCACATTCAATATGCAAATGGAGATGGGCCAGCCAGGACCTCTGTTTGCATGTTGAATGTGATTCCCCCACGTGATTCACGGGGGTGAACATCTGGGCGGGAGCTTCCATTCCCCCCAACAGACGTTACGGGATCACGATCACCATGTGGGGATTCACTGTGGTTGAGCGTGATCTCATAACATCTGAAAATACCATTAGTTTCACGGAGTGACCCCTAGCTCTAGGATTATTCGATGGACTAAGCAATAGTTTTGCAAGTTTTTGTTGTACTTGTCACGGAGGAACATAGGGTCACACACGTGTGATACTGGCCTACAGGTAGGCTACAAGTCTAGTAAATGTGTTAAGCAAAAGGTTCAACATGTATGTAATGTTACAATTTAGGCCTGTAAAACCCAATTCATGACAAAGCTCCAGGAAATGGAAAGACAGTTTGTGGATTCATCCGAGATGGATGGCCAGAGACATTTAAAATGCTAATGCAGGCAGCCATTGCCTACGTGCAAGAGACACAGAAAGCTGATAGAGAGAACAAAAGGAATTCTAGAAGCCTCGAGAAGATACAAGGGGTTTCCTCCTGGGGATATAAGGAGTTGTACCCCAGAGGGGAGAGTGACTATCGGGAACTCACTCAACATCTTGCAGCCAGGAGGGCTGAGCCGAATCATGGACTGAGAGCCATGATTTTGCTTTCTACCAACTAAGAGATCAGTGCCCAGTCATTCTACATCTATGACTGAGGAACCAGAACTTATAGACCTTGTAGGGTAAGATGCTTATTTAGGAACTCAACCAGTATAGATCAAGAATGCATTATATTTACCTTTGATTTCTAGTAACCACTCTGTATCCACAATCTTGCTTATGTAATCAATAAACTGACTTCTTATCTTTATGAAGAAGTGTCTGTGTCTAACATTGGAACAGAAGTGAGCAACAAGGGCTCTCAAGCTCTTGCGAACACAGAGAGAAAGAGTTTGTAAACGGGAAGGATCAGGCCCTTGGGTGACAAAGAGGTTGTCCCTGCGGCAGGATTGAATCGGCCAGAGAGAAAAACTGATTAAAGTGGGCTGTACGCGAGGGAAACGGAGTCACTCAAACCCGGTAAAGTGGGGGTGCGGACCTCCAACCCGTGACAGTACTCCCTCTCAGTCATCTCTTCTCTGAGCAGAAGTGCCCTAATTGATTGCGCCTCTCCTGATACGGAAGCCAACCCATTTTTGAGTCTTGATCATTGTTGATGCCCTTCTCTGCACTTTTTCCAGTTTTAGGTATTAATATTTATTTATTTATTTATTTGCAGCTAGAATTCTCCACTCTCAGACAGGGCCAGACTCAGGGGATGATTTTTTGGAGGGGGCAGTAGATTTTGGGGTGTTGGGGGTTTCTGTTCTCAGCCCACGCCCAACCAGCCATGGTGCCCTCTTCCCCTGCTGCCGCTGCAATTGCACTGCCTTACCTGCATGGCTCGTATCCTGTAGGGCAGAACCTCCCGTCCATCCCCACCTGGAGAAGCCCTGATCCACCCCTGAGCCCCCCGCAAACACATTCTGCAATGATGCTGAGCGCAGAGGAAGAGATTCTGTTTCTGTGTGAGTGGCACCATTTTCACTCTCCTGCCTCAGACGGCAGCCTGCACATGCACCAGAGCTCCGGGAGGGAGGGGTTGGCATCCTGAGCTGCCTAGTGGTGCTAAAATCCTAAGTCGGGCCCTGCTCTCAGGCCGAACTCACAGCTGAGGCGGTGCGGCGGCAGTGGGACCCGCGAGGGAAGATGTGGCAGCGGGGAGGAGACAGATGGCAGAAAAAGAGCCGGTGCGAATGGGAATCTACCATGGCTTCCCTCGCGCATGTCAAAGCGCAAAATCCTGCCCTGACATGTGCGAGGGAAGCCGCAGCGGATCCCTGTTCGCACTGGCTCTTCTTCTGCCATCTGCCTCCTCCCCGCTGCCACATCTTTCCTCTGAAGCCACTGATGCCACGGGTGCGAACGCGGCCTCAGATGTTGTAACAAGAGGACAACAGTAAAGTGTATCCGTTTTACCAACCGTCGTCAAAGCTCTCACCAGGACTGAGATTCCAAGCTCTGATCTTTTAGAGCGAGTAGCCGTCACTGCAGGAGAATGACCTTGTGACTCCAGTAGGCTTGCTCTCCTGGGTAAGTGCATTCCAACAAGCACAAGCCGTGTTTAAAATCTAGTGGTAAACGCTCTTGAAATAGCTAAGAGAGACAAACTGACCTTCAGCCTCCCAGCTTTGTCCTTGACACCAAGAGGTAACTGTTGCACAGTGGGAAAGAGAATCAGCAAGTACAGATCACTTTGAAGCCCTGTCTACTGCTCTTGCAAACATGCCCCTGAGCTCCTGTGACAACCTGGCCCTGTGTTATCTAACTCTGCTCTGTGTGGGCCTCTGAGACACAGAGCTTTAAAACCCTGTCAGCTGTCAGGGCCATGTCTTCAAATCACCCCCTCCCTTGTTACCACCGGTGAAATTTTTAGGAGAGATTTACCAAGTGTAGGCAAGCCTAAAGGGAGAGTTCCTGACAATGCTATGAAAGTCAGTGTCTTGGAAACTCTTTCTCACCTGTTGTGGGTGGGAGAAGCTCAGGCGGTGAAATTTAATTAAATCAGGGGCTCTTGGACTTGTGTAATGGATATATACTTAAGTCTGCCCCCTCTCACCCTGCTGTTTTGTGAAGGTCAGCACCAAGTTTGGGGTTATTTTTATTTTCCATGCCCTGCAGTCATTCTCCTTCTGAAATTTCATTCAGCCCACACAGTTCTTCATAAGTCATAAAACTGCCACCAGCAAAATAACAAAAGCATCTCAGAGAAGACGAGGAGAACAGGCACTTTGGGGAGCAAGAAGTAGAACTGTAATGAGGACCTGCAAAACTGGGTATACCCATTTCTTTATTTTTAAAGTATATATTTATGTTTTAAAGTTTGCAGATGCAGACGCTCAACAATCAGTATCAATTTGGCTTTTACATCACACGTTCATTGTCGAAAGTCTGGAGGACCGCCTTTCTCCTTATGCTCCTTTGCGGCCCTTAAGATCTGCCGAAGGTGCTCTCTTGTGGGTTCCATCGCTGGTCCGGTTTCATACGACTTGGGCCCGCAGAGAGGCGATCTCAGTGGCTGCCGGACAGCTTTGGGGCTCCCTTCCCTCGGAGGCTCACTGTATCCCTAGTTTGAATGTCTTCCAGAGATGGCGTAAGATCTTTTTATTTGGCCGGACATTCAGAGGGCAGGGATAGATAGTGGGGAGGGTGATGGGGGTGTTTTTAGTTTTGGTTTTTTAAAATTATTTATTTTATATTTGTATTTCATGTGGTTGTTGAGAGTTGGCCTGAACTTTCAGGGACAGGGTGGGATATAAATCAAAGTAAATAAATAAATAAAATAATAAAAGTGGTTTTTACAGTCCTTATCCCGTTCATCCTCATAACTAGAACTGAACTGAGTACTCACAAAAATGGGTTGTGGCAGGGATCAGCCTGTTGGTGCTGCTGCCTCTTTAAGAGAAGTGGGTGCCAGCCTGAACATGGGGCAGGCTGGGTGCTGACTGGGCGAGGGCTTGGTAGAGCCAGCCCAGTGAGAGATTGAGAATACAGCAGAGACTGAATAGAGTGGGACAGGTCGCTGGCCCTTTAAGGCTACACAGAGTTGAGAGGTGGCCACGCCCACTTGGGCTATATAAGAAGCAACCTGAGATCTGAGCAGGCAGTTTGTGACTGGAGGCCAAGGTGGAAGGAGTTGCAGCAGGATAGCTGTCCAGTGCTGAAACTCTGTTGGGAACTGCTGGAGACGGAGAGCTGACTGATGGATAATGCTGTCTAAGGTACTGAAAAACAGCCTAGCTATTAGTCTGGGCTTGGGAACTGAGGTGTGAGGAGCTCCTGAGGGTTGCCATCTCTGGTACTCAAATCCTGATAGAGAGGAGGATAAGCAAGGGACCAAAACTGGAGTGTGGATCTGAGACAATCTGAGACTGCAAACTGAGTAGCCAGTCAGAGGACTGGGCCGGGCTGGGCTAGGGTAGATAGGGCTGGGGATGCCAGCAGGGTTGTATTTCCGGTGATAGTGAGGATCGTAAGAGATGTACGTGAAGAGACTATGATGTATATCTGTTAATAAAGACCTGTGCCGATTCCTTGAGTGACTATTGTCCCAATCCTGTTGGGACTTACTCCAGACATTGCCACCCTGTTATGGGTATACCTGCCAAAATTGTGGTACTTGACCTGGTAAAATCAAGTACTAATTTGTACTCAATCAATGCCTGACGGCCTACTTGATATCCCATTTTTCATTCAAATTTTTATACTTCGTAGACCAATTTTTCAATTTTCCAGCCTGATTCCAGTATTGATCAGTAATATGGTAAATTGGTAACTTGGCAATGATAATACCAGGTATTTTAGGGTAATCGGGTCCCTCCCTATTTGTACTCAAGTAGTCCGTTGGGTACCTGACACAGTACCTGAAAATGCAGATCTTGCCCATCAATAGCAAAAGAGTCACCTGTTTAAGTTCTGATCACAACACCCCTGTGAGGTCATTGTTATTCCTATTTTACAGATGCAGAAATGAGACTGAGAGAGAATGACTTGCCCGAGGGCATCAAGCAAATTCTTGGCTAAGATGAAATGTTAAATACTGAAGTAATGAGTTTAGCATGCTTTGCAGAGAGCACTGCTTAGAATTCAACCGTTTGTCAAGGGACACAAGTACCCAAATACGAACACCCAAATTTAAATACAAATGCTCAAATTAAACAACCCAATAAGAAGTGACCAATTTGTTTCAGCTCAAGATATTTGGGCAGATCCCTACTGCTTTTGAAAAATCCCAGAAAAGCCCATGGTTGGACTTTCTGCTGGGTTTCATCACCAAGAGGTGAGACTCCGTGTCAGTCAAACCACACACACCCATAAAGCCACTCCTCATGTTGGTATCTCCATGCACATTATACCGTCCACCTTAGTAATGCTTCCTTTCCCTCTGCTTACTGATAAAAGGGGTTGAAAGTTGGGCTAAGTTTATAGAGTGGGATTAGAGCTGAAATGAGTACCCACAAAAACTCGTTGAATTTCCGGTACCCAAATCGACCTGAAAAAGATCAGGTATGAATTGGGACCACATTAGAGTAATTGGTGTTCTGAGATGTCCCAGAACGTCTGGTCCTGGACCAGAATATCAACTTCTGGTCCTGTTTATCCAGTTTTTCATTCTGGTGTTTCGTTTTTCCGTACCGATTTTTCAAATTGGTAACCATAAAATCGGTAAAATGTTTCTAGAAATCACCAATTTTTTTTGGGGGGGGGATACTCGGGTACCCAACTGGTAGTTGGGTAGCCCATCAAATACATGACATGGTACTAAAAAATGCAGGTATTACCTGTGGGTACCAAGTTTGCCACTCATTTCAGCTGTATGTGGGATATAAATGTAGCTTGGTTTAGGAACCAGACTCTTTTGTGTATGGCATAGACTCAATATTCTCCATAAGTTGCAAGGTTGACCTACTTAAGCTATGAAGTATGGAACCCTCTGGATTCCTAAAGCTCCTCTTTTTGTGCTAGCCAGGTGGTTGGTACATAATTAAAAGTCATAGGATAATTGGCTGCAGGGGACAGCAATAATAGCTTCCAGTTTCTAGAGCTGGGTAGTAGGCAGAAAGCTTCATGTGCTTAGATGGACCAGTCTCTTTACAATTTGTATCTTTAACAGGGCGTCCTCCTTGGGGTGTAAGTACACCCTCCCAGTCCTCAAGTTCCCAGACTTGGCCCCAACCTAAGAAAGTACCAGAAGTACCAAACAAAGATATTCCCAAACCGAAACGGTCAAAAGCAGAGACAAAGCATAGAATTAACAAATTGGAAGGGACCTCGGAGCTCATCTAATCCAATCCCCTGCTCACTGCAGGAAATCTACAGCTGCAACATCCGCGACAGATGGCTGTCCAGTCTCTGTCTGAAAACCTTCCGCAAAGGAAAGTCCACCACTTCCCCAGGCAATTTGTTGAAATTTGCAGCAAGTTTTCACATCATGGAGAAGGTGGCGAATGCTCTGTCTCTGAGGGAAACAGCATTCATGGAGACTCATCAATCAATTCAGCTTTAGTGGCATCACATAAACCAGGAGCTCCTGAACTACAGGACCCCAAATGGGACACACCATCCACAAATGAAGTTGCAATCCCAATTGGTCTTTGCTACTCTCAAGGGCGGTTGGATTAGATTTAAGTCTCAAAATGACATTGTAGAAGCCAAAGGTTTGGGAAGCCCTCCTCTAATATCCATTGTGCGTACCAGATTGCACACCTTAATTGATGGGTAATAAACATTGAGAATGTACTCTAGAGAGAGTGTGGTTGCTGTGTTGGCCCCAAATGTAAGAGCTGGAGACAGCTTTCAGACCATATGGGGTCCTTTCAATAGGAGGGGACTGCAAGGACAAATTGATGATGGGAATTGCATCCCTCTTGTTCCCACCTCGCCTTGCCTCGTCCAAGCCATGCCCCCTTCCCAAGCACAATGATGTCATGACACTCGGAAAAGGGACATGGTTACATCAGAAGAGGGGAAGGGTGAAGGGGACAACACCCCTTACCAGAGCGTCATGACATCACAACATTTGGAAGTGGGCGTGGTCACCTCAGAAAGAGGCAGGATGAAGCCGCTGTCTTGCCTCCTGCGTGATTAATTATAATTCTGCCAATGCTCTTGGGCTGTTCTTCAGGCATTCTTGAAAAAGGCCCCTGCATAGCTCAAAAGCTTCTGTACTCTCACCAACTGAAGCCGATCTAACAAAAGCGATTGTCTAAACTACTTTGTTTAGCTGGCCACTGTTGGGGACAGGATGCTGGGTTCGATGGACCCTGGATCCCAGTATGGCACTTATGTTCCGATTGTCTTCAGGATTGTCTGAAACGCGCAAGATCAATCTAATTAGTCACTTAATTTTCATAATGAGAATTCCCCATGATGTTTGTTCCCCCCTCCTCCCCAGGCTGTTTGCAGTAGCATCCTAACTTGCGATTTGAGCTGAAATGAACATCTGCTGTTATCCAGTATCCAGCCAGATATCACTGTTTCTGATATCCGGTCGGATACTGAATGGTATGCTTTACGCACCAGCTATTTAGTTAAACCGATTAACATTTACCAACGCCCATTTACTGACTACCATTTAATTACTGTTTGACTTCTTTTTTAAAAAACAACAACAACAAAACTTTCTCACTTTCTCTGAACTGTTTTGGTAAAGTGGTAATTTTGGTAAATACTAATTTGGTAAGCAGTAATAGCCAGTATACTGGTTTAGTGGTTAAGTAGAGATCTTGTCATTCATGAGAAACTTGTTGAGAACTGGGGTCTCAATGAGATTTTCCCAAGCAAGAGCAAGCCAAGAATCAGCCGTTCTCGAAACCATTCTTATGAGATTCTTGAATTATTTTTTTTTTAAAGCCATTGCAAATGCACAATGGCCGCTGAGGCTGTTTCATGCATCATGTGCAGCCCTTTTTCAAAATGGCACCACCAGCATCAGCACCATTTTGGAAAAGGGCAGTCAGTCTGGGCATGTGTACAAATGGCTGCCCTTTTCCAAAATGGTGTTGACGCAACCGGTGCCATTTTGGAAAAGGTCAATTCACGGAATGGGTCCCGGACGTCATTTTTTGCATGCACAGTGGCTTTTCAATTTTTTTTGAGAATCTCACAAGATTCTTGAACTGTTAGTGAGATCATTTTGTGACCTTATTGGGTGTCTTTAGAAATAATGCAGTTCAGTGTTCTGTAACACAGTGTCCTACAGTTACATTATTTAGACATACCGTCAACACAGTATTCATCCCAAACACTGGAAGTGAACAACTGCCAGGTCTTGACAGTTTAATCAGTGTTTGGGGTGAACACTGGGCATTTTTACACACACGTTAAAGTTCCCTGATTTTTCAGTCTTCTAGGTTTACAAGTCCACAAGTAAATTCCGGATTCATTTTTCACACACACGCTGCCCTGAGGCAGTTCCTGGATGCATTCTTCACACAAGCACTGCCCTGAGGCAGCCTAAAGTAGCCGCAGCTGTAGACGTGACAGGCTGCCGTGGAAACCAAGTGACCACAGCTGCCTGGAGCAAAGCAGTTTACTAGGCGAACCTTTTACACACACACATTCTGCGAGAAGTTTCAAGCAGAAGTTTAAAGATCCAGATGTTTAAGATCTGGATGATTGATTTAGACACAGAGAAAGTTCTGGATGTTACAGCAAACATCCAGGAGAAATGTGTGTCTAAAAACACCCACTGTAATGGTAGGACACTGTGTTTCAGAACACTGAACAGCATTATGTCTAAAGACACCCATGAAGCATTCCCTAATCTCACAAGATTCTTGTGAAATCCATTCTCATTTCAGCCCTAAGCTCCGCGGTTACTGGATAGTTACCAAATAACCACCACGCTATCTGGAATACCGTATATTAACCACAGATTATTTTACTGGCTATCTGTTTCAGCTCTAGCCGTGATCCTTAATCCACTTCCTCTGGCGTAAGTCTTTTGTGGATTGTGCAACCTGAGATTAATCCTTACTTCCTGGAAGGTTGGTAACTCTCTCTCCCAATCAACCTACTTCTTCCTATACCTCCCCATCCCTGACTAATCTCACACAGTGGCTGCTTCAGCAGATCCAAAGGTGACCCCAAGACCAACTGCTGTGCAAACTACCGTGCCTACAGACACACTCGCACGAAGCAACCAGGAGGGTGGACAAATTACAGCAAAACGGCTTTCATCGACATCGCCTCCTAGCTTTGGTCTTTATGAGAGATGGCATGCTCATTCTGTCTCTGCAGCTTGTCTGACAATTTCAGCACAGTTTGAAGATCTGGCTCTCAAGGTTTTCTCCCCAGACAGTCTTTTTTTTTTTAAAAAAAAAAAAAAGAGAGAGAGAGAAGAAAGAAAAATCACAGAAGAGGACAAACTCTATTATGTATGAGAAGCCAGAATGGTATTAAACATTTATATCAAACAGCACTTTGTTCATTCAGAGAATCAAACAGACCATGGGGTGCTGAGTTTTCAATTTCCCCCAGGGGGTCAGGTGGCGTGGGGGAATTGGAGGCACAGCTGGAACTTGCATTTGTCAAATATACATATAGATCACATCCTTGAGTCAAACAGGAAATAAGAAAAAGCAAATTTAAGTTGTTGCCATCATTCATGCCTATGGTTTTGCTAGTGTACAGCCAAATATTCAATAGGAAAAAGTAAAACACATTCCATGTGTTCCCAGTTTGCAAGCTCTGCACATTTTGTGGGTGGCGGGGGGATTTGAAATTGGTCTCCCTTCCCTGTGGTCCTCTGGGTCCTACTTCTCTATCCCTGGATTCTGAAATAAGGGACATCCAAAATGTGAATCATGGTACTTTGGAATGAAGGTCATCATTCCCATAAATCTGCATGCAATTTTGTAATATATGCAATAGAAGGGGGGCCCTTACACCTGCTCGCAGCCGCTCCTAATAGCTCTTTGTCGCAGGGAGCAGCATGGAAAGGTTGCGGTACCTTTAAGGGAGTCAGAGTGGGGCCAGAGCCACGCCCACTCTGCATTATAAAAGAGAGGACACAGCAGGTCAGAAGCTGTTTGGAGCCTGAAAAGGCAACATCTCTGCCAGAGAGCTGGGGTCTGAGAAGAAGACAGCAAGATGTGACTACAAACAAGAGACCAAATGGCAGATGGAGGAGTGTATCCATGCCGGAGAGATGATTACAAAATGGCCACCAGATGAATGAGCACAAGATGGTGGAAGCCTGTAAGGTTGTGGGGCTTTGTTGAGCCCAAGCTGAAAGAACACGAGCTGGTTTTGCAGCAGAGAGGACCCAGAGCACAAGTGGGCAAGTACTGGGAAATCCTTGGGGGTAGGTATTGCCCAAGACTGCTACAAATGTGGCCGGTGGGGACGCATATGGAGAGCCTGCCCAGTGAGACTACAAAGACTGAGTGTGCAGAAGGAAATGACATATGGATTATGGGGCAACACAAACGATGGGCCAAGGTATGGGAAAACCATTGGAAAGAATATGGAGGGTTGGAGCTGTGGGGTATTGGGACATGTAAAAAGAGGTGTCCATTTGGGATTGGCACCCTGAGAGAGAGAGAGAGAGAGAGAGAGAGAGAGAGAGAGAGAGAGAGAAGAAGAAGAAGGGTAGCCATAGACTGAGAACTCTGAGCAAATTAAGAAGTGAAGGCCTTGAAGGGACTAGGCTAAAGAGATGTTGGGCTCGTCAAGCCCTAGGGCATGTGAGAAGAGAATGCCCTAGTAAACCCCAAAGAAAAATCAAATACTCTAGTGAAAGAGACAGAAAGGAACAGTCCGAGAAACCTGAGAATGCTCAAAAGACAATGTGTACCCAGACCCTGATGGAGGGAAAAGAGGGAGACTTAAGTAAAAGAGAAATGGAAAGATCAGGAGATGAGCATTTGGCTCTCAAGGCCGAGATAAAGAAAATGAGTTTGGAGCAGGTTAGAGACCTTCAGACAGTGACTAAGGACTGTGACTCAGTGACTCAGGCTGTGACTGGGGTGCTTTACAAGGATGGGTCCCTGTGTTTTGGGTTTATACATTATTTATTTTAAGCTTGATGTGCATGTAGACTGTGTTTTCTTCAATACAATGTTAACCCTGGGAACTCCTTGCTGATGGATTATGCCATGCCACTGGCCTACCGTCCCCCTGGCTCTGCCTACCGTCCCCCTGGTTCCGTCCCTAGGCCTGCCGGTCCGGCCTTACTGCCCCAGTGCCCCTCCAACATCAAAACCCACCGGCCGCCCCTGCTCCCACGGCTTCCAATATCACCTTTACGCTGACGACACTCAACTCTATCTCTCCACCCCCTCTCTCTCCCCCTCTGTCCAAGCTCGCCTCATCAACTGTCTCTCTGATATCTCCACCTGGATGTCTCGATGTCAGCTCAAGCTCAACATGGCTAAGACTGAACTCCTTATCTTTCCTCCCTACCCTTCCTCCCCCTCTTCTCTATCCATCCTTATTGATTGGGTCACCATCCGTCCTGTCCCCCAAGCCCGTAGCTTGGGCTTTGTCTTCGACACTCACCTTTCCTTCAAACCCTACATCGACTCTGTTGCCAAGTCCTGTTGCTTTGCCCTCCGTAACATTGCTCGGATTCACCCCTTTCTCTCTGTCTCCTCAGCCAAAACCCTTGTTCATGCCATGGTCATCTCTCGCCTTGACTACTGCAACCTCAGGGACTGCCTCACCCTCCGTGCCCCAGAGCAGCTCTTTTGGTCTGCCGGGGTGCCTCCTTGGAGGTCCCCCGTGTTAAGCGGGGGGCTACAATGGAGAGGGCATTCTCGGTGGCCGGGCCACACCTTTGGAACTCCCTACCGGAGGAAGCTCGCCTGGTCCCAAGTCTGCTGGTGTTTCGGTGAAAATGTAAGACCTGGCTGTTCGCCTGGGCCTTTGGGGAGGGGGGTGGTAATGGTTGATTTTTATTACCCCCCCTATCCTAAATGGTTTTATATTCCAGCCCTGTTTTAATATGTAAATTTTTGATATGATATTTTATCTGTTTTTAAGATTATATTATATTGTTGTGTTTTTTATGATTGGAAGCTGCCCCGAGCTGTGTTCAGGAGGGGCGGGGTACAAATACAATAAATAAATAAATAAATAAACCTCCTCCTTGCTGGCCTCCCCTGCTCTCATCTGTCCCCCCCCCTTATTTCCATCCAAAACTCCACTGCTAGGATCATCCACTCGGCCCGTTGCTTCGACCACATGCAGCCTCTCCTCACCTCGCTCCACTGGCTCCCCCTTCACTAACGCATTCTTCACAAACTCCTGGTATTCACTTACATAACCCTTAACAACCTGGCTCCTCTTTACCTCACAGCCCTAGTCTCCTTACACACTCCTGCACGCACTCTCTGCTCCTCCTCTGTCCTCTCCCTTGCTCTCCCGCGTCTCCCCTGCTCCCCTAACCACCTTCGTCCCTTCTCCCTTGCTGCCCCCCCATGCCTGGAACTCCCTCCCTGCCCACATCCGCCTCGCCCCCTCCCTCTGTACATTCAAATCCCTCCTCAAAACCCACCTCTTCCTCGCCGCCTTTCCCGACGCTTGCTAGAACTTCCCTCTCAATACTTACTGTCTGCCCTCTCCATTGACTCGTGACTAACTGCAACTAAGCCAAGAAAGTGTACCTGAGACTTCGTATCCACTTGAATGTTCTTATCCCTTGTCTCTCCCTATGTCCCCTCTCCTTGTTTTCCCCCTCCGTGTCTATTAGATTGTAAGCCGTAGGCAGGGACTGCATCTATCTTATTGTTCTGTAAAGAGCCAGGTACGCAGCTAACACTATACAAATGCTTACAATAATAATAATAATTAATAATAAATAATTAATAAAAAATAAATGTTTATAATGCAGAAGTTGAGCTGCACCCTGCTTGATGGACTTTAAGCCAGAACTACCTACGGTAGTCCTGTCTCCGAAAAGATGAGAGACGTGTAGCAGGAAACAGCATGGAAAGCTTGCTGTGCCTTTAAGGGAGTCAGAGTCATGCCCACTCTGCACTAGGGCTGATGCGGCAGCAGCTTTTACCGCGCCGCGATTCCGTTCCGCTATTTCGGAATTGCCCGCGCCACACCGCGACATTTCTGCGGATATTCCGCTAATTCCGCCGGAATTCTGCAAATCGCGGAATTGCGGAAAAATCACAGAAAAATCATGGAAATTGCGGAAAACCACTATTCCGCGATTTTTTGGCGCTGGCGGAATTGCGGAAATAGCGAAAATGTCATGTTTCCACGATTCCACTAAGTTGCGGAATTAAATAAGCGGAACCGCGGAACCGCGGAATGAAACCGCGGAATGAAAGCCTCTGCCATGCCATTCCACTAATTGCGGAAACACTGTTTCCGCCGGAAATAGCTACCGCTGCGATATTCCGCTACAGCCCTACTCTGCACTATAAAAGAGAGGAAGCAGACAGCAGAAGGTCAGAAGCTATTTGGAGCCTGAAGATTCAACATCTCTGCCAGAGAGCTGAGAAGAAGCCTGGAACCAAGATAGAGGAACCAGAGGCTTTGTGAGTTTATCACAAACTGTATGTGAATGGCCAGAGGTTTGTTGCCCGGCCTGAAGACAAGAGTGCGTTGTGTGAATAAATGGTTGTACTATGCTAATTCCCATGGAGTGAATGAGTTGCTCTCACTGATCCTGACAGCACTTACCCCTGGAAAGCCCACACCTGCTACACTTTATTTATTTAAGGAATTGTCTCAAGCAGCTGGGGGTGTCTTTTCCCTTAGGGAGGTGGGATTTATTTTAATCTGGGGGCAAGGTGGTATTTTAAATGGGGGATTTGGGTAGAATTATGGGGGTTGGGTTGGTGGATGGGATTTTAGAGGGTGGGGTTGGGTGGGAAGGAGTGCTATGGTCCCGCACCCCCACAGTGAGAGAAGGCTATAAGGGGCAGCCGGAGTGCCACCTCCTCCCCCACCCCCCCAGTGGAGAAGGTCTGAATGCTGAGCATCCGGATGGCCACTGAGGGATGCTGCCAGGAGTCTCCTTGGCGTGTCTTCAGGAGCTGAGCAGAATATCGACAAACTTGGGGTTAGTCCAGGGGCACGGTCAGCGTTTGGTCTGGTCAGGTTCGAGGAGGTCCAATGTCAGTGACCCTTTTCAAACAGGCCGCGGTCGGTGGGGGGATGGATGTGCATCTGTTCGTCCATCTCCACGCATGGAGCAACCGGCACTGGAACCCATTGCTCCGTGCGTGGGGGATGGGTGGAGGTGGGTGGAGCGTGGGAGCACCCATACCCACCACGGGTGCCATTCCTATGGGTGCCCACCCATCCCCCTGCACCTGCTGCAGCTTACTGCACACGTTTGCAGTGGCGGGGGGGGCGGGGGCGCCCATGTGAAAAGCCGCCCCGGGCTGCTTGGCAGGAGGGGCGGGGTATACATTTTTAAAATAAGCAAATAAGTCCAGTGTCAGAGCCACGTGGTCAGCTGAGTCAGTCAGCGGCCAAAGCAGGGTCAGTCCCAGAGGGTTAGTCAAGGCCAATGCACAAGGACACAACAGGTCAGGAGCTGAAGCCTGTGAAGCCTTCAGGTTGCTCAGTTTCCACTTGCTGTCATGCTCCTGTTAACGTGTCGGTCAGTCAATGGGAGGAGTTAGGGGAGTGTTGCTTGGTTCATGGGATGGCAGATCTCCAGTGCCTTGCAGGAGCGGCTACAGGAGTGATGCTGTTGTGTTGCCATGTGGACACGGTGACTGCACTGATGTTCCAGGAACCAGAGTTTGTATGGGACCTCACACCCTGCGTAAGGCCAGCTCTGCTCACAAGCCAGAAGGGTAGGGAAGGCTGGAGATTTCCATGGGGACCCTCCATTTGAACAGGCTTCTGTGAGTTTAGTTCCTTCTCTGTGCTCTCCCCAGAGCCCAGAAGGGACTCCGAAAGCACTGACCCCGCCCCCCATGCCTTTGGCTAAGAGGTGTCCCCCGCCAGACAATGCGCTGACCATACAAGAGAATGTGGAAGACCTAGGGGCCACTCCTAGTGAGGAACCCTTGGGGGGGGGGGTGTGACATGGATTGGATTGCATAAGCCTAAGAAAACCCCAGTCCTTCCCTCTTCATGTGAACAGTTTGCCCCCTTTGTGGGGTGGCAGCCGCAGGAGCAGAGACCGGTAAACCATCTGCAAGGGAGCCTCTGTCACGCTGAGTATTAATGCATAATATGGCAACGTGGAAAACATGAATTTGCAGTTATCGTGGCAAATCCATAATCCGGTTTATCGGATTAACCACTGAATGGTAACAAAACACCATTTGGTATCTGGCCGGATATTGATTTTTGGAAAATATTTGTTTCAACTCTGATCTGGAACCCCCTCCCCTTGAGCACCCTTTTAAGCACTCCCAACTCCTACGTGGCCCTCTGATGGTGCTGATTTCTAAAGGAGCCCCTAAGAGGGGCCAATTTCCCCACCCCTCTTGTACGGGCAAGAAACATTATGTGGGGGCAGGTGGACAGGATTGCTGTTTTCAAATAGCTAGGAGGATGCCACAACACAGACAGAAAACAATTAGGAATGTGCTTGCATTGCTGCAACGTGGATTTCAGTTAAATATCAGGAAAACATTCTTAACGGAGAGAACTGTTGGGGGCAGCCACACAAGATGCCTTGGGCAGGCAACCATGCCTTGGGTAGCCTTAACCAGTCTGGGAAGCCATGCCACGCGATGCAGTGCATTGTGTGGCTGGCAACTGCCAGACATTACCCTTGCCACATGGCGGGGTGATCAGCTGGCTGGTGGAGAGAGGAGAGGAGCTGACAGCTCAGAGCTGGGAGATATTTATTTTTTATTTATTTATCTATTTATTTATTTATATTAAGATTTCTACCCTGCTCCTGTGGTCAGTGGTGACTTGGGGTGGCTTAAAATACATAAATAATAAAACATCAATATAAAAATTATTTAAAATGTAAGTATAAAACACACAGCTAAAAACAGCTCTGCACATAAAACAATACCCCCCCAAACCAACTAACCCAACCCACCCACTCACCAAACGCCCGATGGACGAGCCAGCTCTTACAATTTCGTCAGAAGAAAAGGAGAGCCGGGCTGAGATAGACCTCCACTGGGAAGGAATTCCAAAGCGATGATGCAGCTGCCAAGAATGCCCTCCTGCCAGTAGGTACCTGACAGCAGCACAGGACCGCCATGAGGGCACTCCTGAATGACCGCAGGGGTCACCCAGGGGATGAGGTGATTTCTCAGGTAAGCAGGGCCCAGGTTGTGAACGGCTTTAAAAGTCAAAACCAGAAGCTTGAATTGCACCCAGAAGATAATAGGTAGCCAGTGCAGTGCTCGGAGCTCCAGTTGAATCTGCTCCCTGTGGCCCGTCCCAGTAAGCAGGCGGGGCCGGCCTCCGCATTCTGCATTTGCTTCAGCTTCCAGGGAAGCATCATGTAGAAGCCTTGCCCCAAATGGAGTAAGGCTGCCCCAGGTGCGGCAGCCCGTGTCCTGGGATCCCTTCTGGCTCACTGTGTGGTGAGCTCCATGGGGGGGCTTTGAGCAGTGGGCGTTGTCGTGCATCGCCCACAGCCACAACATGGCTGGGGATGGGATTTAGGTCAGGTCGGGGGAGGGAGGTGGGACAGGGACGAGCACCGGCTTGTGTGACTGGCACCTCAGCCTGCCCTGGTCGTGGTAGAAGATCTGTCAATTACATGCATGTCTGGCTGCCCCACGGGAGATGGGGGCAACTATCTGCCCTGCTCCCCATGCTGGCCCCGAGCATGGTGGTACCCGTTGCTTGCCAGCAGGCATGTGGTAATTGGGCCCTCGCAGGTTGTGTCACTGCATCTGTCTTTCTCTCTACCACAGAAGATAGGCCAGGAGGAATTGACTTTAAATTTTTGAGTTAAATAGACTAAATGTCTTAGCTGTAAGAACAGCTGAGCAGTGGAATAAGTTGCCCAGGAAGATTGGGGAAATTTCCTTCCTTGAAGTGATTGGCCATGCATCCATTTATGATGCTGTAAGTATGGGGCATCTTGCTGTGGAAGTGAAGGTTAAACTAGATCATCCTTGAGGTCCCTTCCAACTCTTTAGTTCTATGATTATCCTGATTTTATAGACCGGGAGCTGAAGCATCAAGAGATTGAACGTCATGATCAGGGTCACAGAATGCACCTAGGGTGGGACAACGCATGGAGTCCAGGTCTCAGGAATTCTATGCTAACTACAGCAGAAAGGGCGCTTTGTGATGACTTCTGCCTCAGATGGAATCACCTTCCCGTGAAGTTTCAAGTGGGCGGAACTTATGCCCCTCTCCTCTCCCCCTTCCCCGCCCCCCCCCGGTATCAATTTCTTCCTTACTTGAAACCTAGGTCTCTAAGTTTGAGTTTCCTTTGTCCTCCATTAACTTTCAGCCAACTTTCAGGACCCTGTGATGAATTCCCTAATTCAAATCAATAAAGTTGAGCCAAATCAGAGAAGAGACTGGGGAGGCAGGGAAAGATGGTTTCAGTCGGCCAAGAATGATCCACGTGCCAGGAACTCTAAAATAAACAGTCTAAATATACACATTCATAAATCTTCCCCGTTCCATTAAAGCCAGAGGAAGGAGGCCGAGCTGTGCTGTGCTTAGTGGAGTTTCTCTCATGGTAAATGCTAATAATTTTGTCTGTCTGTGCTCTGTAAGAGGGCAGAAGCACTTGGCTCTGATTTGCAATTCTCTCCCTTTCAATAAGGAGAGAAGGCAGAGCGGGAGCGATGTTCAAGCAGCTGCAGATGCTTTAGAGCTGAGATGGAACTTGGTTCCCATCTCCCTTTCCTATTTATATATTTTTTTAAAAACACTCTAAAAATAAACCAATCTGGATGAAATGGCGAAGGCAACATTCAAACCTGGGCGAGAGTCTTGGGAAGTTTGGCAAAACTCAGAAAGAGGAGTTTTAAACGGGGCTGGCTTTTTGTTTTGTTTTTTGCCAATGCGGTCGCTCCCAAGTCCTGTGGACTGGTGGGCGTCTGCGCGCCAATTACGTGCATCCCCAGCACAAGGCCTGCGACCTCCGTACAAACTGTGGGGCCATGCACGTGGCGGCACCCCCGGGGACAGGAATTACACCCAATAAAAATATTTTCCATCCTAAAAGGCTGCCCCAACTGACATTTCATAGGAAATTGAGCTTGGTGCTTCTCAAGCTTTCAGCACTTTCCTCATTCCTGCTTCTTCTTGTCTGTGGCAGATATGGTCCTTCTCCCTGCTGCATATGTATTCACACACCTTGCTCTCACGGGATAAAAACAGATGTGCCAATAGCCTGCTATGGCCCACTTTGACCCAGGACCTACATGCATGTGTGTGCAGGCAACACCAGACATTGACCTGGGATTGCCACGGGTTGTGTTGGCCGCTAGCCCAGGCTCTGACCTCGGCAAATCTCTGACGTCACAGTCTGGGTTACAGCTTCCCTGACCGCCCAAAGCAAGACTGAGCAGGCTACAGCGGGACAGCATGTCTGTTGCAGTGTGCCATACCTACCGTGGGCCAGGGGCCATCATCATGGCTGTGTCTCATTGGTCATCATGGCAGTCTGTCATCGTGGGGGCGGGGTGCTGGAGGCATGGCATGGGCAGGGCTGGCCATCCATACATTTGTTGTTCTCCTAGCCCTACCCAGGTGATGTGGGTGGTGGGACGGATCCCCAGCCATGGGCGTGTCAGTTCAATACCCCCACCTGACCTAGAATGTGTCACCCCTGATTTTCCGCCCTGGGGCAGTCCAGGGAGGGGTTGAAGCAGCAGTTTTTACACACTGTCCTCTCCCTTTTGCTTCCCCCTCTGCCTCTCCATTTCTTTGGGCAGCAAACTGGTACGTTTGAGGTTTGGGGGGGTCATTTCAAGTACCCCAAAACCAGAAAACCAATTTTCACTTTCAAGATAATCAAACGGTATTTGGGTTCTGTTTTGGGTACCTAAAATGGTATCTGAAACCCACGGATACTAAATCAGGTACCCATTTCAGCTCTATTTAACCACTCTCTTCAATGCCTAAATCCATTGTCACCCTATTTGGGATGCGGTGACCGTTGCATGGTCTGGTTCTAATTTCTCTGCTTATGCCATGTGCCAGACTGTTTCTGCACAGTAGACTGTGCCAGTTCATAATCTAGTATTCTGCCTATTTTTAGGTGTTTTATATCCCTCTGGGTCCATTGCTGATACAAGGAGATAATCTTAGCTCTGTGTGCAAGGCTTTTAACAATTGATTATGATCATTCTACTGCGTAGAAAGACGTACAATTTGAAAACATAGCTGAAGGAGTCACATTTCTGTTAGGGAATCTGGAAATGCCAGCTTGGGTTTTCTCAGTAACTGGGAAAAAAATGTATAGGTAGGGGATGAGTTAATAAATCAATAGTCTCATAGATAGAATTGAATGTGATTTATTAAATGTATTACCCATAGACTATTGTACAAAATAAACAATTAGTGATACAGGATAAAAGACAACTGTATAAAATAATAATATACCAAAATAGAAAATATCAATAATTAAAAACAACCATGGGAAACAAAACAATTTGAAAACCGCTCAAAAATAAAATACACATTGAATTTTATTTTAGAATACCGTTATTCCAAATGACTTTTCACAAACTTTTGCCTTGGTTTATTAGCTACTCATGCAAATAAAGCAATTATCTGGATAACTTTGGTATTATTACTCCCCTCCTCAAATATTCAAGACAACATGAGACAAAAAGACATCGATTCAAAAGCAGAGAAGACATTATAGACCTCCGCTGGGCGTATAATCTGCAGCTATTAGCCAGCTAGGTTTGCGCAATGTAACCTCGTACTGTTGGGACCTGGGTGTGAACAATGGACCTGGGTGTGAACAATGGGATCTGGGTGTGAACAATGGATCACTGTTCCATTGTGACCTGTTGGGCATTTCTCCCAAGCGACCTAGATGGGCCACTGTTGGAGACAGGTGCTGGACCATTAGTTTGACCCAATGTGGCACTACTTATGTTCTTACGTTCTTAACCAAAGTGGAAGATCTTTTCTTGATTAGATCTGCAGGAACAGACCTGAAGATCACACGCAAGTCCCCTGTGTTTGTCTTTCACTTAGACGGCATACATGGGCTGGGAAAAATAATGGAGCACTGAAGGTCCTTCTGACCCAGCTGTTACCAAGAATAGAAATGCAAGCTTCAAGAACATTCATAAACTTTATTTGTTTAAACCATGAGCAATTTAAATGAGTTTAGAATTCTATCAAATTATTTCCCCGTAACGTGGGCTTACTCAGTGTTAAGGAGCTGTGTAGAATGTGATGACCATACCATAGCATAAACCAACATAACCAATAATGAGCCAGCCCACGGTCAGGGTTTATTTATTTATTCTATTCATACCCTGCCCCTCTCACAAAATCGACTCAGGGTTGTTTACAAGTAAATAACATAAAACAGACAATATCAAATAAAAACATAAATACAATATATAAATACAAAAACAGCAATATAAACTCAACTATAAATCAGACTAGTGCATAAAAATCCCACCCTTCCCAGCCAAACACCTGGCGGAAGAGCCAGATCTTACAGTTTCATCGGAAGTTAGGTAGATCTGAGCTGAGGCGAACGTCCACCGAAAGGGAATTCCAGAGCAATGGTGCAGCTGCTGGGAACATGTTCCTGTCCGTCCGAACCCACTGAAAATGCAAGACTTCCCAGAGGGCGCCCCCGGATGACCGCAGGAGCCACCCAGGGGCCCAGGGGGTGACGCGATCACTCAGATAAGCTGGGCCTAGGCTGTGAAGGGCTTTAAAGGTCAACACCAGCACCTTGAATCAGGCCCGGAAGACAATAGGCAGTCAGTGCAGTGCTCAAAGCACAGATGTTATGTGCTCTCTGAAGCCCGTCCCAGTGACCAGGCGGGCCTCCGCATTCTGCACCAGTTGCAGCCTCCAAACCATTCCCATGGGCAGCCCCATGTAGAGTGCACTGTAGTAGTCTAGTCTCGAAGTGACAAATGCATGGATGATAGTGGCACAGTCTCAGTCCGAGACATATGGGCTGAGTCTCTTCACCAGATGTAATTGGCAGACGGCGCCCCTGGCCACAGCCAACACCTGGGAGTCCAGGCATAGCTGTGAATCCAGACGCACCCCCAAGCTCCACACAGATGGAGTCAATGGAGGATGGGAACCCCCAATAATGGGAGAAACCTCCTCTCTCAGATCTCTGGAGCTGCCTACTAGCATCGCCTTTGTCTTATTGGGATTGAGCCTCAATCGGCTCGACCGTATCCAATCCCCCACAATGGCCAAACACCGGGTCAGCAAGGAGACATCCAGGCCTGGGTCAGATGAAAATGATAAATACAGCTGGGTGTCATCAGCATATTGATGACAAAGAGCCCCCCAGCTGCACACGACCTCCCTGAACGGCTTCATATACATGTTAAATGAGAGGGGGGAAATCAAACCCTCTGGGACCCCGCATGGGAGGCTTCCAGGGGATGAAATACAGTCCCCTAGCATCACCCATTGAGATCTATCTGTGAGGTCAGAATGGAACCCATCCCCTCCATGCCCCACAGGTGCATCACCAGTAACTCATGGTTAATGGTATTGAAGGCCGCTGATAGATCTAATAGGAATAAAAGGGTCGTACAACCCTTGTCCAATTCTATGAGGAGGTTGTCAACCAAGGCCACAAGCACTGTCTCCCGGACTGTAACCCGGACGAAAGCCAGACTGTGTGTGATCAAGAAAACTGACGCTATCCAGATGCACTTGGAACTGACGAACCACTACCCATTCAATAACCTTCCCTAAAAAGGGAAGGTTGGAGACAGGCTGGTAACTAGCCGGGGCATCCACATCAAGTGATGGGTTTTTGAGGAGAGGCCAGACCACAGCCTTCTTGAGGTAGTCCGGCAACCTCCCCTCCCACAGGGAGGCATTGTTAACCTCTGCCAGCACTGGCCTCTACGTCTCCTTGGTAGCTTTCACTAACCAGGATGGGCACAGATCTAATTCAAAAGTTGTGGCTCAAACAGACCCAAGCACATCCGTCACATCGGCAGGCATCACCAATTGAAATTCATCATACAAAACGTGACCAGACAGGGCATTCCTAACCTCTGGATCTGCCACTGCTGCCTTTAAAATGGCGGAGTCAAAGTCATGCTCAATGCAAACCATTTTGTCCACACGGTACTTAAAAACATGTCACAATGGGACATGGATGAATCCAGTTCCAGGCGGAAACAGGCTGGACAGACCAGACTGCTCGCCACCTGGAACAGCTTTGCTGGACATGACTGAACAGACATAATGAGTGCAGCAAAGAACCACTTCTTTGCTGCCCTCACCGCCATGGCATAGGACTTCAAAAATGCTCTATGCCGCAACCAATTATCTTGGACGTGTGTACGACTCCATCGTCGCTCCAACTGCCTCCCCTCATGCTTCAGGAAGCTAAAGATGAGACCTGTGGAGCTGGCACACTGGAAGTGGACGCCGACGAGTCAGTTAATCAATGGCTCCAGCCAACTGGTCATTTACAACCCTAATGGCCAGCAGAAGCCGCTGTCTCCACGGGGATCTGAAAATCATTGTCAGAAGGCCAAGCTCGGGTTAATTACTACTACTAGATAGAGTGGGAGGTACTGCTGATATACCGGGCACCCATCTGTACAGCAGGTTCCCTGCCCGCTCTGACTGAACTGGTGTCGGAGGTGGTTTTGTGGTCCCCCAGGATGATAGTCCTGGGAGATTTCAATATGCATGCTGATGCCAGTTTTGGAGGGGTGGAGTGTGAGTTCATGGCTGCCATGACAACCATGGGCCTGTTTTAGAGAGTGGTGGGCCCCACACATGTTGGAGGACATACCCTAGCCATGTTTTTTTGCACTGGCCTTGAGGCAGGGGATCCATTAGTGGGGGAGGTGTCAACAATGCCCTTGTCATGGATGGATGATTATCTCCTCCAGGCTGATATCCTGGCGCATGTCGGTGTCGACCATGAGGAGGGCGTTCTCGATGGCTGCACCGTGGCTGTGGAACTCCCTCCTGTTAGAGGTCAGCCTGACCAACGACCTTCCATCTTTCCCATTTACCAAAGGTTAATTGTCATTGAAGCCAGACCTAATCTGTCACCAAGCTTCATGGAGGTACAAAAGTTCAGTCAGGGCTAGAATTAATTAGTATTATTTATATGGTACCAGCAATGTACCTGGTACTGTACAATCATTAATTAGAGACAGGTCCCTGCCCTGAGGGGCTTCTAATCTAGGAGAGACAAGGTCGGGGGGAACATAGGGAGAGACAGAGGTACATTTATAAAGTTGAGATGTCATAGGCACACATGCTTAGCTCAGTTGCAACTAATCCAGGATGGTCAAGAGAGGGGAAACCAGGAATAGGGGATCACAGGGAGTGACTGGGATACATCTTCAAAGTTGAGAAGTTGCTGGTGCATGTGCTTAGCTTAGTTACTGGAGAGGAAGGGATCCTGAATGAAAGGAGATTAAATAGAACCTAGATCAATAGTTTGTGTGTGTTTTTTTTTTTTAAGTAGGCCAAAATTGAGAGGTCCAAGCCAATATGCAGGGGTCAGTAAAATTGGAATAAAGGGTCAGAGTGAGGGTCGGTTCGAGGAAATCCGTTCAACTATGACAGAATACAAGGCGAGCGCATGCCTTCAGCCAACGCCAACTCTAACCTTCAGATTGCTTGGGCTACTCCCTCTCCCTGATATACTCCTTTGATAATCTGAGGCAGCCAGATGAGCAGGGCAAGGCCCAGAACAACCCTGCGAATTCTGCAATGACAATCTTTTTCACGGAATTCCTCATTTAACCAAAGTATCACAGAAATTGCCTCTGACGGCTAAGAATAACAGCTTAAATGGGGACCGCTAGAGCCAATGGGATGGCAGCACTGTCGGCTAACCAATGGGGTTCTGGCTCTGTTTTATATTTGTATATAGCCCTGTGTTACAGCTCCTGAAAAGGAGCAGCCTATAACCCCCATGGGGGAGAACAGCTTCCCCTCCCACCTCATGCCTCACACACTTGCTGCTGATATGGCTGTGTGATATTTTAGGAGGTTATATTTTTTAAGCTATAAAGTGTTCCAAATTGATGGAATGGCACGTTTGAAAACTGATTTTCATTCAAAATTAAACGTGTTTCATTGGCATAATTTATTCCACTTGCAGAATTTGGATTTTCTCCTTGCAGAATTTGAGTCTCATGGTTGTGGAATTTTGGGGGCTTGGGGTAAAAAACCCCCCCCAAAACGTGTTGGTCTGTGGGAGTAGAACTGAAAGTCAAAAAATTGGTACCGGAAATCAGAAAATAGTACTGAACGTTGGAAAACTGGGTCAGAAAACAGTAAATCTGTTTCTTGGGGGACTTGATGGACACTACATAGGTATGGATAGAACTGAAACTGAGACTTAATTTAGTAGCCGTGGGTAATACCCGCATTTTTGAATACCATATTGAGTACTCAACAGGCTTCCTGGGTACTGATTGGGTACACAGATACACACACACACCCCAAAATTGGTAATTTCTGGTTTTGAGTTTTCAATTTTCTGATTGCCCATCTGTATATGAGGATGGAAAACTGAATAACTGGGATGGAAATAAAGAAAAGTCAGGACCAGATGTTGATTTTCCAGGACAAGAAGTTGACTTTCTGGGACAGAAAATCAATAAATAGGTATTGGTAGTCAATAAATTGATAAAGTTTTTTTAAAAAAATTGGTAACAGAAGTTTTCATTCCAGGAGCAGAAGACAATATTCTAGTCTAGTGGGTATCTGAATCTGGTCACAATTGGATACCGATCTGTACCTGATGGTGTCGAGTCGACTTGGGTACTGGAAATTAGATGCGTTTACCCATTTTTGCAGGTACTTGTTGGTGCTCTAAGTACTGATTGGCAGCTGGTACTGGATTGAGTCGAGTACCATAATTTTGATGGATATACTTTTTTTTGTGGATACTTATTTCAGCTCTCTGGGGGAGCATAGGCAAGAGCTAGCTATTAGTAGTCCAGGAGGCTGTATGCTTACACAGCTCTGTGGGGGTGAATCGGCTATTAAGAATGCAGTGAACTTTCCCAAGGGTTTGCAGGTCTATCCTGGTGGGACCTCACACCGCCCCATTTAAATGTCTGTAGCTCCTAGAAGCGCAAGTTGGAAGGGTCCCATTATGGTGAGAGCTTTCCCAATACAAAAGACAATTCCTGTCCCCAGCCATCCAAATATTTTGCACCAGCAGACCACTATCACCCCTTAAGAATACTCATGGAACCTCCACCCCACCCAAGTACTCAACAGAGATGGTCATGGCCAGGTGCATTGTGGGCCGTACAAGACAAGTAGCTTCCATTCCCACCAGCACTGTGGTTCTCCTAGTGTGAGGTAGAGAGGTTGACCATAATGGCCACTTTTACACATGACAAAATGTGGGTTCTTCTTATAGGGGCTCAAAATAATAGCAGGTGTTACAAATGCTGGCATTTTGTAATGTGTGAATGCACTATTCCCCTTTTATGTAACGAGATCCCGCAGCCTTGTAAGACCCACCAGATGTGACTCTTACAAGGCTGCGAGATGTCGCTGCATAACGGTATGCCCCAAAGCAATGGAAAAGAGTAAGGCTGGAGGTCCGCTCTGAAACCACTTACCATTGAGGACAGCTTGGGAACTACTGATTTACACACAGAGACAAAGGTGGGGAATCTTTTTCCTCCTAGGGGCCACTTGGAAAATTAGTACGAGCTCTGAGGGCCACACATAGAAGTTGAGGAAAGGGATGTGTAAGGGGTGCACTCAAGAAAAGGAAGATCATGGGTCTGTGCCATGGATCTGTCCCTTGTTGGTTTATTTATTTATTTATAAAATTTGTATGCTGCCCCCTCTTTCCAAAAGCATCTTGGGGTGGCTAACAACACGTTAAAAACAGATTAAAACAAATATCAGATACAATTAAAATCAAATAAAAATAATTCAATCCCCTACACAACCCACCCCATCTCCCTCAGGAAAGGCACGGCGGAACAGCCAGGACTTACATCGTTTACGGAAGGAGGGGAGGTCGGTGGTCTAGCGGGCCTCCAACAGGAGGGAGTTCAACAGCCGTGGCGCGGCCACAGAGAACACCCTCCTCAAGGTCGACATCCGAGAAACCCTTATCCTTGGGTGCCTGCCATCATCTCTGTTCTCTTACCCTCAGCTCAGTTTTTCAGTGCTTGGGGGTAGGAACTCTATCTAGCGGGCAGACTCCAGAACTGAAAAGGGGTCACATAAACACCTTGCTGCAGACTGCATTTGGCCCCCTGGGTCTGAGGTTCCCTACCCCTGCTCTATGACAACCGACGGTTGCAAACATAAGGACCAGCAGAAACAAGGAGACAATCTAAGGCCACCATGGTCTTTGCACAGCAGTCACCCAGATGTTTCATCTAATATTGACATGTAAGGCAACCTCGCCATTCCATCTCCCGAGAGCCACATGTTTTGCACTGTTGTAGTTTGTTGTGACAGTGGCATCCTTCTCAGTGACTTCTCTTCATGTCCTCTGTGCTTATCCTTTTCCTACCAGATGGTCTCCAGTCCAAGGCTTGCTTAGAAATACAACTGTTTGACAGCTTCACAACATGCCCAAACCGCTACAGCCTAGGACTCAAATAAGATTTTACCCAAACAAGCAAACACAGGATACCCTCAATTTCTTGCTGAATGCTCAGCAAGATTAAAAAAATTTTTTTTAAAAAATCACTGCACATGTGCAAAATGGCCGCTGCCCTTAACCAAAAAAGAAGCATTTTGCTTAAGAGCAGCAGCCATTTGCATATGTGTAAAACAGCCTGGGGGCCATTTTGTGCATGCACAATCTGCTGTCCTTAACCACAATGGCAGTTACACTGGGCATTTTCAGACAAGACACACTCCACTCAATACTCATCCACCCACTATACAATGTTGTGGGCTTCAGTGTTGCCCTACGGTTGCCCTGTAACATCATCTATCGTGGGTGGGAAGTGTCTGCTCTGAAAACATCCACCATTGCCACCATCTTGGTTAAGGGCAGCAGCCATTTTGTGTGCACACAGTGACTTAAACAAATTATTATTATTATTATTATTATTTATTAATTTCTCACTGAGAATTCATCCCAGGCTGGGCAAATTACTGGGAAATTGATCCTAGTGTGCGAGAAAAAAACCGGCAGCTTATTCAGTCCTCCTACAAGCTTGTTTGTTGAAACATCGTCAATTTAGTCTCTTGGCCAAGTTTTTGGGTGTGTTGAGAAGACAACTACATTGGTCATTTTCCCCCCGACCAGCATGTATCAATGATGACAGCCAGCTTTTGGAAGGTTTCTTGTAGACGTCACAGCTGAGGGATATTTGAAGACGAGACAGAATAGAAAGGGAACTTGGTGAAGACTATGGGTGTAGCCACACAAGACGCTAACTGGATTTGGGCAATATTACCCCACAACAGTTAGCCTATAGCCTTACCCCACGGTGCAGCACATCATATGGCCACCAGATGTTCACCCCACCCCAAGGTGGACATCTAGCTGCTACGCACTACGTCTGCTGGAGAAGGCCTGAGATGCAGCATGTAACAGTGATGCCCAAAGTGGGGTAATGCTGTCCATATCAGGTTACGGCTCTGCCTTCCATGTGGCCAGTCCCTGTGCTGCCCTGCCTTGCAGTGAGGTCCGCCGGCACCCTTGAGCAACAGCACATTCGCCATTCCTGCGCAGCCATGGCCAGGGGAGGGAAAGTGAGCAGGCCATGGGATGGTGGGTGGGTGGGTGGGTACCCATGCGTATGTCTGGTCCCTCGGCCCAGCCTGGGACATGGTAAGACTCCTGACAGCGGCCTGCGAACCCTGGTTCCCCTTAGGGGGTGGATCGTGTGGGCTGCTGTCCTTGCCTTTGACTACAATTGCCCACCCCGGGGCAGGTAGGGAATCGGACCAGCACATCTCATGTGGCTGTATCCTATATCTACGGCCTCAGACAGATGTCTGTTGTGGTAGGATAGTGTCACAGAGGGCAGGGAGTCCTTTAAGACAGCTTGTGTCAGCCCAGGGGGCTGTGTGAGCAGAGCTGTGGTTGCTAGATCAGGAGAGGGCCATGCCTCATTGGAAGGCAGTTGTGTGAGGGTGTGGTTAGTTAGTCCAGAGGAACAGTAAGCTGAGTCAAGCCTCGGTGTGGAGAGAACTCTCTTGTTTGGGATGGCAAAGACCACAAAGATTCTAGTAACAAGGGAATCATCAGAGTGTGGGAGCCTGACTTGAGACATGGGGAGCTTTAGGGAGCAGCCAGAGGATGGAGGAAAGGAGCATGCTGTGAGCCTGTGAATGTAAACACAGTTGTCTAGACTGGAGAGCACCTGGGATTGTAGAATCCTAAAGAATCATAATGGCCACTTTTACACATGACAAAAATGGGTTCTTATAAGTGATCAAGATAATCCCTGGTGTTAAAAATTGTCTAATTTTCTAATGTGTGAATGCACTATTCCACTCCTATGTAGCGAGACTTCACAGCCTTGAAAGAGTCGCATCTGGCGGGACTTACAAGGCTGCGAGATCTCGCTGCATAAAAGGGGACTAGTGTGTTCACACATTACAAAACTCCAGCATTTAGAACATCTGGTATTATCTTGAGGACTTAGCAGAACCCATTTTTTCCATGTGTAAA
This sequence comes from Sphenodon punctatus, assembly GCA_003113815.1. Taxonomy (NCBI): domain Eukaryota; kingdom Metazoa; phylum Chordata; class Lepidosauria; order Sphenodontia; family Sphenodontidae; genus Sphenodon; species Sphenodon punctatus. The sequence continues at coordinate 5,306,707 of QEPC01010034.1, read as the reverse complement.
AGCAGCCATAGAATCTGATGCCACTTTTACACGAGGTGCTTAGAAGCACCAGGAGAGCCCCATATTCAAAAGGAAAGTCACGCGGGGAGTGTTTACAGAGGTCACCTAGTGCAACCCCCTACTCTGTGGAGGAAATCCACAGCTACAGCATCTCTGACAGATGGCCGTCCAGACTCTGTTTGAAAACCTCCAGCAAGGGAGAGCCCGCCAAAGGTGAGATGGAAAGGTTATTGAGAAGCAGGCCGGGCCAGAGAGCCTGGCTGGAGTACTGGATATACAGAGAAGCTCTGGTGAAGACCTAATAAACTGATACTGAGAGAGTAACCTCATGTGAGAGTGACTGTGTGGGCTGGATCCTGATACCACTTACCCTGGTTAGCCCCAACCCTGCGACACCTGTCCAGCCAGTTTTTGAAAGCAGCCAGTGAATGAGACTCCACAACTGATTCCATGACCCATCTGCCCTTAAAGTTACAAAGTATCTTTCAAGATTTAACCAAAAACCTAACTTGCTACGATTTAAGCTCATTGGACATTTTTACATACACCTTAAAATGCTGGTCTTTCAATCTTCTGGGTTTAAAAATCTGCAAGTAAGTTCCGGAGGCATTTTTAACACACACACTGCCCTGAGGCCGTTCCTGGATGCATTCTTCACACACACACTGCCCTGAGGCAGCCTGAAGTAGCCGCAGCTGTAGACATGAGGGGCTGCCATGGAAACCAAGTGACCACAGCTGCCTGGAGCAAAGCAGTTTACCAGGAGAACTTTTTACACACAAACGTTCTGGGAGAAGTTCTACACAGAAGTTCAAAGAGCCAAAAGGTTAAGATCTGGGTGAGTGATTTAGACACAGAGAAAGTTCAGGATGTAACAGCAAACATTTAATATTATTTATTTATTTGTATTTTATTAAAAGATTTACTATCCCGCCCCTCCTGCCACAGGCAGCTCGGGGCGGTTTACAACAACAATTATAAAGGCATAAAACTATAAAAACATATCACTCCCCCCACCCCATGCCTCTCCTCCTCCACCCTCTACTCATCTCCCCCGCCAAATGCCTGATGGAACAGCCAAGTCTTACAGCTTTTTCAAAAGGAGGGAAGGTCCGGGGCCAGACGCATCCCCACCGGAAGGGAGTTCCACAGCCTCGGTGCGGCCACCAAGAACGCCCTCCCCTCCATGGCCCCCCGGAAGACTCAGGATACCACAAGAAGGGCATCCCCCGATGACCACTTTGGCTGGTCCAGTACCCAGGGGGTGAGGCGGTCCCACAGATAGACAGGGCCCAGACCGTTTAGGGCTTTATAGGTTAAAACCAACACCTTGAATTGGGCTCGGAAGACTATTGGCAGCCAATGCAGAGAACAGAGCTCTGGTGTAATGTGCTCCCAGAGGCCCAGTCCCACCAAAAGATGGGCTGCTGCATTCTGCATCATCTGCAGCTTCCGGGCCCCACGTAGAGTGTCTTACCATAGTCTAGTCTCAAGGTGATGAAAGCATAGATGATGGTGGTCAGGTCGGAGTCCGAAACATATGGCCTAAGCCGACATACCAGATATAGTTGGCGAAAGGCACCCCTCGCCACAGCCTCCACCTGAGCATTCAGGCAGAGCTGTGCATCGAGTACCCCCAGACTCCGCAAATGGGGAACCAATGGAGGACAGACTCCATCAATGATGAGGGCCATTAACTCCATCGCCTTACCCACCAGCATCACCTCAGTCTTGTCGGGATTCAGCTTCAGTCGATTAGCCTCATCCAATCCCCCAAAGCCATCAGACACCAAGTAAGCACGGAGACTGCGGGGTCTGGGTTTGTTGAAAAAGAGAGGTATAGCTGGGTGTCATCAGCATATTGGTGGCACTGTACGCCAAACCTCCTGATCACCTCACTAAAAGACTGCATATATACGATGAACAGGAGGGGGGACAACACCGAACCCTGCGGGACACCACACGCGAGTTCTTGGTATGATGAAAAACACTCCTTGAGTACCACTCGCTGGGTTCTCCTCGTCAGGAATGAGTGGAACCATTTAAGAACAGTCTTGTCCACCCCTGCACAGTCCCGCAGGTGTGCCACCAACATCTCGTGATCAGTCGTATCAAAAGCAGCTGACAGATCTAATAGAACCAACAGGGTCGAACGACCCCGGTCCATCTCCCGGCGCAGATCATCCACCAAGGCCACAAGTGCAGTCTCCATGCCATATCCCGTATGATATCCCGACTGAGAGGGATCAAGAGAACTGACACAGTCAAGATGCCTGTGGAAGCCGGGGGGGCTGGAGAGAGGAGCCGCCAGCCGGAAGAGAGGATGGAACGTGGAGCAGTGACTGGGACCCCGCCCCTTGCGCCACAGACGCCGTGGCCCTCAGCTGGAGCGGGGAGGCGGGGCTGAAGGAAAGAGGAGGCGGAGCCAGTGACAGGGGTAAAGAGAAGCAGCGGGAGGAAGGAGGGGCGCGCTCTCACCGGCGGGATATCCGCCCCATGTGGCCAGGCACCGGAAAAGATCCCAGGAGCACACCCGCTGATCTCCGCCCACCGCCATACCCCCCACGATCGGCCGCACCTGTACCAGGAGCTGCATCCGGGCCCGGCAACAGGGAAGTGACTGGGGACAAGGGGGAACGCGGGGAGGGAGGCTGGGTAGGCGTTTCTGTAGACCCCCGGACCCCGTGAAGCAACGTGGGTCCGGGCACTAAGACCCCAAAGAGGACGTGGGGAGTCGGGGGAGGACCAGGGTAGGCTCGGGCTGAAGCCCGCGGATAAGGGGCCAGGCTTGGAGGGGGTGCCACTTCCCCCCCTTCAAGGGCCCCTGCCGGAGAGCAAAGGGGGGCCAACACCCCGGGGAACCTCCTCGGGGCCCTCCCCAGGGCACAAGCCTAGTGTACAGGGGACAATGCCCCTGCAACTGCTGAGCCACCACCCGCTCTATAACCTTCCCTAAAAAGGGAAGGTTAGAGATAGGTCGATAGCTGGCAAGGGAGTCAACATCAAGTGATGGTTTCTTGGGCAGAGGCCACACCACCGTCTCCTTGAGACAGTCCGGCACTCTGCCCTTCCGAAGGGAGGCACTGACCACCCCTGCCAACAACGGCCCCATTGTCTCCTTGGAAGATTTAATTAACCAAGACGAGCACGGATCACAAGAGGTGGCCCTAAGAGCCCCAAAGGTCCCAACCATATCAGCGAGTGTCACTGACTGAAATTGATCCCATAAAACCAGACAAAGCATGATTTCCATAACTCCAGGTTCCCCCAGTGTAATAAGTGCAGCATCGAAATCGCGGTGAATATGAGCGATTTTATCCACAAAATAATTTACAAACCTATCACAGTGTGCTATAGATGACTCAACTCCAGGGTGGAGGGAGGCCGGACTGACCAGCCCCTCCGCCACCCGGAAAAGCTCCACTGGGTGAGATTTTGCAGATGCTATTAGAGCAGCAAAAAAAGCTTTTTTTGTTGCCCTCATTGTCTCAGCATATGCTCGTAAACTGGCTCTATGCCGCAATCTGTTGGCTTCAGTATGATAATGATGACGACATCGCTCCAACTGCTGCCCTTCTCGCTTCAGCACTCGCAGCTCCTCCGAAAACCAGTGGGGCCTGCAGTACTGTCACCTGGGCAGCGGACGTCTAGGAGCTGTCTGATCAATGGCCTCAGTACAACAGAGTGTTCCATAGTGCGATGAGGTCATCGATGAGACGGTCGTCGAGGTCAGAGGGTACCTCCCCGAGAGTCAACCGGACCCATTCCAGTTCCATTAGCCTCTGGGGGTGAACCATTCGAAATGCCTCCACACCCTTCCGGGGGCAGACATGTGCTAAGAGAGAGGTCTGTAGGAGATAATGATCTGACCATGACAAGGGCACTGCTGATATATCCCCCAATAATGGACCCCCCACCTCAAGGCCGGTGCAAAACATGAGATCGAGAGTATGTCCCCCCTGATGTGTCAGGCAGCTGACCATTTGGGACAGGCCCATGGTTCCATGGTGGCCATAAACTCATGCGCTGCCCCCCCCCCAAGGTTGGCGTGGATGTTGAAGTCCCCTCAAACTAATACCTTTGGAGACCGCAACACCACCTCCGCCACCACCTCTGCCAGAGCATGTAGAGAGGCTGTCATACAGGTAGGTGCACGGTATACATGCAGCACCCCCAGACTATCCCCTGCCAAATCGAACACCAGGTGCAGAGCCTCAATCCCTACTATGGTTTGCACCAGATATCTCCTAACAGACCACCTCTCTCTAAAAATCATAGCTACACTGCCGCCCTGTTCCTCCGACCATGCAATGTGTAAAAACATTCATTGTCTTTTCAATTGGAAGATTTGAAGAGGAAGGAAAATAAGGCGGCACTAAAAGCTGAACATATTATTCATCAAAACAACTCTGTTGAGTGCTCTGCTGCCAAAGCCATCCACCTTGCCTGTTGCTTTGACCCCGTTCAGCCCCCCGTCTCCACCCTACACTGGCTCCCTCTATGGGAATGCATTCAACACAAGCTCCTGGTCTTCACTTTCAAGGCTCTTCATGGCCTTGCTCCCCCATATCTATCTGCTCTTGTATCCTACCACATTCCTGTCTGGGACCTTCGGTCCTCTTCAGCCACCGCCCTTGCCTGCTAGCGACCTCCTTCCTCCTCTAAACATCGTTGCCCCTTCTCTCTTGATGTCCCCCCAGGTCTGGAACTCCCTCCCTGGATACATTCATTCTGCTCCCTCCTTCCCTCCCAACTTTCAAATCTCTCCTGAAAACCTACCTCTTCTGTCAGGCTTTCCCTAGATCCTCATGAGTGAAATTTCTCCTTCTCCCTCCCCTCCCCCATCACTAACTAAGGGCGAAAACAGAAATAACACTAACTCCACTAACTCCACTTTAACAGCACTTTAACATTCCTTATTTTTTATTTTATTTATTTTATTTCTAGATTTTTACCCCGCCCCTCCTGAGAACAGCTCGGGGCGGCTTCCAGCAATAAAAATACATATAAAATACATATAAAACAATTTAAAACACTTAAAAAAACAATTCAAAATATTAAAATAGGGCCCAGTAAACATTAAAACAATAAATAGGGTAGGGGAGATAAAACCCTCTAACCCCCCTCCCCAAAGGCCTGGGCGAACAGCCAGGTTTTACAACTTTGCTGAAATGTCAATAGACTTGGGGCCAGGCGAGCTTCCTCCAGAAGGGAGTTCCAGAGGCACAGCCCGCCCACCGAGAATGCCCTCTCCATTGTGGCCCCCCACTTAACACGGGGGACCTCCAGGAAGGCACCCCCGGCACACTGAAGGAGCTGCTCTGGGGCATGGAGGGCGAGGCGGTCCCTGAGGTACGAGGGGCCCAGACCGTGAAGGGCCTTATAGATCAACACCAAAACCTTGAACCTAGCTCAGCACACTATTGGCAACCAGTGCATGTTGCAGGGCTGTATTGGGTTCCTATGCAACCCGGCAACATGCATAAGAAATGTTAAAGTGGAGTTAGTGTCATGTCTGTGTTCACCCTAAGGCCACATTCACAACTGCGGCGGAGAGACCCGCGTGGGAAGACGTGGCAGCGGGGAGGAGCTGGAGAGCAGAAGACGAGCCGGTGTAAATGGGGATGTGCCGCGGCTTCCCTCACGCACGTCAAGGTGCAAAAATTATATATATAATTAATTTGCATACATATATTATTATTATTATTATTATTAACAAACATTTATATAGCGCCAGCAGTGTACCTGGCACTTTACAAAGTAATAAAATAGACACGGTCCCTGCCCCTAGGGCTTACAATCTGAGAGACAGGAGCTGGGGGAGAGACTTAGGAAGGGGAACAGAGGGAGAGACAAGGGGTCTAACATTCATGAAGATGCGAGGTCTCAAGTGCACGTACTTGGCTTGGTTACGATGAGAATGACAGCAGGCAGGTCCATGTTGCAAGGATAAGGGTAAACCGATCGTAGGTATAGGAATAGTGGCTCAGCAGGATAAAGAGTCAGACAGAGCAGAGCGAAAGAGGTGAGTTTTAAGGAGAGATTTGAAGGTATGAAGGGAGGGGGCAAGGCGGATGTGGACAGGGAGGGAGTTCCAGGCATGGGGGGCAGCAAGTGAGAAGGGACGAAGGCGCTTAGGGGAGCAGGGAAGGCGTGGAAGGGTGAGAGAAGGGACAGAGGAGGAGCGAAGTGCACGGGCTGGAGTATGGAGGGCGATAAGTGCAGAGAGGTAGGGGGGAGCGAGGTTGTGAATATATGCACACATTATAAACGCACATGTCTATGTACATATAGAAAGTGGTTTTGGGGGGTGCATGCTTTACTTATGGTGGAGGCAAGCATTTTGATCTATTTATTTATTTATTTATTTTGGAACATTTCTATCCCACACCTGCCTGCTCACACAGCAGCTCAGGGTGGCTCGGAACAAAATCCAACACTATAAAAATCAACATTTAAAATCACAACTAAAAATGTAAAACTCATTAAAATTTACTAAAAGAGCGGAACCCCCCCTTACTCCCCCCTCTCGTCTCCCTCTCCAAAGGCCCGGCGGAACAGCCAGGTCTTACACTGTCTTTGGAAGGGGGGGGCTGGGGCCAAGTGGGCCTCCGGCGGGAGGGAAGGCAGCATCGATCAGATTAAGCAGTCCTTTGTAAGTGAGAGATGGAAGCTACAGATGGAGGCTACTGCTCTTTCCAATTATAGATGCTCAACGTGGGCCTGGTATACCTTAACCATGGACTTCCTTTCTTTTTAAGGACATGTAGTTGGTTTTAATTAGCACTTGAGTTGGTTTGCTGGAAAATCAAAGCTAAACTACTCCACCTACGTTTTTAATTAGTTGCAGGAAGGAGAGTGCTCTCGATCCTACATGTTTCTTTAAAGTATGTTTTAAAGAAGAGAAAAGAGGATTAAGTGTTTATTTTTTCTTCCCTTTTCTCCTTTCTTGGTTTTTTCCCATTTGTAAAAATAGCATGTAAAAAAAATTCACTATTGTTTCATTATTAAACTCCATTGTCCTCCTAATTCCAATATCTTTGTGTAGCCCTGATTAAAATATCTGTGAAACTGAATGGAATGGTTCCGACTAGAGAGAGAGCCATTTTCAAATCTGCGGATCACATTTTCTTGGTATCTATTTCCTTTTAACGCATATTTGTATTTTGAATTCACCTTGAGAATTTTGCTAAGAAACAGGATTTCATTAGGGTGCCGACTGCCCGGTGAGGGGCCAACTCTGCACAGAATTGGGAAGCAGGGCAGTTTACGTTGTGGGCTCGAGAATTTTGCAAATCTCATGGAAATGGAAATTTTCAACTGTGCATTCATACAATTAGTGAAACGTAGGATTCTGCGTGGATATTTCAGGTCCATTTTACGTGATGAGGGTTTGTTAGAGTTGCTGTTGGGGCTTTGACTGGTAACACCTTGGGCTGCCTTTCCCCCTGCCCCTTCCTATTTCTGGATTCTTTATTTAGCCTGCTGCCCTTGCAGGCGGCAGCTGGCCGTTTTTGACTGGGGACTGACTATGGGTATTTTCAGACGTGACGGGACCGATTGACCCCGTCATGGAAACAACCTTCGGGATTCCCCACTGGGATCAAAGCGGCATGCCCAACAGACATGCTGCCCGATCCCGGTGGGGAATCTGGGGAGGGGGCAGGGCCACGCGACGCAACGCGCGGCCACACGGCCCTGCCCCCCCATGCTCCCCCAGCAGTCCGCCCTCCTGGAAACGGGTGGGCGCTGTGGCCATGCTCGCCGCCGATTCCGGACCATGGTCAGCGGCCAGACGTGACGCTGACATGCTCAACCACGGGGTTTTCCCATGGTTAAGAGTGTCAACGTCATGTCTGTTTAGTGTGATGCCGGGTATTCCCCCCCATGATTCACGGGGATGAACATCTGGCGTAACACTAAACAGACATTACGGGATCACGCTCACCACATAGGAATTGACCGTGGTTGAGCGTGATCTCGTAACGTCTGAAAATACCCTGAGTTTACTTTTTAAAAAACCCACATTTTTAATCTTTGTAAGGGGGATATGAGGTGGGACTGCCAGTTTCCTGGGGGTTAGGGGAGCAGGGGATTTATCTTAAGCTTGTGAGGGTTTGAAGGAAGGCTGAGGTGTCGGTGGGAAGGTTAGGCTCTGGGTATTTTCAGATGTGAAACTACCATGGGTGGCCATGCTGTACCATGGTGTGGCCACCCATGGTGATGTCACATTTATTCCCAACTGCCAGATGTTTAATGCAGGCGGGAGCAAACAGTTCCCGGACCATGGTAGGATTAACTTTGGGTTGTGAGTTGGGCTTCCTGCCAACTCACAATCCAGAGTTAGCCCTCCCATGGTCCAGGGAAGCCATTTCTGGACTGGGGTAGAGCGGGTCTTCACGTATGATGACCCACTCTATCTTGGTCATGAGCTTTTCCGGGTGGGCGTGGCGGCCTCATAAGTCTCTGCACCCACCCGTTAGGGAGGGGCCGTGCCGTGCAGCACAGACCACATCTGCACATCACCCCCACGCTTTCCCTGCCCACGTTTATTAGGTGGCGGGACCAGTTCCTGCCCAGGGTGAGGGCTGTTCCCCCAGGCAGGATCAAAGCATGGTGGCGACTAGTGCCGTCACGTTTGAAAATACCTTCACTTTCCTGGGTGAGACAGGGGAATGGGTGGAGGTAAGGTGGGAAGTTCTGTAGTTTACCATGGCCTCTCTGGCAGGGGTGGGGGTTTGGTATGGGAGAGTGGGAGTTCCTCGGTGTAGTAGTATAGATATATACAGGTATAGACCTAAGAAAAAGGAGAAGGGACTCTGAAATATAGCACTAAAGGAACTCTGGCACACATGGAAATAAAAGGGTTAAACTGGATCAGCTCTGACTAGAATGTAACCAACAGCAGATGGGCCGTAAGGATGCACCTGTAGCTGCAGAGCTAGCAAAGAGCTGACATTACGAAGAAAGGTCTGTGTGTCCTGACGGGGCTGTGTCTCCCCTTGGAAGCAGTGTGTGTGTGTGTGGGGGGGGGGGGAATGGGTCGGTTGAGCATGAGGAGATGTGGGATTTGGTTTTCAATGTAACGATATTGGCAGTGATCCCATGCCCCGTGCATGCTGTGCATATCCTGCGCGCGCATGCATGTGCATGCAAACCACACGCATCTCCATAGCGATTGCATTGTTCCGCGGGATCTGCACTGATCTTACACGATTCCCACACGGATTCCACTTTGGACTGTGGCCATTGTGATTATGGTTTTTTTAAATTATTATTGTAAGCAGCCCCGAGCCATTTTTTAATAGCGTGGGATATAAATGTAAAATTAACAACAATAATAATAATTAATTAATAATAATTCACTGCAAGGGGCTTTGAATTGGCTAATTCAAGAAACTACAAATGTATAAAAGCAGTTCCAGTGAAGTGAATGGACCAACTTGTAAGCTCAAACTTTGTGGTTGTTTGCAGGACTAGGTCTATACAAATAATTTAATAAGGGAAGTTCCAGTGTCAGTGTTTTCATGTGGCACTAGACAAAACCCCAAAGATGCCTCTTTCTTCCCCACCCTCCTGCCTCCTCCCACTGTAACTTAGAGGGTAAGACTTGGGACCAGGACAACCAGAGTTCAAATACTCTAGTAGCCTTGGGCAAGTCACTATTGTTCAACATCAGTTCCCATCTGTAACATGGAAACATACTCTCCGTCGCGACTACCTAAATTGTGTTTGTTAGAGGGCTGGGATCTTGCAAAGGATTATCAGTCACCGAGGCTATCTTACATAGGTAATACCTTGTGGGGGCTGGGTCTTGGAAGCTTTGCCGATAAGGATTATAGTTTTTTTTTCTGGGGAGGATAGGTCTTTATTGGTTCAATGTGTTAAGGACATAAACAGACAAAATGATTTTGCGGCAGCTTGTTTTTCTTGTATCACACCACTTTATATTTTGATTAAACACTCATCAGGTTTGGAAGATTACCTTAAACTTGATCTAAAATGGAAATTATGTTTGGCTTTGATTAGGCTCCATTATGAACAGAAGCCCTCAGTAATTCTAGAAGGCCGTCAGCTTAGTATCCTAAGAAATAGGTTCTGTCCTAGTTGCCAGGACAGAATCGAGGATACGATCCATTATACGATCCTAAACAGCTTGGGGTCTGCATATCTGTGAGACCGCCTCAGGCCCCGGGTCACTTTGTGGCCCCTGCAGTTGGCAGTAGGGGTGGGACCCTGGGGTAATTACCAGATACTGGATTTACCGGTTTCCGGTTCTCAAAGAACCGAATTCCCGGATTAAATCCGGTATACCGGTACCGGTTTTATTTAATTGATTTCAATGGGGCACTGTGTCCCCATTGAAATCAATGAAATACAATTAATTCCTCCCCCCTCCCCCTCCCAGGCTGTGCGGGTGGAAGGGGGGACACCACCCACCCACCCTGCCCAGCCTGGATTTTTGTTAAAAAAAAGAGCCCACCCCCCAGCACCAGCGGCCGTGGTGTCCCTGCAGCCACCGGTAAGTATAGACCCGATCCCTGGGGGGGGTGTTTAAC
>QEPC01010034.1:5247811-5269227 GCA_003113815.1 Sphenodon punctatus | reverse complement strand
TTTTACATTGCAGCCATTTTTAAATGGCTGCAATGCAAAAAAATCCGGTACCCCGGAATCCGGTACCGGGCCCGGATTACCGGGCCGAATCCGATAATGCCGGTACACCCAATACAGGCATTATCGGATACCGGATTCTTCCGGTTTCCCACCCCTAGTAGCCATAGGCTGACTGGCAGGCTTACAATTTGTTTCCCAATGCCACCCTGCGTCATGAGGTCAGTCAGATAAGGCGGTTGAGGCAGCCTAGTATGAGAGAGAGAGAGAGAGAGTCAGAGAGAGAGGCAGGGCAGGTGCCAGGCATTGGGAGGGAGAGACAGCACCTCAGCAGCAAAGGAGCAGTAGCTCTAACCCAAATTGAGGAGGAGGAGCCCTGTCCCGACTGCCCCTGGCGTGGGATGGCATATGCCACTGCACCATCACTCCTTGTCTAGGGGCAGTTCGGGGAATCCCAGCAGCGGAAGGTTCACCTTCAAGAAGAGCAACTGCTCCACCAACTTGACCCCCAGTCTCAGGCAGTGCGGGGACCAAATGTCCCCCACCACAGAGAACACCCGCTCTCTGAGGACACTGGTTGGTGGGCAGGACAGGATACCCTTGGCCACTTTTGACAGGGCTGGCCACACGTTGACCTTGCCGGCCCAGTAGGCCAAGGGATCACTGCTGGGATCAATTCAGGGCTCCTCCTTCAGGTAGGTCTCCATTGCTGCTGAGGCACCATCATACTCCCTCTGGAAGCTCTGGATGGGCAGACGGCATATAGGCCCCACTGCCCTCAGCCACGCTGTTTGCCCTTTTGTGCTGTGCCCCATGCTACCCAGAGTGGCCTGCACACAGGAGGAGCTGCTGGAAATAGGGGTCCTCCTGCTACTGCTCATCCTGCTGCTGGTGCTGCTGCTACCGCTAGAGCTGGGGGCAGGCATAGACCCTGATGGCTGGAAGGGGTCACTGCTCTCACTCCCACCATTCACAGGGGTGTACTGTTGCATGAACTGCTATGCCTGCCAGACCTTCTGCACCAGCACACCCTTCCGGAGGCCATAGGCCACTGTCTCCCATGCCATGCTGCCCTTGATCCTGGGGTTCAGCATGGTTGCCAGGACATGTTCCTCCTGGCACAGGAGCTCATCAAAGCATGCACTCAGCCCCACCTTCAGCTTCCGTGCCAGGTCAAGTGCCTCATCCAAGATCTTCCTGCCAGGAGGGCCACAATCCCACCCCCCGAGAATCTCGTCCAGGCTCCTCTGGAGACTATGGGCCAGTGGGGTCACTTGGCTGAGGGTGTTGGTGGAGCTGCTCCCTGTCTCTGTCATGGCCATGAATGGTCTCAGGACGAAGACTGTGTGAGCTAGAATCTCCCCTTCCTCCCTGTTGTACCCTAGAGGTGCCTCAATGTCTGTCTCCAGTTCCACCTGATGCAGGGCGGCTTTCTGCTCAAGAAGCCGCTCGAGCATCAGGAAGGTGGAATTCCACCTGGTGGAGACATCCTGGATGAGCTGGTGCACCGGGGACCCTTGCTCATCCTGCTTCTCCTGGAGGAGCTTGCTGCCCTTCACCCTGCGGTTGAAAAACCTCGCCAGCTTCCTCCCCCTGGTCGACCAGGGAGCTAAGGGTGCCTATCCCAATCCCCTTCTCCCCCAAGCCAAGAGTGTCCTTCACCACAAGATGGAGGGTGTGTGTGGTGCAAGGGATGCTTGTGAAGCCCCCGTCACGGACTGCCTTGAGTATATTGGTCGTGTTGTCCGTGACCACACACCTCTTGGTGAAGGCTGTGCCTGGCGTGACCCACTCCCTCACCATGGTAGCCAGGGCTGCCTCGAGTTTCCTTGAGGTGTGGGAGCTGTCCATGACTTGTGCATGAAGCAGAGCCCACCTATACCCTGCTTCAGGACCCCTCCTGCCACTGCCAAGTGCTGTCTCTGGGTCCTGCCACCACTGTGAAGTCACTGCCAGGTAGACATGCTGGGCATTTCTGGCAGACCACAGGTCAGTGGTGAAGTGGACCGTGCCGCCCCAAGCCCCTGCCAGCTGCTCCCTCACCCACTCCTCCAAAGCCCTGTAGAACTGTGGCACCACAGTCTGACTCAGGGTGGAGAGGGAAGGCCCCCAGCTTAAAGTTGGGGTCCAGGAACCCAATCAGCCTCTGGAAGCCCTTGTTCTCCACAATTGAGAAGGGCTAGCCATTCAGGGAAATCATTTCTACCAACATGCGCTTCACTTTGTCTTGGAAGCCAGTGCCACAGTGCCCTGCCGATGGCCTTGACAGATCCCCCCACCCCAGCTCCTCCATGACAGCGCTGCTGGGGAGGCTCTTGCTGCTGTTCTGCCCCCCTAGCAGGAGGAATACTGCTCCTGCTGCTAGAGGCAGCAGTTTGTGCTGGTGCAGGACGCTTGCCCACTGAAGGAGCTGGGTGCCTGACCGCAACAGTCGGGAACCCGCTTGCATCCACTTCCCCTGCCTTCCCACTGAGCAGCAGAGCACTGTGGCATGACTTTAGGTGCCTTGCCATTGCCTTTGTCCCCAGGTTGCTGAGCACCTGCCCACGATTTATCACCTATTTGCACAGCGTGAACTGCACCTCTCTGGGATCATCTGCCCGCACCTGCTTAAAATGATCCCAGACTGAGGATTCCCCCCCCCGGCCTTCTGGCCTGCCCCAGGTGACGCATTGCTGCCAGGGCTGCTGGGAGGGGGAGAACTTGGTGGCATTGCTGACACAGCTCTGGGAGGAGGCTCAGCCAGCCCCTCCGCTGCAGACATCTGCTCTGGGGCACTAGTGTCTGCCTCTTCCTCACTGTCCGCAATCACAGTCATGTCCTGTGAAGGGGAGTACTATGACCCTGAGGCTAGACTGCCCGTGGCTGTCATGCTGCTGGCACTCTCCCTGTGCCCCCCTCTATAGTTGCTGATTCTGCTGCTGCTGCTGCTCCTCTCTCTACTGACATTGCCTGGGGATCGGGCCCTGCATCTAGCAGCTGGGGGGGGGGGGAATCCACCAGCTCTGGACTGCTGGGGATCGCCTTGACAGTGGGGGACATTGGTGGCTCTGTAGGAACATCACAAGCACCTGCACCTGCTCCAGCACCAGCACCAGCACCAGCAGAGACAGACGCAGCCTCAAGTTCTGCAGACCTTCTAGTGTCCTGCGTGGCAGTGGAGGAGGGCACTGCCAGGAGGCGCCGCTGAGCCACTGAAGCCTGTTGCCCTAAAGCAGGCCTGCTGAGTTTGGGGGGGGGGTGATGTGCTCTGCCTCTGGCTACTGCTGCTGCCTGCTGCCACTCCCCTGGCAAGGCCCCTGCTGCCTCTGGCACGTGCCCCATTGCCTCCCCTATGGGCAGCAGACCGGCCTCTCCTTCCCTTCTCCATTTCTCCCTCCAAAATAATGTTTTTATATTGTTTGTTTTTTAAAAAAATTTAAAAAATTATTTACATTTTTACATTTTTAATCTAATATATCTAATATATATATATATATATATATAATATATATATTATAAATTTTATTTACATTTTTAATCTTATATATATATATAAGATTAAAAATGTAAATAATTTTTAAAAAATATATATACATACTAAATCTAACTACTATACCTATTCTAAATGCTATCAACCATTAACTAAATGGATTATCTATCACAATGGCCTACTCCTACAAACACGAAAACTAAACACTAAACGCTGTCTCTCTATCAGTAAGCTAACTAGTAACTCCTACAACTGTCTACTATCTCTAATCTATCTATCTATATATGGGATGGGGGGCAATCACAAACAACACAAGGAGGGGTACAAAACTGAAATTAAACCTAAATCAATCTAAAAATCCTACTCTAAATGAATAAAAAAACATGGGAAGGCAATCAGGGATAGAATATATATATAGAGGGTGAGGGAAAGGATTCAATGGAGCTGTGGAGGTAGGAAGGAAGATTGAACAGAGGGAACACAGGGAGGGGTAAACACAAAAAATAACACCTAAATCTAAATAAATGATAATATGGAGGTAAATGGGGTGAATGGGTGAAATAGGAGGAGGATGGCAATGGATTAGGAATGGGAATGAAGAAAATCTGCTGGGAGAGAGGGAGCCTTCTGAAATGCCTGCTGTCAGGAACAGTGACTAGCTGCGAAGGTATTGGGAAAGAGGCAGGCAATCAGTTTTGTTTCTTGCTGTGCCCGCCTCACCACAAGCCCCATTGGATCCATGCAGCCTAGTCCGTGGCCAATCGCAGACTGCAAAGCCAGTGGTCTGAGGCGAAAAGGGATGGTGTTTGGGCAGGCTGGCTGTTACACCAAGCCTCTCCACCCTGATGCCTGGAAGTCTGCTCCTCAGATGACTCCCCCTCCCTGTTACGTTTTGCCTTCCAGTCACACGTTTTTGTCACCCGAACTCACCCGAACGCGATCCGAACTGATCGAACTGTTCGGTCATTTTGACGTTGGGAATCGAGTTCATTTCGGTCAGTTCGGGTTCGGATTTGTGTTTGGGTTCGGTCGTCTGAACAGGCCGTGTTCGGGCTGAACTCCGAACTTCCAAACTGTGTTCGCCCATTCCTAGGACCAACATGGAAGATTTTTAAAGGAGATTACCTCTAGACAGCATTATTGGTGATCCCGAAGATCATCAACTAATGAAGATTTTATAAAAAAATAATAAAAAAATAATTCCTAAACAGTCAGGGTAATCAGGTCTTGTGAATTCCTATTTTCACATTAAACATTTTGAGAAATAAACAAATGAGTGAAATTACTCATTCAGGTAAATCCAACCCAATAGTGGTTGAATTGCTGTTCTGATAAAAGGTTAAAGAGACGATTGCTGAGGGAAATGGTTATTCATGTCTCTGAAGCAATCATAATTGGCCACTGTTGAATGCAGGATGTTGGGCTAGATGGACCATTGGTCTGACCCAGTATGGCAACTTTCATAATCTCCACCATTAAAGTCAAGGACAGTTTTGCCATGGACATCAATTGGTGGAGGTCTACCCCTGAATTTCAAAAGGGGCTCTATGTTAAAATCCATGGATCCTACGGGCCGGGAACCCAGGTCTCCAGGGTGAAGCCTTGACCAGATTCCAAGAGAGCATCTGTGGTAGATAAGGGAAACTATAACATGCAGTTCCATCATCTCCAACAACCCTCTGATGGTCTCCTGATTGGCCAGGCCAGAGTGGTGCCCCCCAACTGGCTTGTGACTGTATATAAGTTTCTGCATTTCCTTACAACCCCTGCCTGTGCAACCAGAAGGCTAGATACCCCACCACTCAGTACCTCAACCTGACCTTCTCTGTCCTGCCCCCCCCCACCCCACTACCCTCTGTTCTCCTCACCTGGCCTCCTCCTAAACTCAGCTTTATGTTGTCCAGTCTATAGCTGACACTATTTCATGGTGAATGCTATTTTCAGAGGCGGCGGTGGGGAATGGCTCATTTGCCACTTCCCTGATAATTCACAAATTGTCATCGTCCTCATCATCATTTTATTTGTATATTTCTACCTATCTTTAAATGGTGCGCAGTAGGGGTGGGAATATCGGTTCTCCCGAGATCCGATATTGCCGGTATTTGGGTGTATCGGCTTAATCCGATATTTACCTGTACCGGCATTGAGGCCATTGAAGTCAATAGTCGCAATGTAAAAAATCCGGTACCGCGGCCAATGTTAAAAATCCGGTATGCCGATACCGGTATATCCAGTACCTGGGAGATCCGATACCGGTACATCAGGTACCTTGTATTTTCCCTGGTGTCCCACCCCTAGTGCGCAGAGTACTTTACAACCATAAACATATGAAACCAATATAAAAAAGTACAATATAAATTTAAAATAATTTAAAAGGGGAAGGTCAAGAGGGAGGACCAACTTCAATAAAGAAGACATGCAGGGGATCCTAAAAGCAGCTAGAGAATAAATGAGTTTTCAGGTGCTTTTTAAAGGTGAGGAGGGTGGAACCAAGATGGACATTTAGAGGGGGTGAGTTCCACACTGAGGGGCTGGCTACGGCAAAGGCCTAATTGCTCACTGGCTTAAGGTGCAATGATGAGATCCCCAAACACTGGGTGGTTTCTGAGTCGTCAGTGTGAGGATCCAGGGGCAGATCTCGTATATAGCCAAAGTCTAGACCATTCAGGGCCCTGAAACCCAGCAGAGCAATCTTAAACTCAGTCCGTCGCTCTACAGGCAGCCAATGTAGAGAACACAGGGCGGAGAGATCCATTTCCCCGTTGTTCACTCCTAGCTAATGATAGAGGTTGCGTCCCCTGACCTACTTTACTGTCAGTCAATACATCGGCTGGCCCGTCGTGGCACTCATTGGGTAACATGGTCTGATGTTAGCCGGTTACATTGAGTACGACAGTGCTGATGGGTTATGCCTGGTTTTGCAGGTACTTGTTTTAGCCATGGCACTACCATGGCTCTATCTGGATCTTGCAGAACTTGGATCAGTCATGATCTGGTCAGCATTCCATCAGAGATCCAGATCAGCTTATCGCCCCGGTGCAGTGCCATCTTCTTCATGCTCAATAAACAAAATATGCACGTGCAAAAAAGTAGTTTATTGTGTGTGCACAAAATAGCGCCATGTGGGGATGATGGCAGCCATTGGGCTAGTGTGCAATCCCCATTATCCCCTTCCCCCCCTCCCTCTGAGTTCAATGCCACTATACGTCTGCATTGCTTTGTTTCTTCATTTTGTAACCCCAGACTTGCCTGACGAAGGACCCTGTGAGGTCCGCGAACTTGCCAACTTCCACCAACTGGAGTTCGTCCAATAAAATAGGCAGCTTTACCAATTTGTCTCTATTGCTTAAGCTCTGACATGGCAGATACATCTCATCAGATTTCTGCACAACAGCACACAATATCCGATAATCTCCCCCTAGATAAAAGGGCCGATCTGATTCAAAGTACCTTTTGGTTCCCTTTGTTCCATCATTGATGCTTGTTTTATTTTTAATGACAGCATTAATAACAAAGAATTCCTAACTCAGTTTCCCTATTCCCAACTGTTTGCAACCCCAGATTTATTTTTCTGCAGAGGAAGCAAAAAACGTGAAGAGGAACCACAATTCTTTTAAAGATACTGGCCATGTGTGACTTTCACCGTAACCCTTCTGGAAGGAACAATTCAGGGGCAGAGTTGGCCTGGGCGTGATTCTCTACTTCAAAGAGGCTGCACATCTTGAAGGTTCTCCAGGAAAGGAATCTTTAGCTAGCAACGCATCTCTTGAAATTCAAAAGGAAGGGCTTCCTTTTTTTTATTTCACCCGCAAGCCCACTGAAGAAAATTGAGTGAGTCTTTGAATTTGAAATCATCTTAACCCCACAGGTTGGGAAGTCACCTAGAGACATAGAGCCTTTGCATTATCATTTAGCTACAGAACAGTCGGATCCAGGAGGACCAGCGAAGCCGGTTAATAGATGAACTATGGTGTCGCTGACAAAAAAGAACACTTTCCATTTCTGCACTTCAGAAGCCACAATGTCCTCCTTTGCTTCTAAAATGCAGCCTCTTGAGATTCGCATACGGAAGTTTTGCTATTTTATTGCAATCTGCCCCCTCTTTTAATACTCCCTGCTTGGATTCTCCTCCCTCTTATTCCATGGTTCCCATACTATGGGTTGTGACCTCAAATGGAATCATGCCATCTGCACAAGGAGTTCCGATCCCAATGTATTATTATTAATAATCGATAATGGATACTAATTAATTGGTTAGTTAATAATTAATAATACTTAATAATAATTAATACTTGGTAATGACTATGCCCCCATCAAAATGGCACTCACAGTTCTTTACAACATAAAAAGAAAACAATATAAAATCCATTTAAAATGCAAACCTATTTAAAACAATTTAAAAGGGGAGAGTAAAGGGGGAGCAGAAGAAAACACCTCAAGGGGAAACCAGCAGTGGATTCAAAAAGCAACTGGAGAATAAATACGTCTTAGGACAGATCAGACAAGCCAGGCAGGAACGTGTTCTTGGGCCCGGCTGTCGGGGAGGTTGCCATGGTGGCAAGTCATGGCTGCCTATAATGGCAGCCATGGCTGTCCATCATGGCAGGGGAGATGGGGCAACATCAGGAATGTGGCCAAGTGGCCACACATTGTTCCCTGCCCCCTTCCTCTTTCCCCAGCTGAGGAAGGCCATGGGAACGTTTCCCCCCATGACCGGAGCATATCCAGCCGGGGGAAATCCTCCCCTTCAGGGTGTGACAGACATTACCATGTGATGTAAGCCGCCCAGAGCTGCCTGCGGCAGGATAGGCGGGGTAGAAAAAAATTAAAATAAATAAATAAAAAAAATAAAATGTCTATTAACACCCAATGTTTTTCTCAATGTTTTTCCTCCGAGGGGCCACTATGAAAATTAGTTCAAGCTCTGAGGGCCACATTGAAGTTGAGAACAGGGGTGCTTAAGGGGTGCGCTCAGGAAGAGAAGGGTGCAGATCGGTGCTATGGATCTTTCTCCTATCCCGGTGTGCATGCCCTCAACCTGGCTCCCTTCCCCTGAGCTCTGTTTTTCAGTGCTTTTGGATAAGAACTGGATCCAGGGATCAGATCCAGGAATTAAAAAGAGGCAACATGAATGAAAATTAAAAACTAGTTGCATGTGGTTTTGGGGCACCAGGCCTGAGGTTCCCCACCCCTGCTTTATCTGAAGTGCTTAATGCACTTTAAGCTAACCCCTTTCCAGGGTTCCTCTTCCATAGACTGGGATCTCTAGGGTTATAAAAATAGCCCATGGTGCTATGGCCCTCTTGTGACACATCTGTCACGAACACACACACAGAGCCAGCAAAGTAGGAAAACTGACATTTCCACGCAAACGAACCTGTCATGAAAGTTTCGTGTTTTTATTTCAAAATTCTGAAAGCAATTTTCTAACACCCCCCTCCCCCACTCCACTGAAATGATATATAGGGTTTCTTTCCACTCTGATTTACCATGGCATATCCAGTTGGTCCTGAAGCTCACTTGAAACATGGAATAGATCTCTCCATTGTGACCTTTTGGGTACTTCTTCCAAGGAACCAAAATTGGTCACTGTCAGAGACAGGCTGCTGAGCTCGATGGACCATTAGTTTGACCCAGTATGGCATTGACTATGTGCTTATGAAACTAAGGCTGCTTTTACATGAGCGGGTCACCGTGGCGCGACCCGCTCGTGTGATATTTCAAAATCCCGCACGTCAGGATTAGATGAAATGGCAGTCCGGGATCATGTGCGTTGAAGGTGGCCGCGCATTGTTTTCAGACCGCAAATTAAATACCTCACAATCGAGGTATTTGATTTGTGGTCTGTAAACAATGTGCAGCCACCTTCAACGCACAGGATCCCGGACTTCCATCTCGTCTAATCCCGCCGTGTGGGATTTTGAAATATCGCGTGAACGGGTCGCGCCACGGTGACCCGCTCATGTAAAAGTGCCCTAAGCAAAGGGAGTGGGGAGGGAAACTCATGGAAATTTCTTTCTATAGATGTTCATTCTATTTGAGGATAATAAGAGTGGTTGAGATTCCAGAATTTCAGGAGAGAAATTTCAAATGAGGAGCTACACCGATTGCAAGTGGTTCTGGGGAAAGTTTTGTTTTTTTCCCCATGCAACACAAAATTAACTTGTGGAACTTGTTGCCCGAGGATGTGATCAAGGCCAGTAGCATAGCTGCGTTTTAAAAAAGGATTGGATAAGTTCTTGGAGGGTAGGTCCATTAATGCCTGTAAACCAAGAAGGTTGGAGTATGTAACTTCTGACTGTTGGGAGCAGGGTGTGAACAGCAGGGAATGGATCACTCCCTTACGACCTGTTGGGGACTTCTCATAAGAGACTAGTTACTGTCGGAAACAGGATGATGGTCTGGATGGAACATTGGTCTGACCCAGTAGGGCAAGTTGTATGTTCTTATCACTCTTCTCTTCTTCCTTCATCTCTGTTACTAATGTTACTATTACTACTACTGATAGGGTGTTTTCAGATGAGATGCTACCCCACATGGCCAGTGGCGGCTGGTGGGTTTGGAGGCTGGCGGGGCAGTGGGTGGGTTCAACCTGCTGCCGGCGGCAAAGCCGCTGATGGGACGGAAGGCTTAGGGGCAGAGCCAAGGCAATGGTAGGTGGAGCCAGAGCAACGGTAGGTGGAGCCAGGGCAATGGTAGGCCAGTGGCGTGGCATAACCCAGCAGCAAGGAGTTCCCAGGGTTAACATTGGATGGACATCACATTACTTAACACTGGGAATGCTGCTGTCTGAAGCACTGCCACCGGGGGATAGAGAACCCTCTTACTCGGGTCCCATTCACTCTCTTTCCCACCAGGTCCAAATTAACCATAGTAGGTTAAACAAATAGATTACGTTGCCATCACCTACCTTTATCCTGAACCCTTGAATCCTCAATTTTCATGGCACGCTTGGCCACCTGTAGTCTTCAGAAGGTGTAGGCTTTGGGACAAGCCTTCCCACTGGCTTGGAGAACCAGGAGCACTGAGTCAACTCCCTGTTCTACAACAAGCCGAATCAAAAGAGAATGAAAGGGAAGAGAAGGACAGGACAGAGGAGAAGTAGGAGGGAAAGGCTTTGGTTTTGGAGCATGAGAAGAGGAAGGGAGAAGAGATGGGTTCACCGGGGGACAGGGGAAAAGGGTTTCCTTGTTGTCTGCCGCCTTCTCTTCTGCCGTGCTCCTACCTACTTTCTCCTCTGTTCACAAGGACAGTGAGGCGAGGTGTGGATCATGCCAGATCTCAGACAAACTGGATAGAATAAAGAGGTTCAGTTCAGTTTAGTTCAGTTTTATTAATGGCACTAGCTTTTTCCATGGCCTAAGGAACAATAACACATAATAAAACAAAAATATATCAAAACGAAGAACAAATCCTAAGTACATTCTATAACTGTACAACAGTATTGGTAGGTGCACAACAAAATCCAAATCGAATTAACATAACAATATCAACACCAGAGCAGCACAATACAAGATAATTCTTAAAATTCAACAAGAAGTACATTAAACAAAGCATTGATCTGAGCTCTAAGTAAACTCTAGAAAAAAGAAGCAAACCATTTCTTTAGATGTTTGCATTTTGAATGACATTTTAAATTTTGCTTCTTTGTAGACCTCTTCCCCAAAAGAAGAGGTCCAAGACCCTCCCAATCCCCATGCCATCACTTACCATTATCCGGAACCCTCTTCATTTTCATGCTTTCTTTGGCTGCCTGTAGTTTTCTAGGGTAGGCTCCCAGTTCCCAGACAGCCAAATGCCTGTCCAAGCAAACAGACACTTTTAAAAAAAGTCTGGCCAGTTTCAGGGATGCACTGCAAGCAAACCAGGCCCATCCAGACCAGCATCCCTAGTAGCTACACCCTATCCCAGAAAGCCAAACGCCTTTCCAAGCAAAGAGGCCCTTTCTAAAAAGTCTGGCCAGTTGCAGGGCTGCACTGCAAGCAAACCAGGCCCATCCAGACAGCATTCCTAGTAGCTATGCTCTATCCACAGCAGCCAAATGCCTGTCCAAGCACACAAGCCTTTTTTTAAAAAAAAATGACCCGTTTCAGGGCTGCATTGCAAGCAAACCATGCCCATCTAGACAAGCATCCCTATTAGCTACACCACCAAATGCCTGTCTAAGCACACAGGTCCTTTTTAAAAAGTCTGGCCCATTTCAGGGCTGCATTGCAAGCAAAACAGGCCCATCTAGACCAGCATCCCTAGTAGCTACACCCTAGCCTCAGCAGCCAAATGCCTGTCCAAGCACACAGGCCTTTAAAAAAAATTGGCCCATTTCAGAGCTCCATTGCAAACAAACCAGGCCTATCCAGACCAGTATCCCTAGTAGTTACACCATGAGACACCTGTCCAAGCACACAGGCCCTTTAAAAAAATCTGACACATTTAAGGGTTGCACTGTAAGCAAACCAGGTCCATCCAGACCAGCATCCCTACTAGTAGCTACACCCTATCCCCAGCAATTAAACGCTTGTCCAAGCACACAGGCTTTAAAAAAAAAATGTTTGGCTGTTGCTGTCCTGCATTGCAAGCAAACTACTTTCCAGCAGCAGGGAAACAGCGAAGGGAGGGACCATTTTAAAAAAAAGAGTAGCCACAACCAGTAGACTCACAAAATGGCCTCTCTACTAGAGAGGTGGAGGTCATTTTGTCTCTACTCACAACATCACACCAAACTGGAAAGGGCGGGGCCATTTTAAAATGCAAGGAACATTCCAGCAAAAATTGGATTGGAAACCCTTCCCCCATCCAAGCCCCTAGGTACCCCACCCAGAAAACAGACAATTTACATGTAAAAGAGGAAAGGGACCCATTTTATCTATTCAATTTCAATATATTAAACGTAGCCATAGACCATTGTCAAACCATACAGAACACAAAACAAAATACATCCTGAGCTCTTATATAATAAGCGATAATGTAATTAGAGAGTTAGATTAAGTCAGTCTATCTAACTAAAGTAAATTTACTAACATGAACTTTAAATAAACATAAACAAAGACATAAAAACCTCATGAAAACTGTAACCAAGCAAAATAGACTAATAAAGATGCCCAAGGGAGCATTAATCAAGTGACATTAGTCATGGAAAGAGAACAAAAAATTTGACTGCAAAAACAGCTAGTCTTGATTGCCAGCATCAAAAATTTCATTTCTTGGGATTTGTCCCCTAAAAAATATTTCTAACAAGTCCCAATCAGTGTAACCATGGAACCATTCCACGATTGGATAGAGAATTTCTGCCCTAAGCTGGACATATAGATGACAGTTACATAGTAGATGCTGCGTGGTTTCAATAGCAAGCATATCAAATGAACAAAGTCAATTGTCATATGCCATACCCCCCAAATGACCCTCATAGAGTTTTGAGGGGAGGGCATTTACACGGGCAGAGGGAAATAGTAACTTTTCTCTAAAAGTACAAGTAGAAGTTAAATAAGGGGCTATTTCCCCCAAATGAGGTAACCACAGCCAAACATATGTGTCACACTACCAATATTAGTAATTTCCTTGTCTTTCAATATCCTGTAATCTTAAACTAATTTCCGCTTTGGCAGTCAGAATATTTTTAGTATCAAAATAATTAGCTGAAAATCCTATATAAGACAAGCGTTTTTCAATTGCCTTAAACCATGTGTTTTTGTAAGTGTCTTTCATCAAAAATTGCACTAAACCCAGTTAGAGTTCTTACACAAGTGAAACCAAAAGTTAAATGCAAACTGCCAGGCCATTGAAGCCCAGATCCTTTGGCCACACCCCAATCTTATGGCTGCTGTTGGAGTGCCATTGGGAGCTTTTAGAAGGAATCTAAGGAAATGGGATTGAATAACATTTAGATCTTTCCCCCCCAAAGGAGCCCAATTTTAACTAAGAAAGAGTAGCCATGGCCAGTGGGGCCCCAGAAAATGGCCACAGCCTTTGCACATGCTTGAGGGAGGAGCGGGAAAACCAGCAGTGCACTGGCAAATGCACAATAAGCAAAAGCAAACCACTGAAACTATATCTTCTTAAGCCAACCATCTTATCCTCAACACACCACAAAAGCAGCAGCGAGGAGTTCCACTTGTCCCACAAAACATGTTTCACTTCATATCTGTTGCACCCCCTCCCCATGTGTCAGTCTCCAAGTCCACCCCCAGCCCCATTGCCCAGCTAGACTCCCCATGCCCCCCACTCCCCTCCCCCATGTCTCTCAGTGCACCCACTCCCCCACTTAGGGTTGCCATAGATGCAAATTTTTAGAGGGCACTTATGAGATATACAGGTTGCAGGGCTGCATTGGTTCCAATACAGCCCTGTAAACTGTATATCTCATAAGTGCCCTCTAAAAATTTGCATCTATGGCAACCCTACCCATGATACTCCAGTGCCCAGCCAGACTCCCCAAGTCCCCCCACTCCCCCAGTGCGCCTCACTCCACACCAACCCCACCCTATGTCTCCCAGTGCACTCCCTCCCCCACTCCCCCTACTCCATTGCCCAGCCAGACTCCCCAAGTCCCCCTCCCCCCACCCCCATGTCTCCCAGTGCAACCCCCTCCCTCACCTCTCCCCCTCCCCCATGTCTTCCAGTGCAAACCCCTCTCCTGCCCCCCCAAGGCAGCTGGCAGCACAATCCTATTTATTTATTTATTTATTTAAATTTTATCCAGAACCCTCCTGCTCACAGAGCAGCTTGGGGTGACTTACAACAGACACAATCAACAATTACAATTCATAATTAAAACATACTATTACTCACAATTTAAAAATTAATTAAAAATATCCTAAAAATACAAAAAACATACTAAAAGGGCAGAACCAATCTGTATGTAATAACCATACGTGATATCATCCCCTAATAATCACTATTTATAACATCCCCCTCCTCCCAAGACAAGTCCCCTAGCCCCCGGGACCCCCAAAAAAGTCAAGGCCAAGCCCCAGCCGGGTCCCCAATGTACTCACCCAGCAGGCCTGAGCCCAGACAGGGCAGGCTGAGCTTGGCATCACCTCCTCCCCACTGGAGGACAGGATGCTGGGCTTGATGATGGATCCTTGGTCTGACTTGGCACTACCTAACTTGTCTCCTTGAGATAAAATATTATCTATAAATAAATATAATCTAACAGTGATCCTGAATGAAAAAGATTCAGTCTGATCACCAACCGGCTGTCCAACTGCAAACTCTCTCTCTCTCTCTCTCTCTCTCTCTCTCTCTCTCTCAAGAACTGAAAGAGAGATAAAATGGCTCCTGGTGGAGTCACCTTTATATGCTCTGGTCTCTACAGCAGGCAGCCCCTCACACCACATGAGAGAAAAAGCCCATGCACAGAGACACTGAATAAACGTTCCAAAAACCCCCCCAAAGCACTCTCCACTCCCCTGCAGTTGCTGTTCCACCAGTCAATAGCACACAGTGCCACACACACATCACAGCAGTCACACACACACACACACACACACATCCATTCCTCCCTCTCCTGCCCCCTCTCCTGTCCACAGGGTGCCAAGGGCTACAGCCCATATAACATTACTGTGCTGCCGGTTGCCTCTCCATAGAGCTCCATGAAAGATTGCCCCCAGAAATCGTGGCAACGCGTTGCTCTTTCAAATGAACATGCACTGGATGGCACTCCCTAGCTGTCCAATGCACATTCTGAGAAGTTTTGACCCTTACGGTCTCCACCACTCTCAGTCTGATGCTCCTCCCCCTCCTTCAAAGACTTTAAGGTTCAATGAGAGCCTCTGACTGACTCTCCAAGAAGTCCCCTCCCAGCCAGCTCCCTGCAAGTCCTGCCTGACACCCCACCCCCACAGTTTGCACATGCGCATAGCCTAGGAGCTCACTGGTGCATGCACACTGATCAAAACAAAGTTCAGAGCACCAGAGTGGCTTGAAACAGCTGCGCCAGTGCTCTAAACACGTGGACGGCACCGGGGACCTGGGACAGGAAAAAGGTAAGCCAGGAGGAGCATTGCCCCACCCATCCTAGGGGTGGCACCGCACCTGGCATGGCCACCCAGGAGCCACGGATCTGACCACCTATCTGAAGGTGGATTGGCTGGACACATGCTCCCATGCGCCACAGAGCTTCCACTTATGACATTGCACAGAACACTGCTGGGAAATCTAGAGTGCTTTGTGTGGGGCAGGCCAAATAAATCCATGGCAAAGGGTGGCCACGGAGACCCTGCCCTTATGATTGGTGGGAGCCAGCCAAGCCAGTAGACAGGTCTGCCACTTGTAGGCACTGTGGATGGGGGAAGCAGCCTTTGCATGTCACAAGGTGCATTTTTACACACACCTTAAAGTTCCAGATTTTTCAATCTTCTGGGTTTACAAGTCCATAAGTTAGGCCACTTTTGCACATGACAAAAATGGGTTCTTATAAGTGCTTGAGATAATACCGGGTATTATAAATGCTGGAGTTTTGTAATGTGCAAATGCACTAATCCAGATGTGACTCTTACAAGGCTGCGAGATCTTGCTGCATAAAAGGGGAATAGTGTTTTCACACATTACAAAACTCCAGCATTTATAATATCCTGTGTTGTCCTAAGTACTTATAAGAACCCATTTTTGTCATGTGTAAAAGTGGCCTTGGTTTCAGATGCATTCTTCACACACACACAGCCCTGAGGCAGTTCCTGGATGCATTCTTCACACATACACTGCCCTGAGGCAGCCTAAAGTAGCCGCAGCTGTAGACGTGAGGGCTGCCATGGAAACTAAGTGACCACAGCTGTCTGGCACAAAGCAATTTACCAGGAGAACCTTTTACACAAAAATGTTCTGGGAGAAGTTCTATTCAGAAGTTCAAAGAGCTGGATGTTTAAGATCTGGGTGAGTGATTTAGACACCCAGAAAGTTCAGAATGTAACAGCAAATATGCAGGAGAAATGTGTGTAAAAACACCCAAGAACTGGCCAGGAGTGCTGGGGAGCCTGGTTCCCCAGTGTTCACACCTGGAACATGTCGCTTGCAAAGGCCACTCCAGTGCACTTCCCTCTCCCCCATGGTCTGTGGGAGGGGGAGTGTGTGGAGGCAGCATCTGTGGGACACTGCTTCTACACTGGGAGCCACCCATTAGATCCCCACGCACTCCACTGATGTGGATGCTCCGTGGCAGAGCCACGCTGTGGCCATGGACCCTCTGCATTGCATTGCTCATTTTAAAACACCCATAGTCAGGCTCCTTTACCCCTACCAGTCTACTCTGTTCATTGGAAGCAAGCTGCAATCTCTGCAAATTCATCTGCAGAAAGCTCAGAAATTTCCTTGGAAAATTTAAATGTCTTTCAAGTTTTATTTTTACATCAGAGTTGCCAAAGGTGAGCCCAGTCTACACACACACACACACACACACACACACACACACTTAGAAAAAAAGCAAAATAGAGAAATTGAAATGGATTTTTATTTGTTAAGGAGAAAGTCCTGAAAATGCCGCCTACAGCCAAAATGGTATTTTAGATTTTCTCAGAAGCACTGATGATCGCAAGACCCTTAAATCACCACCTACATCTGCACACCCACATGTGTGTATGTGTGAGCTCAGATTTCCATCTGCAACTACAAAGCAGTAGAAACTGGTATTTTCTCAAGAGAATCATGGGATCCACATTTCTCTGCATTTATTGGCAGCACAAAAGAATCAGAGAGAGAGAGAGAAGAGGAGAAGACAGAAAGCTGTAGTTTCTAGTCTAGCATGGCATCACAATTCTTTTTTTCTCACCTGTGGAGAAACACATGCCATCACTGCTTGCAGGTCTAGTCTTAGATCAATGTACCTTCAATTTTTCCACTCTCTGGATTTATTTCTGCATTCAGGATGTGTTTGCCTGAGGCAATAAAAGTGCCTTTTTAACTCGTGTTACCAGTTGAGTTATTAGCACTTGCTAGCCGATAAGTTAGTAATACCCTCGCAACGACAGACTAACGTATGTTCAAATGAGTTACGGGGTTGTCCTATGTCAGGGATGGGGAACATTATCTCTCTGTGGATGGGGAGGAGGAGAAGGCAGGGGGTACAGTGGGGCCCATTTATTTATTTTATTTTATTTGTTTTTTCCAGAAGGCTCAGGGCAGCCAAAAACACCATAAAAACAAGAGAGCACAACAAGACACTAAAACCCATAAAGCCACATAACTTGTGAGACCCCTTGTCTCTCCCTCTGTTCCCCTTCCTAAGTCTCTCCCCCAGCTCCTGTCTCTCAGATTGTAAGCCCTAGGGGCAGGGACCATGTCTATTTTATTACTTTGTAAAGTGCCAGGTACACTGCTGGTGCTATATAAATGTTTGTTAATAATAATAATAATAACATAACTGCCCCTCCCCAAATCTGAACCCTGCCTGTTAAATATCTGACCAAATAAATAGGTCTTACACTGTTTTCAGAAGGTGCTCTGGGTAGGACTTTCCCAAATTTCCACAGGAAGGGAGTTCCATAAGAAAGCTGAAATGAGTAGCACATTTGCAACCCATGAATTATTGCTGCATTTTTTGTTAGTCTATCAGGAGCCTGATCAGTACACAAATACTGAGTTGGGCACACGATTACCCAACAATACCAGGAATTACCATTACCAACTTACCAATTTACCATTTTACCAATCAATAAATGGAAAGATCTGTACCAGAACTCAGAAATATTTCGACAGGAGGTAAGAAAAACAATACCCAAAGTCAGAAAATCAATACTAGAAGTTGGAAAAGCAGAATGAAATATGGTGCACTGGTAACTCGACTAGCCTGTCGGGCACGACAGTAACCAGTCTCTTAGGAGAAGTCCCCAACAGGTCATAACGGAGTGATCCATTCCCTGCTGTTCCCTTCCTTCTCCCAACAGTCAGATGTGAACAGCTTGGGGGGACT
This sequence comes from Sphenodon punctatus, assembly GCA_003113815.1. NCBI lineage: Eukaryota > Metazoa > Chordata > Lepidosauria > Sphenodontia > Sphenodontidae > Sphenodon > Sphenodon punctatus. The sequence continues at coordinate 5,250,856 of QEPC01010034.1, read as the reverse complement.
AACAATTTATAAAAAATTAAAATATAAAACCACAATAATATAAATATAATAAGCTAAAACATTATGAAGGAAATGTCAAAGAGCATACATAAAATATAGCAAAAAGAAAGCAACCCCCCACCCCCATCATCCTAACCCTCAAAACATCCCACCCTCACCCCTCTCCCTCACCAAAAGCCTGGTAGAACATCCAGATCTTGCATTGACGTCAAAGGGTGTCTTTAGACATAACACTGTTCAGTGTTCTGTAACACACTGTCCTACCATTGCGGTGTTTAGACAGACCATCAACACAGTGTTCACCCCAAACACTGATTAAACTGTCAAGACCTGGCAGCGTTCACTTCCAGTGTTTGGGGGGAACACTGTGTTGATGGTACGTCAAAACACTGCAACGGTAGGACACTGTGTTACAGAGCACTGAACAGTGTTATGTCTAAAGACACCCAAAAGGAGGAGAGGTCCAGGGTCACCTGGGCCTCTGCCAGAAGGGTGTTCCACAGCCTTGGTGCGGTCACTGAGAATGCCTTCTCAATACCTGGGGCATAGATGGGAGACTTTGAGAAAGGCACTCCCGGTTGACCACATGGGCCAATCCAGAGCCTGGGGGATGAGGCGGTCCCACAGGTAGGTGAACCCAGCCCTCTTGTCACTGTGGGGCATCCTCCAGTTGGTGTTGGTTGGGAAAACCTTTTAGCGTACAACATAGAGGTGGCGAGATGCTTAAATATTCAGAGATGGTTGAAGCAGTGTCGACTCACTGCTTTATTACTGATATGTACAACTGGGATGGGGAACCTCTGGCCTGGTTTTTATTTGGCCTCTTTCCGTTTTCTCCATCTGGCCCATGCATCCAATCTGTACCTTCAAACGCTGAAAGACTGAGCTCAGGGAAAGGGAGCAGAGATGAAGTCATTCGGTTAAGGACAGAGGATGGGTCCATGATCTGGAGGACCCTCCCCTTTCTTTCCCCATCCTGAGGACACTCCCTAAGAACCTCTGCCTCAAACCCTATGTGGCCTGTGGAGCTTGTACTAATTTTCAGAGTGTCCTATTGAAGGGAAAAGGCTATCTACCCCTGATGTACAGGACAGACCTTATCTCCATAGTCTTGAGAAGACTATAGAAATTCTGGTTCTGATTGGGGTGACAGTAGGTATTTTTAGACGTTACGGCCTCCCTCTAACCACAGTGAATCCCCTGTGGTGAGATAGATAGATAAATATTTATTGTTGGCCACATGGCTATAACAAACAAACAAACAACTAAACAAAACAAAAAAGATACATAAAATTACAGCCATGATTGTAAAGGAAAAAAAACTATCATCATAGCAATAATGTAACTAAACTAGCATTTCCTTACACAATTATAGTTTCGTTTATACAATACAAGAAACAAGGGTTCATAAATAAGTCCTTTGACCTAACATCTTACAATATTTCTACCAGCAACTTCTCCCCATAAGCAACCTTAAGGGACCCCTGTGGTGGAGGAGAGGCCCATAACGTTTAATGGGGTTCCCGCCAGAGGTTCACCCCAGTGAACCTCTGGCGGGAATCAAATTAACCACTGTTCCGGAGGTTAGTGCAACCATGATCCCGGATTGGTGGAAGGTAACGGATCATGGCCCAGACCATGCTGTGGGATCGGGCTCAGCGGCCGGATTGGTGCCTGCCCGTCCCCCGGAGGGTGGGAAGCTGGAGGAGCACGGGGGGCAGGGCTGTGCAGTCACACGTTGCACCGCATGGCCCCTCCCCAATACCCTGTAGGAATCAGGCTGGCACATCTAAAGGACGGCCAGCCTGATGCCTGTCTGGGATCCGCAACGGATCCCAGACCGTGGTTAGAGGGAGGCCCGTAACGTCTAACAATACCAAGTGGGGATGGAGGGGCAACACCACTCCTTCCAAGGCCACCGCAAACCATCTGGATGACCAGGTGGGTGCACCACATTGAACAAGCCCACCGCAAACCAACTGTAAGACCGGGTGGGTGCACCACTTCAAACAAGCCCACCACAAACCTACTGGATGACCAGGCAGGTGCACCACTTCAAATAAACCCACTGCAAACCAACTGGAAGACTGGGTGGGTGCACCACTTCAAACAAGCTCACCACAAACCTACTGGATGACTAGGCGGGTGCACCACTTCAAATAAACCCACTGCAAACCAACTGAATGACCAGGCAGGTGCACCACTTTGAACAAACCCACCACAACTGGAAGACCGGGTGGGTGCACCACTTCGAACAAGCCCACTGCAAACTAACTGGAAGACCAGGTGGGTGCACCACTTCGAACAAGCCCACTGCAAATCAACTGGCTTGCCAGACCCATCTACAATGACCCAACTGACAACTAAGAATTGCAATTGAAAGAAGAAAACCCACCCAATAAGCCCGAGATTTGAACTCAGGACTCCAAGGGCTAAAGGGGGTTGAGGTAGGGTTCCTAACAGGATTTGAGGGGGGGGATTTTTAAAATATGTTGTAAATCACCTTAATCCTTGACAGGAAGGGAGGAGTATAAATTTGAATGTATGAATGAATGAATGAGACACACAGAAACCAGGACCACACCCACTCTTCCAACCTCAGTGACTCCAAGGCAGAGCTGAAGTGAATCCGACCTTTCTCCTTGCAGATTAAATCTGCCTTTTTGAAACAGCTCATAGAGATACAGCACAGAACTGTTTTGAGGCCTCTGTTTTGCGCACGCATGAAAAAGTATTTTGTTTAATGTGCTGTGTTGTACTCATCTCAGAGTGAGGTCACTCAACTCTCCCTGGAGTAAGTTGGGAGCCACTGTGACCTGCTATCTAAGTGGAGGAAGAACTCTGTGTAGTTCAGAAGCTGGTATGCTTTCCCCAATAGAAGTTGGTCCAGTAAAAGTCATTGTCTTAACTACTTTGCCACTTATTCCTCTCCTATTTGGGATCAAGCTCATTATAGACTTTGCACAGATGGCTGTAAGGTTGTTAGGTCACAATGCTCCCTTTTCAGTAGGGTTGAAACTTACCCTTGCAATTCATGAAAATCTC
>QEPC01010034.1:5235907-5246054 GCA_003113815.1 Sphenodon punctatus | reverse complement strand
GGCTTGCCAGACCCATCTACAATGACCCAACTGACAACTAAGAATTGCAATTGAAAGAAGAAAACCCACCCAATAAGCCCGAGATTTGAACTCAGGACTCCAAGGGCTAAAGGGGGTTGAGGTAGGGTGCCTAACAGGATTTGAGGGGGGGGATTTTTAAAATATGTTGTAAATCACCTTAATCCTTGACAGGAAGGGAGGAGTATAAATTTGAATGTATGAATGAATGAATGAGACACACAGAAACCAGGACCACACCCACTCTTCCAACCTCAGTGACTCCAAGGCAGAGCTGAAGTGAATCCGACCTTTCTCCTTGCAGATTAAATCTGCCTTTTTGAAACAGCTCATAGAGATACAGCACAGAACTGTTTTGAGGCCTCTGTTTTGTGCACGCATGAAAAAGTATTTTGTTTAATGTGCTGTGTTGTACTCATCTCAGAGTGAGGTCACTCAACCCTCCCTGGAGTAAGTTGGGAGCCACTGTGACCTGCTATCTAAGTGGAGGAAGAACTCTGTGTAGTTCAGAAGCTGGTATGCTTTCCCCAATAGAAGTTGGTCCAGTAAAAGTCATTGTCTTAACTACTTTGCCACTTATTCCTCTCCTATTTGGGATCAAGCTCATTATAGACTTTGCACAGATGGCTGTAAGGTTGTTAGGTCACAATGCTCCCTTTTCAGTAGGGTTGAAACTTACCCTTGCAATTCATGAAAATCTCGGCAAGAGCCAGGTTATTGCCAAGCTTTTGAGGATGAGAACAGATTGAGAATTGGCCAGTTCTTGGCCTGTTCTTGCGAGATTCTTGTGTGGCTAAAACCAGCTCTGCACATGTGCAAAATGGGCGTCAGGGGACCACACATTTACACGTGCGCAGAGTGGTTTGGGTTTTTTCCCCAGAATCTCACGGGATTTTTAAGAACCCTTGACGGAATGCACAAAATCTTGCCGAGGTTGCGAGAATCTCACGCATTCTCGCGAGAATGGAAACCCATTCTCATTTTACCCCTACTTTTCAGGGTGTAAGTCTGTGCTGCTGCCGGAAGCAATTTCTCTGATTAATTGACCAGGTGGGTTGGACTCTGTGATTCTTGATGTACCACCCACCTCAGATTCTATGATTCTAATTGGCAGATTCGGCAATATCAGCAGCACAGAATTCGTTGGGCTCTGCCTGAGGGCATCATGACAGCCATTTATTAAATCGCAGGGTCTCTCTGCAGAGCTCACGTCACTACCTGCTCTGCCTTTGCTGCTCTGGCCTCTTGCATCTTGGGAGTCACACAATTAAATCGGTGGTGCAAGGTTGGGCCCTTGAGTTTTTGCAAGATCCAGCCTTTCAAGAACCCAGACCACGCAGGAGCGTCAACTTCAAGGATCTTTCTTTACACTGTGCTTCAGCCCTTCATCGTCATCCTACACACTGTCTCAAGTATAGGATTCAGGGGTGCCTCTTCCTGATTAGGCACAATGCCTTCTGGCCAGGTATCAACCCCCAATAGTCCCTTCTAGTACCTTTTAGTTTGTACCTCTCCTGATCAGGTACAGTCCATCATAGACCCAGGCTATCTCTCATGACTCTGGCCAGATACCGCCCGCTCGATGACCTTGTGGCTTTAAGGAATACCTGGCTGTTGGAGACCATCGCTCCCTCAGTGATGGCTGACATAGTGATGGCTCCCTCAGATTGTGACATAGAGCCAGTTTACGTGCCTATGCTGTAAGGGCAGCAAAAAAGAAGTTTGGTGCTACCCGTATAGACTCTGCAAAATCTTGTCTAGTGAAGCTTTTCTCAGTGGTGAGGGAGTTGGTCGGTCCTTCCCTCTGCCTGGAATCCAAGGTATCTACTGCCCTCTGTGACATGTTTGGTGATAATTTTGCAGAGAAAATCACCACAACTTCGACACCGCACTTATTTCAGTGGGTGAATCAGAGGCTGTGGAAGCCCCGCTTTGTCTGATTTTGTGGGATCAATTTCAGTTAGTGTCATCCGCCGGGGGATGTTCTTAGGGCTGTTAGGGCCACCCTTTGTGAACTTGACCCATGCCCGTCCTGGCTGGTTAACAGCAGTTGGGAGTCGGTAGAGCCATTGCTGGTGGAGGTGATCAGTGCCTCCCTTTGGGAAGGCAGAGTGCTGGGCTGCCTCAAAGAGGCAGTGGTGCGGCCTCTGATAAAAAAAAAATCACTTGACGTTGATTCCCTTGCTAGTTATGGGCCTTTTTAGGGAAGATTGGGAATAATCTTCCCTTTTTAGGGAAGATTATTGAGTGGGTGGTGGCCCAGAAGCTGCAGGGGCATCTAGACCGCAGTGGTTATCTGGATTCCTTTCAGTCCATTTTTTGTCCGGGTTATGGCATGGAGACTGTGCTTGTGGTCTTCACTGTGAATTTGATCAGGGTCATTCGACCATACTAATTTTGGGAGATGTCAACAAACCCACCGCAAACCAACTGGATGACCAAGCGGGTGCACCACTTCAAACAAGCCCACTGAAAACCAGCTGGAAGACCAGGTGAGTGCACCACATCAAACAAGCCCAACACAAACCTACTGGATGACCAGGCGGGTGCACCACTTCAAATAAACCCACTGCAAACCAACTGGATGACCAGGTGGGTGCACCACTTTGAACAAGCCCACCACAACTGGAAGACCGGGTGGGTGCACCACTTCGAACAAGCCCACCGCAAACCAACTGGAAGACTGGGCGGGTGCACCACTTCAAACAAGCCCACTGCAAACCAGCTGGAAGACCAGGTGGGTGCACCACTTCAAACAAGCCCAACACAAACCTACTGGATGACCAGGCGGGTGCACCACTTCAAATAAACCCACTGCAAACCAACTGGATGACCAGGTGGGTGCACCACTTTGAACAAGCCCACCACAACTGGAAGACCGGGTGGGTGCACCACTTCGAACAAGCCCACCGCAAACCAACTGGAAGACTGGGCGGGTGCACCACTTCAAACAAGCCCACTGCAAACCAGCTGGAAGACCAGGTGGGTGCACCACTTCAAACAAGCCCAACACAAACCTACTGGATGACCAGGCGGGTGCACCACTTCAAATAAACCCACTGCAAACCAACTGGATGACCAGGTGGGTGCACCACTTTGAACAAGCCCACCACAACTGGAAGACCGGGTGGGTGCACCACTTCGAACAAGCCCACCGCAAACCAACTGGAAGACTGGGCGGGTGCACCACTTCAAACAAGCCCACTGCAAACCAGCTGGAAGACCAGGTGGGTGCACCACTTCAAACAAGCCCAACACAAACCTACTGGATGACCAGGCGGGTGCACCACTTCAAATAAACCCACTGCAAACCAACTGGATGACCAGGTGGGTGCACCACTTTGAACAAGCCCACCNACCACTTCAAACAAACCCACTGCAAACCAACTGGAAGACCAGGTGGGTGCACCACTTCGAACAAGCCCACTGCAAATCAACCGGCTTGCCAGACCCATCTACAATGACCCAACTGACAACTAAGAATTGCAATTGAAAGAAGAAAACCCACCCAATAAGCCCGAGATTTGAACTCAGGACTCCAAGGGCTAAAGGGGGTTGAGGTAGGGTGCCTAACAGGATTTGAGGGGGGGGATTTTTAAAATATGTTGTAAGTCACCTTAATCCTTGACAGGAAGGGAGGAGTATAAATTTGAATGTATGAATGAATGAATGAGACACACAGTCTCCAGGACCACACCCACTCTTCCAACCTCAGTGACTCCAAGGCAGAGCTGAAGTGAATCCGACCTTTCTCCTTGCAGATTAAATCTGCCTTTTTGAAACAGCTCATAGAGATACAGCACAGAACTGTTTTGAGGCCTCTGTTTTGCGCACGCATGAAAAAGTATTTTGTTTAATGTGCTGTGTTGTACTCATCTCAGAGTGAGGTCACTCAACTCTCCCTGGAGTAAGTTGGGAGCCACTGTGACCTGCTATCTAAGTGGAGGAAGAACTCTGTGTAGTTCAGAAGCTGGTATGCTTTCATCAATAGAAGTTGGTCCAGTAAAAGTCATTGTCTTAACTACTTTGCCACTTATTCCTCTCCTATTTGGGATCAAGCTCATTATAGACTTTGCACAGATGGCTGTAAGGTTGTTAGGTCACAATGCTCCCTTTTCAGTAGGGTTGAAACTTACCCTTGCAATTCATGAAAATCTCAGCAAGAGCCAGGTTATTGCCAAGTTTTTGAGGATGAGAACAGATTGAGAATTGGCCAGTTCTTGGCCTGTTCTTGCGAGATTGTTGTGTGGCTAAAACCAGCTCTGCACATGTGCAAAATGGGCGTCAGGGGACCACACATTTACACGTGCGCAGAGTGGTTTGGTTTTTTTTCCCAGAGTGGAGGGGGGGTGCGCTGGTGGGGGGGGAAGGACACACCAAGATGTAATGCAGCACATCTGTCCCAGCACAGGGCAGCGGGGCCGCACCGATGGCCCCCCTGGTCAAGGACCCCCAGCCCAGCACTTCCCAGGGGCACGGTCTGAGGAGCAGCAGTGAGAGTGAGGTGAGCGCAAGGGAACCCTCTCCCCAGGGATGGGAGGGCCACACCCCAGGCCTGACACCATGGGCCAGGGAACACAGGGCAGGGGGCAGGTGCATAACATGGTCCCCCATCCCCACAGAACAGCTCCCAGATGATGGAGCACCGCACCACCAGGACGATGACTAAGGAGGGCCCCACAGACAGCCAGGGGAGCAGGGGGAAACCCCAGGGAGGAAAGGTGGGGCAGGCCCCGCAGGTGTGTGGAGGGGGCCAGTAGTACCTGGAGCACTACCCCCAACAGGACATGACCACCACCATGGCTACCACAGCCACAGGGCGGGCCCCATGCCACCAAGCCAGTCAGCCCCCCACATGCAGGTCCCAAAAGGGGGGAGTCCTGGTCCAGGCAGGAGATCAGGGACTTCATATGCGTGTGGGGTTCCAAAGGGTCCAGCACAACCTAGTGTGCAGCTACAAGACCAGACAGGTCTATGAAGCCATCACCCAGAAGATGCAGCGGCAGGGGTACAATAGGGATGTCACCCAGAGCATGCAGCAGGCAAAGGACTTGAGGTCCGGATGTAAACATATCAAGGACAACAATCTCAAGTCCGGCTGGGCCATGCATACAGCTGAGTTCCAGGAAAAGCTGGAGTTACAGGGTGGGGGCAGGTCACCCGGGAGCATTCAACCACAACCAGCAGGGCCCAAAAGGGGTGGAGGGGTGGGGGGCAGGTTGGAGGGGCTGTTGGACCCACAGCAGCTCCCATGGCACACCTGACCGTCAAGAGCCCATCCTGCGGCAATCAGAGGTTGGGGGGATATCCCATGACAGGGCAGGGCTGGGGGACCCCACAGGGGTGGACTGAGGGGAGCTGCCGCACTATGGGGGTCACCCCACCAGGCACCCCGGGTCAGGTGGTAGCGACCAGTGGGGCACATAGGCTGGAAGCACTAATGTTGTGTCCAAACTCCCATTCACAGACCAGGCGCCCACTCGTGCAAGGGGAGCAGCTGCCAGCAGTGTGGAGCAAAACCAGGAGATGCAGGCAAGGAACTGGCGCTGGATGGAGGACCTCAGCAGGGAGCTGCTGGAGGAATTGCAATGGTTAGCCGAGGTGCACTCCTGGGAGGGGGAAAGGGACCTGGAGATCCTGGCTGCCATGATGGCCCAGTCCCGCATGGAGCACCTCTCGGACAGGTGCCAGACTGCCGCCCTCCGATGCGAGCAGCGGCACGCCTGTGACGAACTGGAGAGTCAGGCCGCACGGCTCATGGACCTCATGGGGGAGGCCATGGAAGCCCTGCGGTGTGACCCCCAGTGCGACAGGCCGTGCCATGATGCGGAAGGAGGGCTGGCAGCCGACCAACACCATGGTGGCTTCCCACTGGTGCAGGTGCCCCCCCTGAACTTCGGCGACCTGTGGTTCCCCAGAAGCAACCCTACCCGGGCCTGGTCCACAGGGTCCCCCTCCCCCCCACACAGCACAAGGACCCGCTTGAGGGGCCACGCTTCCAGCCCGCACCCCCCATGGTCCCGCCCCCGCAGCCACCCCTCCCCCTCCACTGGGAGGTGACACCCCCACCCCAGGACCGTGCACCCCAGGATGACCAACTGCCCATGGTGGCTGCCCCACCCCCTCCGGTAAGGCCGCAGCACCCCAGGTCTCTGGAGGTTGGGGGTGCAATACCACAGGGGGGCACTGGGAATCCAGGGACCTGCGTGAGGCAGGACCCCAGTAGGGAACACATTGTTGAACCCACTCCAAGCACATGCATTACATGAGCTGCAGCAACCATTGCCAGAGGCATGTGTACCTGCTCAGTGATGCTGTACTGGAACGGGCATGTGCCATAATACCACGGGTAGGCTATCCAGGGGTGTGCACCAACAGGGAGCACCCTACGACATGAGTCACGCTCATGTGGGGAGTTGGGGGCTCCCTGGATGACCATGGGGCACTCATTGGCCCGGGCCCCAACATGGGACAGAGGTGAGTGCACATGGGGATCGCTTACCCCAATCTTGTTTCTCCACGCAGCGACCGTCAGTGGAGGCCAGTGTGGAGCAGCCAGTGGATGACAGGGAGGCCGGGCTGTCTGGCTGGGGAGTGCTGTGGTCAGCTGCAGCCAGGGTACGCCAGCCTGCGAGCCCCGGTGGTGTGGCCAAGAGGGGGAGAGGGCAGCCCAGACGTTAACTCCCACCCCCTTCCATTGTACATGTCCCCCTCCAATAAATGTGTTGTACCTCTACCTTGCTGTCGCTTCCTCTGCCCGGAATATGTGGCCAGGGAGGGTGGGGGGTGGGGGGTTGAGGCATGCAGGTGGCACCGGCATGTTGGGGCTCTGTACAGTCCCTGCCCAGCTGATGGGGACGGGGGCTATTTTGTTGAGGCCTCATGAAGTTGAGGTGGCAGGAACAGTTGTACACTGAACCTACAAAGGCGAGCCGACAACTGTTGGCCAGGAGGGCTGTGCAGGGCCCGCGTACCCTGCGGCTGACAGCAAGGGGAGGGCACTCGCACCCAGGCAACCCACGGGACCTGTTCCTGGGACCCCCTAGCCCACACATGGAATGGAGGCCCGTTTGCAGGTAATGGGTAGGACCCAGCTTTATTGAAGGGGTTCACTGGCCTATGGACATGGGTGTGGGTTGGGCACTGCCCGGCATTTGGCTGCCTGGGCAGCGAGGTGATAGTGGATGGTGCCCCTGTTCTCCTCTGAGATGTGCTGGAACGCCCCTCCCTGGGCATGTTGATACGGGGGCCCTGGACCAGCCCTTTGCACCGGTGCTGGGATACCGCGGAGCCCAACAGGGTGCAGCGTCGGATGGCCGCCCGCCTCGCCCATCGCACAATCGCCACCCTCCTGAGGTTTGCTGCCTTATGCTGCCATGCCCCCAGGAGGATGGACTGGCAACCCGGCAGGCGAAGCAAGGCTATCTGCTGTAGCAGCATGCCCAGCAACAGGAGGGCTGCGCCCAGGAGGAGCAGCAGTGCATCCCTGGTCTGTGGGTCCGCGTACCCCGGCAGCATGGTTATGCAGCGCCCCACTCCCAGCCACACTCCACTGGCACGTGCCATGGCCGTAGGGCACTCGCCTGTTTGGCCTGTGCCCACGGCCCACTCTCCCCTGGTATTGTGGGAGCTCCTCTGTGTCCACCCAGCCCGGGGTCACTGTTCTCAGTGTGCTGCTCAGTCCCATACTATAGCCCCTCCGCCCCATGCCTGACCACCCACAGTGGGTCCCTTATGTACTGTGTAGGCCAGTGGGGGCAGGACACTGGTTGGTGCTGCACTGGGGGTGTGCTGGGGCGGCTACCAGGTGCTGGATCCAGCTGCACATCCCCGCGAGTGTGCCAGCCGCATGCCCGCCGAGGGGGATGGGACCGCGTGCACCCTTCCTGCGGGTCCTGGTGGCTCAGGGGTGGGGCCACGTTGGGCGGGTTCATTTGCCCTCAGTCGGCCATGTTGTGCCGTTGCTGTGCTTCCCTGCCATTCCCGTCCGTCCGTGTACTTGCACGGGTGTTTGCCGGGTGTTTCCCGGGATGGGTGTTTGTCCTCTGGGTGTTCGCCGGCCCCTCCCCTTTCCTTCCCACCACCCCCTGAGGCGCTGTCCATGTTAATGTCTCCCTGCTCGGCGCTGCTGAGTGTTCGTTGGGTGTGCTCACCCACCTATCCACGCCCATCTCCACCCATCGATGCTGCGTGTAAAAAAGGCCATTGTACGCTGCCCTGGGCTGCTTGGAGCAGGAGGGGTGGGGTATTAAATGACTTTATAAATAAATAAAATAAATAAATACAATCCTTCCTGAAAGCAGTTTTCTGTGAGGCAGTGCGCCCTCCCTGGTTCTTGCCTCCACAGGGGGGCACCCCTCAGGCCCTCGGTTTGCATAGCATTCATGCTCTTAGTTAAGCTCTGGAGGCTTAGGCAGTATCTCATTTAGGTGCTATTCTCTCTTCCACTTAGCACCTGTATTGGCCTTCAGCCCCCTCTAGGCACAAGCCTCTAGCCCTAGGTGCACCTTCAGCCCAGGCTGGTTCTACTCACCTTCAAGGGCCAGGCTCAGGCACCGAGCCTGTCCCTGATATTATCAAGCTTTTGGTGCCTCTTCTTAGAAAGTTTCCTGTGGGTTAACTGGGTGGCCCACTTGTTTGCTCCTGGAATATGGGACGCCGAGGCCAAGTTCTGGTTGCCGTGGGAACCATGGCCGAGTCTCAGTGGACAAAGGGGGCATGTTAAGAAAAATACCCTCATGACTGGCACTAATTGGTCCCCTTTCTGGCAGTCTCAGCAGTGATTGTGAGGACCAACAGAGGGCCTGGAAACTGAACAGCCCCCTCATGCCCAGAGGGGGGAGTTGAGGACGAACCTTGCTGGTCCGGACATAGCTACCGCTGGAAATGAGCCGAGGACAAAGGAGCAAAGTGTAGTTAAACACACATAAAGAAGGAAAGCGATAATAATGTGACTGTTGTGAAGAAATTGGGGCTGCCGGTTTGGTTCCAAGTCAGCACCCGCGTTGCCAAAACCAGCTGAGTCAGTGTTGACTTCTCCTCAGTCCCCTTTCCCCCAGTTAATTCCTAACTTTCCAAGGCCCACTTAGAAAGTGACACATTATTATGTAACAGGTGCTGTCTCACCTCCCAAGGCTGTGACTAATGCTGTACCAAGCTGAGGGAACACTTCATAAATTTTCCCAGGCAAACTCCATAACCACCAGTTTTGCCACCTGTTGCACGTGGCCTGGTTTATGCCTAGGGAAATCGGTCATGCTCTGTGCGGTGGAGGTCCCCCAACATTCTCCAGCCCCTTGAGCTGAACTGAATATTCCCTCCCTATAATTTTTCTGAACTGTCTTCTTGGTATTTTTCCACATTTTTCAAACATTGATTGGATCCATGGTGTAATTCCCATCAAAGTTCCGGTGGAAAGATTCCTACTTCTACTGCACATGTGCTTCATGGTCATGTCTGTGAATAAAATAGGGGTGCCCAACACTGTGCCAAGGGCTGAGAAGAGAGTAAGTGTTCCTGTTTCACAGGGAAAGACTGACCTTTCAAGAGTACTTGTGAGTGTTCGTCAGCACTTTGTTACTCTCCGGTGATTCGGCACTTCTGCCATTGCCAATATTGGTGCCTGTGATTGTACATAATTCCTGTCAATTTCATCACTTTACCATAATTTTTTTGTCATTTTATTATCACTTTCCAGCAGTTTTGGTCATTTTTCATCACTTTCCTGGTCTTTGGGGGACTTTTATGACAGTTTTCGAGCACTTTTATGATACATCTACGGTAATTTCTGGCACTTTGTTGGTATTTTTGCATCTCCACAGCCTGCAGGTAGAGCTGAAAGTGGGTACCCAAATATTTGGGCACTCCAGATGAATCCAGGGTTCCTGAATCAACCTGGCTCCATTCGGCTAGCCTGGGCTTCTTGAAAATGCCAGCTGGCATTTGAATGTGACGGACCCTGACCCGGCTGCTCCACATTGTTCCCAACAAGAACTGGTGAGGTTGCAGCTCGTCTGCATACGCTCCCAGCATCCTCGGCTGTCATCGCTTGAGGACACCACGACTCTCCTGGGGCTGGCCTTCCTGCCACCCCAAGCTCCACCGACCAGCGGGCCAAGAACTGGTGAGG